>JALPQD010000039.1:9279061-9758823 GCA_023101885.1 Typhlomys cinereus
GGGTAACGGCCTGGGCCAGCTGCATCCGTCCTTCTGACTCTCGGGCGCCACATGGGACAGGCTGGAAGCAGGGTGGGTTGTGGCTCAGACTGCCTGGTGGGCTGAAGGGCAGGTGGGAGAGGGGAGAGAAAGGTTCCCATCTCTAGGTGGCCCTGTGTCGGCTTCCTTCTGAAGGTTTCTTTCCTCCACCCCCCACAGCCCCGGCCGGGCACGCAGAGGATGGCACCTGGCCTGGCTCCAGCCCTCTGTGGTCAGATGGGTGGGATCCTGCAGCCAGTGTGGGATTGCCCAGTCCTCTGCCAGGAGAGGGATGGTCGGCCCTGAGCGGGGCAGTGGGACAGAGGGGCCAGGCGCCCCATCCTGCGGGAGAAGGACCCAGGCCGGGAGGGGTGGGGCTGGTTCTTCATTGTGTGCTCCTCGCCACGCATGCGGCTGGCGGACCGTGGCCTCGTTCCCGGCTTACAACACGGCGCTTTCATCTCAGCGCACAGGCAGAGGACATTGGGTCGTGTGTGTGCATGTACACGTGTGTGGGCATGTGTTCAAGGGGGCACTTAGTGTGTGTGTACACATGTGTGGGCATGTGTTCAAGGGGCACTTCAGTGTGTGTGTGTACACGTGTGTGTACACGTGTGGGCAAGTGTACAAGGAGGCACAGTGCACATGTGTGTGGACATGTGTACAAGGGGCACTTAAGCGTGCATGTATGTACGTGTGTGTGTACACATGTGTGGGCATGTGTACAAGGGGCACTTCAGTGTGTGTGTGTGTACACATGTGTGAGCATGTGTACAAGGGACACTTCAGCGCGTGCGCCTGTGGAGGCTCAAAAGTGACATACGGAACCCCAGGTTGCGCTTCCACCTCACTGCTTTGCTCACCGCCACACCCACCTGCCATTTTCACGTGGGATCTGGGGATCTGAACTCAGGTCCTTTTGCTTTCGAGGCAAAGGCTTTAACTGCTGAGCATCTCCCCAGCCAGGGGCATTTTTTGCCACTTGCTCAGTTAGATTTAGGTCCTGTGTTCGGAGGACTTGGCTCATGTTATCACGCTGACGGTGGGTGTCGGGGTTAGGGGTGTGCCTCCTGGGCAGGGCAGTGTGCTTATTCATATCTGTCAGTCTGGTCCAACCTTTTGACATTGTGACGTGAGATTGTCATCTGCAAACTTCACACTTGGGAGCTGTGCCAAGTCACCCCCTCCCCCCCACGATATGTTTGGTGCCGGCCACATTCGTAGCTGTCTTGAGCTGGATATGGCCTGCGGGCTGTGGCTTGGACAGGCTTGGTAATCACCCACAGTTTCAGCTTGCCTCCCCTGGGCCGGCAGCTCTACCACACACGACTCTGTGACAGCCGGAGACCCCTCACTTCTAGACAGAGCAGCTTCTGAAGTGGGGTTGCCATGAGGTGGGATTCCCCACGCATGGTTGGGAATGCTTGAGTTCCTTGGGGCATGTGATCAGATTCCAGGGGCTGAAAGATGGGATGGGGGGCCCTGGGGAAGGTCACTCAAGGGCCTTGAGTCCCCCACCTGCCAACGGCCCCTGCACCCCTGACCAGTCTCCAAAGAGGGGTTTTAGAAAAGTCTAGGGGCACACCCTGGGGCATCCTGTCAGACACTGTCCCTAAGGGGACAGCGCCCCCAGGTCTCGTGTATCTGGGGCCAGGTGTGAAGACATCTGTGGGCGTCAAGGCAGGTACACTGTCCCCAGAGATGGCATGTGCCCTGTAGTTTGTGGGGTAGGTTAGATTTCAAAGACTCCCATGTGCTGATTCAAGCATGGCGCCCAGGTGCCCATATCTTTCTTCCCTGCCCTTTCTGGTTGTGACCAGTCTCGTCCTCCCAAGCAAGATAGAGTCGCTGCCGCAGAGGAGGGGAGCTGAGGGACAGGTGGCCTTGGCTGGTCCAGCGCCCCCCCACCCCCCGTGACATTCTCCTTGGTTAGCCCCTCGGCCGGGAGCATGCCGTTATTGCAGACACACATTGCAAATTGCACGGAATCTTTCGCTTGTTCCTTGGTCCCAGTGGCTGGAGTTTAATAAATTTCCCGCACCGTTCTTTTTTATTATTATTCCTTTCGTTGGAAAGTGGGATTTCCTAGCGCCCCGTCTCTGTGGAACTGGTGGCAGTGTTTACCCATTATGCAAACATCCATTCTGCTTCTTTTCTAGACTTCCCCCAGAGGCGGCGAGACAGGAGCTGGGGTGGCAAGAGCCCCCTGCCAGGCAGATATGTGCAGGGAGGGAGGGGCTGCGGAGGGAGGACTAGACATTCGAGCGGGAGGGACTGTGTGTTTCAGCAGAAGTGGCTGCGTCACATGCCTGCAGGCTCCTCCCAGGCACCTAGACCCCGGCACTGTGGCACAGGTACCCAGGCATCACAGTGTGGAAGGTTATCAAGCGTTGGCCCCCAGATGTGGCCTTAGGCCAGCGAGGGGCTGTCGGAAGCAAGTGCGTGTGTGTTCGGTTGTTGTGTGGTTGCTGGGTGCTGCTAATCTATCCATCAGGGTTACGCCAGTGAGGTGACTGCAGCCCCAGACGCTGACACGGAAACACAAAGGCACTTCTGGGTGAGACCTCCACACCCGCCTTCTTCAGGGGCTTCCTGAAGCTTCCACCAGCCCCCCCCTCCCAACCACCACCATCGATCAGATGAGAACAGTGGTTATAGCCACGGGGGTAGCTGCTGTCCACCCACCCGAGGGGGGACAGGGAAGTGCCCATCCACGTAGCCCCTCATTCCTGGAGCGGCGAGACCACCTTGGACTGGTTGCTTGCTTCCAGGCCCCCGAGTCCCTTCTGTGACATACGGAACCTGTACCTGCTTCGGGGTGGTATGAGAGACCCTCCGAATGGCTCCCACCACTTGCTTTGCTGACTGCGAACATGATGTTTCTGTTTCTGAATGGCTGCAGCAGCGTCGTGCCAGAGAGCCAAACGTTAGTTACATACATGACGGTTAGTTTAAAACAGTAAGGGGGCGGGGGACTGGTGAGAATCCAGCAAAGCACTTGGTGCACAAACAAAAGGACCAGAGTTCGGATCCCCAGGTCCCATGTAACAGTGCTCCCACTAGCATGGGCTTCAGAAGCCAGGCACTGGGACTCCCATACGGTCGTGGCAATGGAGGGGAAAGTAAAAAGAAACCAGTGAAATTAATGTGACAATTACTTTATTTGAGCGGACGAGTCCCGAGTCTATCACAACATTGTCGGTAGATGGGTCCTCAGGAAGCAAATCGGGTTCTGTTGTGGCCACGCCCCTGTCCGCAGGATTAGCCTGTGCCTTCTGTTTCTTGTCGCACACTGGGAGACCCCCTCTAGAGATCAGGGGTCTCAGATCCCCAAGGTCCTTGGTGGGGGCCTATGGGCCTCACGCCTGCAGCGTCACGTGAGACTGTCTTCCCAAGGGCTGTCCCCCGTGGTGCCACCCAATATCGAGGGCAGCTGCTGGAGAATTCAAACACAAGCTATGGCCACGTTAAGTGGCCAAACAAGCCCTGTGCTGATGGAACAGCCATCTTGATGGCCTCTGACCCCGCTTCCCATGCCTGGCTGTGACGGCTTTGCAGGGAGGAGGCGGGGGGGGGGCCAGGGGGGGAGCTTGGGAAGCAGGAAGGCGCCTCCGAAAAGTGACTGCTGGCCAGAACCAAGCTCCTAACAGTGCGCGGCATCTCAGTGGGAGCGGCGGCCCGGGACAGACTGCTGGCCCTCGAGTCCTGCTCAGAGCCGTGGCCTGGTCCACGCAGTGGCAACTGCCAAGCCGTCCCGAGACTTGTGGGGAAGACCCCTCCCCCTCCCGCAAGACGGCCCAGAGCAAAGCTCTTACTTGGGGTCACTGGGGCTTTGTGGGTGGAGGGCAGCAGGGGTCGGGAGCAGGGTTGGCCCTTTGCCGGCACGAGGTGGGGCGGGTGCTGCTGGGCATCCAGGAGCAGCTCCACGTCTGTGATCTGGCGATGCCCTTTGCCCCAGTCCCGGTAAGCAGCAGGTGACCTGGTAGCTTGTGTCCTGCTGTGGTCTCAGCCGCCCTCCTGGCCCTCCACCCCCTGTGTGCTCAGCGTTGCTAGACCCCCTTGGTGCTCTCCGAACCCTGTGCTGCAGCACAGCTTATCGGAGGGATGGGGGGGCGTTTCAGAGACCCCCAGAGACTCCACTGGAGCAGGGTTTGGAAAGGATATCTGTCCAATGTGCAAAGTGGTGGGGTCTTTTGATTGTTGGGTTTTTAACTGGACACAGACAGCAGGGTTGCCAGAACATTCTTTTTTTTTTTTTTTTTTTTTTTTTATTCAACTGTGTGTATGTGCGCGCGCGTCTGTGTGTGTGTGTATGTGTGTGTAGAACCACGGACGAATTCGTGAACCACCATGGACGCCTCCACCTCCTCCTGCCCCGGGATTCACAGGCTCCGCCCTACCAGGACCAGAAGCGCAGGCCGCCCCCGCTTCCGTCTGGCGTCTATACGTGGGATCTGGGATCCGAACTCGGGACCTTCCGCCTGCAAGGCGGAGGCTTAACCCCTGAGCCACCTCTCCAGCCCCAGAACATTCTTCTCCATGCTACTCTGCAGGCTTCCCAGCCCCCCAAGGCCCCACCCCTTTCCCCAGGCCCCACCCCTTTCCCCAGGCCCCACCCATGCTGCAGTGGACGAAGGCTGGGGGAGGGGAAGTGATTGGCTGGGCGGGAGGCCACCAAAGACCTCCTGCGTGACCCGGGGTCATGTCCTGGGACTCAGGGTGCCCCTTGTGACCGGGGCCCTGGGCACTCTTCTGTTTTGGTTGCTGACCGCTGTTCCAGGCGTAGAAGGAATGTTTGGAAAAGGCTTTTGCGGGGGGTGGGGGGAGTTGGGGGGGTGCAGCACCCAGAGCCCATCTGGACTCCTTCCTACCTGCGGGGGAGAGTCTCAGGCGTGGCTCGGGCTGGCGGGGAGGGGGAGAGGGAGGAGGGGTCAGTGACATGTAGATCCCCGCTTGTCCTCCCCCACCCCTGTTGCCCACCCCCTGAGATGAACCATCTTCTCCTGGTGCACAACGAGGTCACCAAACAGCCCCTCCGGTTTCCTAGTATCAAATTCATGGGGTTGGGCGCCTCCCCCGGGGCTGCGCTGAGCGTCACCCGTGCAGCTTGTCAGCCGGTGTTTTATGTGTGCCATAAACACCCAGCACGCTCGGCAGTGCCATTCACTCGCTTTCCCGGATCTCGCTGGGAGGGGGCGCTGGGCCTCTGAGCAGCTGCCCTGGCCAGCAGGACAACCGCCTGGGGTGCCTGCAGGATTTCGGGCTATTGTGAGGTTGTTGTCAAGGGTTAGCATCTGTCCGCCCAGCTGGAGCCGCAGGGGGAGCGGGGGAGAGGAGGTCTGGGCAGGGGAGGGGTGGGCTGGCCTGGCCCCCCGTGGCTGGCCTCCTCCTGTGTCAGGGTCTTGCCCTAGCAGGGTCCTTCCTCCCAGGCAGGCAGACCACCAAGGGCAGTTCCCCAAGCCCAGGGACACGAGCGGCTCACCACATGTGTTGATGATCCAGCCTTTTTTGTTTATCTATGATTTTAATCCATCGTTTTTGTGTTAAGGATTTCAGGCTAAGGATAGAACCTGTCCCGACACGTTCAGGGCTGTGGGTCAGACTCTGATCTCACCAAACAGCTTGTCTTTGTGCACGTGTGCCTACATGTATCACGATCATGCGTGTGTGTGTGTGTGTGTGTGTGTGTGTGTGTGTGTGTGACGTGTGTGCACGCGCAGGTTCTTGTGAAAACCAAGGGTGACATTTGATTGCTCCACCTCCTTATTGCTTTACTCTGAGGTTTCCCGGCTCTGCCTTCCAAGGACAGGATTACAGCTCACGACCATTTCCAACTAGCATTTTTACATGGGATCTGGGAAACCAAACTCAGGTCCTCTTGCTTGGGAGGCAAAGGCTTTACTCTCTGAGCATCCCCTAGCCCCTGCTTTTAAAAATATATGTATTTTATTTATTTGTTTGTTGTTTAGTGTGTGTGTGTGTGTGCGCGCGCGTGTGTGTGTGTGTGTGTGTGTGTGTGTGTGTGTGTGTGTATTAGAAGGTACTGTATCCCTGTGGAGGACCAAAAGTGACTTCGGGAATCATCCTGGTTTGCTTCTATTTCATTCTTTCTTTGCTCTGGGATCTCCCAGGACTCTGTCCACCAGGGCGGAAGTGCAGGCCACCACCATTTCCACCTTGTGTTTTTAATGTGGGACCTGGAATCTGAACTCATGACCTTCTGCTTGCAAGACAGTCTTAACCCCTGAGCCATCTCTCCAACCCCCCCCCCCCTTTTAAAGACATTGTCTGTCATTTTCCTGGGGCTCCCCAAGTGGGCTGTTCAGTGAGTCACAGGGGTCCTCCTGCCCCGCCACCCCACGTGCTGGGATCTCAAGGTCACCCCAGCATGCCCGGCTTTTATGTGGGTGCTGACGCTTAGCTTCAGGTCCTCACGTCGGCCCAGTGAGCACTTCACAGCCAAGCCAGCTGCCCAGCTCCTGCCCGTGGCTTGTAATGCTTCTCAGGTGCTGCCCCTGTGCCAGGGACCTGCCCTGACTGAACTCTGACCTCTGGGTGGTGTGCCACGCCCACCACTTAGCCTCCCCTGGGTGCTAGGCCGGTGCTGAGGAGACCCGGGCGCAGCCGACCAAGTCTGAATCCAGCTCGTAGCTGCTTTATAAGCAAGAGCCAAGGTCCCCTGTAGGTGCCCATCTGTCCACCTGTTCTGGTCCATGGTCTCAGGTACACAGGACCCTTGCACATCCCCCGCCAGGCTCCCACCTGCACTGGGAAGTCAGGTGCGAGGGTCTGGTGCAGAACTGGCTTTGCGGTAAATATGGCCGACATATTTTCTGTCTCAAGCATTTAGCTGATTGCACAGGTGTAACTTCAACAAACACGTTTCGTTTTACTTTTATAGTCTTGTGCTCATTACACATCTCTCCTCCCGACCTTTCTCTATTTCCCCTTCTGTAATTTGGGCCACACGTGTGGGAATCTTTGAGTGCTGACAGTTTATGATTTCTAATAACGGTGTTCGCGGCCCTGAATTTAATAACCATTGGAACATGCCTCGTGTAGATGCAGGTGACGTCAGTGTGGGAAGCCCCGTGCTGAGTGCCTGGCGAGGAGGGCGGGTCTAGGGGGCCGGTCAGGAAGTGGGTCTGCTCTGCCCTTACGCTCACGCTCACTCGCGCTTTCTGGGTAGCGGGCCTTGTGGGGTAGATAGGAAGAATGGGGGTGTCCAGCGTTGAGGCTCTGGTGGCCTCAGGTTGGGGGGCTGTTCCCACTCCTGCCTCTGGTGGGACAGGGAAGGCGGGGAGCACTCACGCAGTGCTGCTGGAGTGACACTCTTGTCCCGCCGACCCCGAGCAGGAAAGGCAGGCTTAGAACGTGTGAACACGTGCCTTGTGACCTCCTGTGGGTGTCCAGCACCTCGCTTCCCTATGATGGGGCGTCCCACCATCTCAATATTTTGTGATGTTGGGGAGACCTGCTTGGGGGTGTTTCCAGAATCTCAATTCTGTGTGATGTTGGGGTGTCCATTTGGAGGCATTCCCAGCATCAGTCCTGTATGATGTTGGGGTGACCTGCTGGGGATGGGGTTGTCCCAGCACCTCATTTCCCTGTGATGGGTGTTTCTAATATCTCAACGTTGTGTGATGTTGGGCTGACCATTTCGGGGGTGTTCCCAGCATCTCTGTTCTCTGCGATAGGATATCCCAGCATCTCAATTCTGTGTGGTATGGGGTGACCTGCTGGGGGTGGGGTATCCCAGCCTCTCAGTCCCTCGTCCCTTGTGGGAGGGGTGGGAGCCGAGTCACTGATCCTCACCTGGTGGGCGGGGAGGGGGCCAGTAGGGACCTGGGCTGAGATCTACCCTGTCTCCAGGTTGTTTCATTCCAGTTTCTGTGTATATGTACATGTGTGCATATGCATATGTGAGAGCACGCGTACAGGTGTGTGCACTTGTATATGTGTGAGCATGTTTGTATGAGTGTGTGCGTGTATATGTCTGCATATGCATACGTGTGCGTATGTGGGTTCATGTGTGTGAAGAACCTTAGGTTGAACTAAGTGTGATGGGGCACGCCAGCGTGTTGCTGCGGGAGTGTCATCATGAGTTCGAGGCCAGCGTGGGCTGCAGGTGGCTGCTGAGACAGCTGGGCACAGAGTGAGGCCCTGCGTAACTCGCCCGCGCCGGCTCTGCCTTCTGCCTGGTGCCCCTGAGACAGCACCGCACCCTCCACCTCTCACCCTGTGGGATCCTCACTGTGGTCCAGCTCGGGCTCACCCTTCCCACCCAAGTCCTCCAACACAGCGACCCCCCGAGGCTATTGGCATGTGGCTGTCATTGAGCCCCCCATGTACCGAGTCTGAAATACCAGGAAGCGGAGCGTCCGAGGCCCAAGCCTGGGGGACCGGGGCCCATCCTGTCAGGGTCTTAGCGGCTTGTGGATGAGGCCCTTGGCCTCAGGCCCCAGGCGGAGAAGTAATTGTATTAGTCACTTTCCTTGTTGCTGCAACATTTCTGACAAAGAGCTGGTGGAAGAGAGGGTTTGTGGGACTCACCTTTAAGTCTGTCTTGTGGGCACGGTGTGGCGGCAGGCGCAGCTGGTCATGTGGCATCTGCAGCCAGGAGGCAGGGAGAGATGGACGCCTGTGCTTGGCTGGCTTTATGTGTTCAGACCAGGTTCTCAGCTCACAGATTGGTACTGCCCACATCAGGGTGGGCTTCTTCCCACCTCAGCCTAATATAGACGCTCCCTCAGGTGACCCCAGAGGGCTGCTGCTAAGTGACTCTAGATATCCTGTCAGGTGGACAGGTAACAGCCATCGCGGGCAGCCTGGAGGAGGAGAAGCTGTTAGGAACAGATCCAAGCATGCTCCTGGGGGGCGGGGGGTGGGGCTTTCCTGAGCGCTGGCCTGGGAAGGTACGTCACACACTGTGTCCTGCGTCCTCATCACCAAGTGTGAGAGGTGCCCCTATATGGCCCTGCACTCGGCCTTTGCACTCGGGTCTCAAGGAGGGCAGGGGTCTCAAAGATGCGTGGGCCAAGGCAGGGCTGTGATCTGGGGACAGGAGCTGGGCACGCTGGCTGGCCAGTCAGAGCATCCTGGCAAGGGCAGGTGTCTCACGCCTGGGCCCCTGGGGGACATGTGTCCCCACCATTGACTCTAGGGCTGGAGAAGGACGAGCCGTCTACACAGCAGCTTCCAGGGGCAGCTTCTGCCTGGCGCCATCTTAGCTTGCACAGCACCCACCGTGTGGGCGAGGAGGCCGCCGAGACCCAGATGGGTGAATTGGCTCTACGGCCTGCAGTCTGGCAGCTGACCCTTTCCCTCCCCACTCACCCACTTCCCCCCATGCAGTGAGCATGACCTGGGTGAGGACATCTATGACTGTGTCCCGTGTGAAGATGAAGGAGACGACATCTACGAGGACATCATCAAGGTGGAAGTGCAACAGCCCATGGTGAGCGTCCCCATGCACCACAGACCTGCAGGAAATGCAGCTGCATGGTGAGCGTCCCCATGCACCACAGTCCTGCAGGAATGCAGCTGCATGGTGAGCGTCCCCATGCACCACAGCCCTGCAGGAAATGCAGCTGCATGGTGTGCTCTATGCACTGACAGGGTCCCAACATCCCACATCTGGGTTGCTCATGGGGGCTCTCTGGATGCAGGGGGTCTCTTCTGCCCCCTGGGGGCTCCCTGCAAAGCCTTCTTGTGGTCCTGCCCTTCTCACTCCCTATTGGCCTCCCACCCATCTCTCCTTAGAGGTGCTCTGAGGGGTCCCACTTGTGACCCGCTGCTGTGGAGTCCCTCCAGCCGGGTGGCCGTGAGAATGTCCTGCCTTTAAAGGTGTCAAGGATTTTATCCCTGCCCATCTGGGGAGCCTTAAATAGTAACTCCGCACTCGGTCTCACGCAGCGCGTGGCATCGTACCCCTTTGTGCGGAGAGCGCGGAGCCCGCTGGCTCAGCGGGCCAGCTGCGTCTTTTGTGTTGGAAGATATTTATTTCCACGCAGCCTTGGTAATGAGCTGGCGGACGCTGGTTTGCGCCAGCATGGGCTTATTGCCAACAGCTGCCGCGCGGGAGGTGGGGGTCTGACCAGGCAGGATGCAGAGAGAGGGGCTTGATAGGGTAGGCCTCGGATCCCTTGGACCCCCAGGCTCCCAAGGGGTGGGCATGACGCCACTCGCCAGTTGTGGTTCCTTGAAGTGGGGGGAGGTCTCAAAGAAATGTCACTGTCTCCCGTCTGCGTGGGACCTGCCGGCTGGTAATGGAGAAACAAAAGCTGGTGGAAGAACCCCTCCCCGGGGCTCTGCTGATCTCTGGCATGGGGAGAGACAAAGGGCTGGTCTGGGGGTCTCCCAGCTCGTCCAAACAACCTTAAGAATAGCTCCTTTAATTGTCCCTGAGGGTCTGGGGGGTCCCCCTGCGCTTGGGAGCTTTCACCTGGGAGCAAGTGGGGGAGGAGACCAGCCTTACAGGCATTGTGAGGGGCTCCCTGGACTGACCTGGCATGGCCCATGAAAGCCTACCAGCTTTTGGGATTTGATTGGGACCAAGTCCTTGGTGAGCTTGGTGCTGGAGGGTGGGCTACACATGCAGGTGCCATGGCCCCAGGGGCCGTGTGAAGGCCTTCCACCCCTCTAAGCTTCGAGGTTCTCTCCCCCACCAGGGACTGGCTGGGCACCGTAGAGTGGGCACCCCCGGGAGCTAGTTGCTGTCCCTGGTCCTGAAGCACCAATGGCGGCTGCAGAACCCCGGGGAGGGGACATGTTGGCCCCGCCTGGCAGCCAGCTGTGGTCCTAGCGCCCAGCACTACTGCGCGAGCGCTCGGCCCTCTGCTCCATGTGCAGAGGGGTGGACACTGCTTGTCCCGGGGTCTCTCAGGATGAAACGGGTTCCTCCACCTCCTAGCATGCCGGCAGCTAGCGAACAGTCTTAAGTGGGATAATGATGCGGCTGCTTCTGTGAAGAGAGGCAGAGCCCGGAAGCGGCAGGCACCACTTGCAGAGAGTTCAGGTGTGGGGGGACGGGCAGGGTGGCTCTGGTCTCTGTGCTGTCTCTTGACCCAACCCCTCAACCCCTCCAAGGGGTGTGGCTACGGTGTGACTAGTTACAGGGTGGTTTGGGGGTGGTGGTCACTGCTGATTGGCTTTATCTTGTCTGTTCCTCCATGCGTTCAGATTAGATACATGCAGGTAAGTGTCAGGTAAGGCGAAGCCGGGCGGGCTCCAGCCCTTTGAGAAAGCCGGGGACCCTGTTTCAGGGAGACACTGCCAGGCACCACGGGCTTCACAAAATCATGGACTTCAGGACCCCCCCCCCCCGCAAAGCTCAAGTGTCAGTGGGTATTGCTCTGGCTCTATCCTGCCCAGTCCTGCCTAGTGTTCAGGAAAATCGGGGCCCCGAATTTGAAGGGGGCACCTGACACCAAGTGACTGTCAGTGTCTGGGCTCCGGCCGAGATGCCGGTTCTTCACGTCCTTCCGGGCAGATGTGGCTGACTCGGCTCTCCAGAAACTGAAGACAGTGCTGGCGAACCCCTTTTGGCTCTACATAGCCAAATTTCTCTCACCCCACCGTACACCAGGTGGCCTCCCGGGACATTTGGTCGAGTTCTGCCGAACACAGGGACAGGCGTTGCTGCAGAGAGGTGTCCCAAGTGACCCACAGACAGACCGTCATGTCAGACCCTGTGGTTGGAGGCAGGCGGCCCCTCTGGGAAAGGGGCAGCTGGAAGCCAGTCTGGGCCAGCTGTGGCGCCCAGGGAGCTGACTGGTTCCACCTGTGTGCTGCAGGCTTTGCCCCTGGCATGCTCCAGTCTGGCGAGAACTTGAGGTTCTGCATCGGGAATGAGCACCCGGGACTCCAGGACCCTTTTCAAGCCCCTCCCGTCCCTCTGCCTCAGTTTCCTCCCCTGCCCAGTGGGGAGGGGTTGTGGCCTCAGTGTGCACCCCACAGTATCGCAGCCCTGTTGGAAGGCGTCATCCTACTGTGTGGGGAAGATTTCCGGGAGGCAGGATCCTCACCCACCTCTGTCTCCCTCTAGAAAATGGGCATGACGGAGGATGGCAAGAGGAACTGCTGTCTGCTGGAGATTCAGGAGACCGAGGCCAAGTACTACCGCACCCTGGAGGACATCGAGAAGGTGGGCTGGGCTTCGGCCCCGACCCCCAGCAGCTGCTGGGTCTGCTGCGGAGTCCCTGTGGGGCCGCAAGGCAGGTGTGGCAGGGCTAGGGGCCCCTGGACTTTGCCATGAAGTGCCCATGGTCTTGCAGTTCATCTGCAGCGTTGCTGGTAAATGACCATCAAACGGCTTAAGGGAACAAGTTTATTCTTATGATTACTGGTTACAGTTCTCAGTCCAGCTTGATGGGAGAGCACGCACCAACACCAGGGCCGAGGGAACTGGCCAAGTGAACAGAAGGATGCCAACTCTCTCAACCAGCTCTCTGTGATTTATCCAGGGCCTAGTCCCACCCACCATGGGCTGGACCTTCCCCATCAGCTAGACAATCTTCTTCAGGTTTGCTCTGGGCTTAACTCAACCACTAATTCTCCACAGAGAATTAGTGCCCAGAGCTCAAACCCTGGACTGTCAAGTTGACACCTGTGCCTAAATATGACACGGGGATGCCAGCTCACTCTCTGACCAGAGGCCTCGCGGTGCCGCCCATGTGATTGCTCCTCTGTATTGCCCGCGTCGGGCAAGGTTGTGGAGTCTGGCCCCGAGCTGAGTGATTCCTCCCTCTCCTCCTGTTCCACGGGACACAGCAGCCTCTCCGTGGGGACCATGAGTATCACAAGGTGGATATGGTTGGGACTTAGGAGAACCACACACAGGCCCTGGCCCATCCCGATCACCTGCCCACGCACCTGGCCTCGTCGCCGCCTGGTGGTCCCAGTTGGGTCTTTCCCTGGCATGTCTGTGGCCCGACGTGTCCGTTGGAGCTGATGGTACATGAAGGCTCAGTTGTTGCTCGGCTAAGAGCCTCTCTCTCATGTGGGGTAGGGACCATTGTGTCCCCGACAGGGGCGCAGGAATGGGGAGCAGCGTTCCCGGGGTACCCCTTGGCTGAGGCTGGCTTTGCTGTGGCTCCACAGAGCTCTGCTGGGGGCGGTTGGGGGTGAGTTGAGACCCAGGTTTCCCCGTGCGGCCCCGTGCTGCTCTCTCCACACGCTGTCCAGGAAGCAACCGGCACCGCTGTGCTGGCAGCTGTGGCTTGGTGGTGGCGTCCTGCACGCTGAGCGGTCATGTGGACTTCTTCCTTTCAGAACTACATGGTGCCCCTGCGACTGGTACTCAGCCCGGCAGACATGGCTGCCATCTTCATCAACCTGGAGGTCAGCGTCACCCCATGCCCATCTTGCCTGTCCAGGCAGCAGCTCCCCAGCAGGCACTGTCCCGGGAGGCCCCGGGGAGTGGCTGTGGGTGGCCCGGGGTCTGCTGGCAGGAGCACAGCAGGGCCCGGTTCTAGGTTCCAGGTGGTGGTCGGGTTTCCCGTGCGGCTGAGAGGGAGGAGCGTTCCCTATTGCTGGCAGCCATGTGTAGACCCTCATATCCCAGGGGGGGACTTGAGACCCCAAGCCTGGAGCAGGGCTCCTATGAGCACAGAGGTGTCCCCCACTGGCTCTGTGGGTGTCTGGTGTATATCGGGGACCCTTGTGGGAAGGTTAACCCTCCCTCGTGGAAATAGCAGGCACTAGCTTGAGGTTCCAGAGGCCGCACATGACTGGTACCCCCGGGGACCCTGTGGCTTCCTTACCAGGGGTGGGCCGATATGGTCTCGAGTGTTTGTCCTCAGAACTCCAGCCTTCAGAGAGCCAAATGACTCGGGATGGAAAGAACGTGTGGGGGCGGGGGGGGAATGGGTTCTCAGAGCACCCATACATCCTGCCGTGCATTTGCTGTGAAGTGTGGGGGCCCACACCTCCCCCAGGTCAAGACCACACTTCAGTAAGAGACTCCATCCTGCAGAGATGAAAAGCGGGGTGGCTCTGGACTCCCCCAGTTCCGCGCACCAGCAGGGAGCAACTGCCCTGTCCTCGCCATGTCTGTCTGCAGCAGGGTCCGCCCGGGGCAGCCGCTCTGTCCCCAGGCGGATGCTGGCCTGGGTTGATCCTCCACTGCAGGACAGGAACACGTGCGGGTCCTTCACAGGCCCGTGACCGTGACACACGTGTCCAGCCTGTGATTCGTGGGCTGCACGATTCGTGGGCTGCACGTGGCCGAGGACAGTGATGACTGTAGGAAGCGGCGATCTTCCTCGCAGCGTTCTGGGATTTGTTTTGTGGTCCTTCTGTATCTTTGTAACTCGACTGCTCGGTTCTCCAAGTGGGAACTTTGCAGATGACAGTGTCACGTCTCATGCCAAGAGGTTGGGCACGCCTGCTGGCACCTTCCAGCCGGGGTACAGTGTTCATGGGGCTGGGTGCACAGCCCACGGTGGCCATCTCTCTTGGCCTCACGGGTGCTCGTGTCCAGCGGGGCCTGGCCCTGCGCTGACCACACCTTCCCACCAGGACCTCATCAAGGTACATCACAGTTTCCTGCGGGCCATTGACGTGTCCATGATGGCGGGCGGCAGCACCCTGGCCAAGGTATTCCTGGAGTTCAAGGAAAGGTGAGCGCGAGCTGCCAGCTGGACGGCAGCGGGGTTGGGGTCACCCAGCGTGTGCTGTGTCCCAAGTGGATGCAGTGGGGTGGGGGTCTCCCAGGTTTAAATGCCAGCTCCAGGGATCAAGGCAGGTGGCCACTCTCCTCCTGATCCTTGTCCCCCTTGCAGCCAAGAAGGCTGTCCTGAGAGGCAGGCCTTTGCTCTTCTACAGCCCCCCCTCAGGAAAAGAAGCAGGGCCAGGGGTCATGACCTAAAGCAGACCTGCAGCAGGTGGCCTCCTTGGATTGAGCCACATATTGGCAGCTCTTCTCCTGGTCTGGCCATGCACAGGAGAGGGAGAAAATGGGAAGGGAGAGCAGAGTTGCCATCTGCAAGGGGCTCCGACCTACTTAAGAAAGAAGCTGGTGCTATCACATGCACATCTTAGATTCACATGTGTGCATGCGTGTTCACATACATGTGCACCCGTGCAGGTTTACAGCAGCTGTGTGCTTGCTGTGTGTGTGATGTGCTTGTATGGTGTGTGTGTGGTGTTTGTGTGCAGTATGTGTACAGCATGTGTGTGTGCTGTGCATGTGTTCTCACTACATGTGTGCTCCCTATGTATGTGTAGCACGTGTGTGTTCTATGCATGTGTGGTTACTGTATGTGTGCTGTGAATGTGTGCTTGTTGTATGTGTGTGTATGCATGTGTGTTGGATGTATGTGCAGCACATGTGTATGCTGTGAATGTGTGTATGAGCTGAACATGTGTGCTTGATTGGGTGCAGTGCATGTGGTATATGAGTTGTCTGTGCTGTGCATGTGTTAGCATCATTGCATGGATGTATGTGTGTGTTGTGCATGTGTGCTTGCTATGTGTATGATGTGCTTGTGTGTTGTATGTGTGTGTGTGCTTTCTGTTCGTATGCAATGTGTGTACAGCATGTGAGTGTGCTGTGCATGCATTTTCACTATGTGTGTGTTCCCTGTGTGTATGTGCAGCACATGTGTGTGCTGTGCATACGTGCTTGCTGTGTATGTGTGTGAGTGTACAAGTGTGCTTGTTGTTTGTGTACAGTGCATGTGTGGTGTATGAGTGTGTGTGCTGTGCATGTGCTGTGCATGTGTGCTCGCCGCGTGTACACATGTATGCTGTGCGTGTGTGCCCACTGTGTGTACGCATGTGTGCTGTGCGTGTGCTCGCTGTGTGTACGCGTGTGTGTGCTGTGCGTGTGCTCACTGCATGCACACGTGTGTGCTGTGCATGTGTGCTCACCACGTGTACGCGTGTCTGTGCATGTGTGCTCACTTCGTGTACACACATGTGTGCTGTGCATGTGTGTGCTGTGCGTGTGCTCACTGCGTGTACACATGTGTGTGCTGTGCATGTGTGCTCACCACGTGTACGCACGTGCGTGCTGTGCATGTGTGTGCTCACTGCGTGTACACGTGTGTGCTGTGCATGTGTGCTCACCGCGTGCACTACAGCACAGATGCGTGTGGCCTTGTGCTGCTTGCGCACTGTGCGTGCTCGCGGGTGCTGCATGTGTCGCTGCGCCCCGCAGGCTTCTGATCTACGGCGAGTACTGCAGCCGCATGGAGCATGCCCAGAGCACTGTGAACCAGCTCCTGGCCGGCCGGGAGGACTTCAGGCAGAAGGTGGAGGTAGCGTATCTTCCCGGCGCCCTGCTCTGCTTCGGGTTGCGCCCAGCTCCCCACACCCGTCTTGTGCTGTGCTTGGTTTTGTGGCTTTTTTGCCCCGGTGGGTCCGGAGCACATGCTGATCCTGGGGCAGGGTCCATGCAGCAAGGGGCTGGGATGCCTGACCGCAGCGCTCACGGGCCACCCTTGCCCAAGCTCGGGGCCAGCTTCTGTTTACCTGTTGCTCATGCCCCCCCCAGCTCCTCCTCCCACCTGTCGTCCAGGGCAGCCATTCCAACCAGAGTGTCCCTATCCTGGGTGATTGGGGCAACCCCATTTTCAGTGTCTCAGGGTCTGTGGTCATTTGATGTTTACTCCGCCTTTCCGTTCTGGAAGCTGGTGGGAATCTGCTGTAACTTGCTGAGTCCCCCCCCTCCAGCTACTCAGGAGGCAGACAGCAGACCGGTGGGCCATGGTGGAAGCCCTGGTTATCCTTCGGTAGGGCATGGCCTTGGGTAGGCATAGAGACCCTTAGAATCGCCAGGTCCTGCTACGACCCCATGTGAGGCGACGTCCTGCCCCTGTGCTGCGGCACCCACCCCAGGCATGCGGCAGAAGCTCGGGGTCCAGGGGTGAGGAGCCCCTCCCCAGGTGACCGCAGTGGGGCTGGGCCCTCACCCTGCCCCTCCCCCCCCAGGAGTGCACGCTCAAGGTCCAGGACGGCAAGTTCAAGCTTCAGGACCTGCTGGTGGTGCCCATGCAGCGGGTACTGAAGTACCATCTGCTGCTCAAGGTGAGGCAAGCCCCCCTCGTGCCCTGGGATCACGAGGTCTGGGACCGTGGGCTGCCCCCCCAAGCAGGGTGGAACCCGAGCAGGCTGCCGGGAGAATCCACACTTAACCACGTCTCACCTGCTCTACTGTGTGTTGCTTCTCCTGTGGCTCTGACAAAATGCCTGCCAGAAGCAACCTAAGGGGGCAGGGTTTACGTGGCTTTATGTCACAGTCTGAGGACAGTCCAACGTGACGGAAGGCCTGGCGGCAGGAGCAGGAGGGGCTGGTCACGCGGCGTCCATAGTCAGGAAGCTTTAAATGGCCTTAATGTTCCTCCCCCAGTGGCTCTCTCCTGTTGTTCCCAAGGTTGGGGGACACCCCGTTGGAAGTGAATGTCTTCTGTGTGAGGGACTACTGTGTCCCCTGGAATTGGGCAGCTGAGCCTGTACCTGGCCAAGTACTTTGCATTGTGCAGGAGCCTGAGTGGGGTTGGGTCCCCCGAGCCGACCTTGGGCACCCCCAAGTTGACCCTGGGTCCCCTTCCCCTCCCACAGGAACTTCTGAGCCATTCCACAGACCGTCCCGAGAGGCAGCAGCTCAAAGAAGCACTGGAAGCCATGCAGGTCAGTAAACTGAGGCAGGGCAGGGGAGCACTCGGGTCAGCGTGCATGCCTGCGTTCCTAGAGCTGAGCCCCTTGGCAGACTGGGGGTGGTGAGGGTGGATGTTTGTCCCAGATGGCACAGACGGGGCCGTGGAAGGACAGCCTGACCCACAGGAGCGGAGGGCGGGGGAGCGTTGCTGGAGCTGGCTCTTACCCACGTGACCCCAGCCTTGTCTGCCGGCAGGGATGTCTATCCCCCACCTCCTGCTTGCCCTGTTCTCCACGGGGGGGGGGGGGGGGCGTGTCCCCTAGGGGGTTCTGCTTCTGCTAGGTTCACCTCCAGCTCTGTCCCTCTGTCACCTGCCTAGGGAGCCCCCTTTCTCTTGCTGGCTTCAAGGGTCTCTGTCTAGCTATGTTCCCCTTGGTGACGGGGCCCCACCATCCCCGAGAGTCCAGCTGACGTCATCGCCGGCTCAAAAGCCTGCTGTAGCTCCCCGTGCCCCGTGGGTCAGGCCTGGCCTTCCACGGGGTCCTTGCAGCTGTGTTTACCAGGAAAGCCCCAGATTCCAGGCAGGCCTGACACTCCCAGGCTCCGGGGCGCGCTCAAGCTCCTCACCCCCACTGCGCTGTGCGCTCAGCTGCGTCCCGCTCCTCCTCACCCGCCCGTCCACTCCGTCTCTGCCGTCAGCTTGACAGCCGTGCAGTGCCCCTTCTTGGTTCCAGACTCTCCTCCCGCCTCTCCCGGTCGCTGGCGGTCTCTCCCCAGCCAGACCCATGTCGGTCACTCATCTGTCTCAGAGTCCCTTATGGGAGGCAGGACGGCTCCCCAAGCCATCCCTTGACCGCTGACACCTGGCCCTTAGAAACCCTCAGGACCCAGGGTTCCCCCTTTCTCATCTCCCACAACCCTTCCAACGTGGGTAGGGGAATCTGGTCATCTGGAGTTATGCAGACCATGTGTGCCTGGAGGGCTTTACACGGAGTCGTGTGTATTGGAGTGTGGGTGCTCTCGGGACACTTTAGGTTCTGTGTCCTTGGCTGGCTCCCTAGGGGCGGCGACCTCCCCACCCCCCACTGCAGATGCATGCCCTGAGCCTCGAACGCCCCCTCATTCCTGGCTCTCAGTTTGCCCAAGTCTCCGTGGTCAGTTCCCCTGCGTGTAGCTCTTGGCATTACAGAGCGTCGTGACTTCCTCTGCGCCATCCACGTGTCTGAGTCACCGAACCTTCTCCTGTGACTTAGCGCTGGAGAAGAATCTAACAGGCTTTGAGTCTGTCCCCAGGATAGAGTATGAAATTGCTCGCGTAGCAGTACGTGAGCAGTCACTCTGAGCTTGATTTCCCCCCAGAGATGGAGGGCTCACTCCCTGCAAGATTGTCTCTGCTTTGTTGTCGGGCTCCTCTGTGTCCGGGGATCTTGGCATTTGACTCCAAACCCCAGGTCTGAGCTCAAGGTGCCCGGGGCCACGCGTATGCAGAGCTGTAAATGCATGTGGGAAAGGTTTGTCACACATGATCATGTTGAGCCCCTGCTGTTGGGTTCTTGGGTATAAATATCGCATTTTAAAGAGAAAACAAAACACTGTTGACTGTAGCCTCTTGCAGGGAACTCTGTTTGCTGGGCACCGGGTTTGTGGGCGTGGACTATGCAGTGACCCTGGATCAAGAGAGGCCAGAGGGGATGTGGGAACAGTCTCCAGGACGTGGGCCTGGCCCTTGTGTTTCCGGAATTTCCTTTCCACCCTCAGTGGTAGGCAGGGTCGCTGCACTGTCCTGTCTGGCGCTGGGCCCCATGTCCAGGTTTCCCCAAACTTTGTGGAGTAAAGTGAGCACTGCCCTCTGGTGGCCAGTGGGACGGCAGCGTCACGGCGTGGGCTAGGAGCTAGACAGGTAGAGGGGAGGACTCACCACTCATTCTACTGAGTAGAAAGGAGGTTTCACAGAGGCTAAGAGATCCGACCTGGCAGCAGCCACGTGTGGTCTGCCGTGCATTTGCATGGCTGCTCACAGTGAGGGGACGTGTACCAGCAACCTGGAGTTGGGGGGCCCCCAGTCACCAGCGAGGTACGCGCTCAGTTTGAATGCTGCGTTCACCTAGCTCACTTGCCTCGATCGATGCTGTTTCAGCCGCCCCTGCCAAGACACCACCGAAGGCTCTCTGCAGTGCCCAGCGCCGGGCCGGGTGGCGGGGCTTGGGGTGATGAGCCCACTTTTTGTTTTGTAGGATTTGGCCATGTACATCAACGAAGTCAAACGGGACAAAGAGACGTTGAAGAAGATCAGCGAGTTCCAGAGCTCCATAGAAAACCTGGTGAGCTCATGGGGGGGCTCGTCATGAGGGGCAGAAGGTGGGGCGGGCATCAGGTGCAGCCCACTCGGCAGCCCCCTGCCCCAGCTTCTGACTCGACATTAGCCCCCACAAGTCCTCATTCACTGCAGCCCAGTGGGCCTCTGGGGTGGCCCTGTGCCCTCTCGGGCCAAGGGAAGAGGGAAGGTCCTGTCCTGGTCCCATCCTCCCGTGTCCATGCCGTGTTGTAGCATCAGCAGGCGGGGCCTGGTCCATGAGCCGCCACTTCTGAGACCCCATCAGACACGGCCCACGCCACCCGGACCCTCCCCATCCCACACCCTCTGAGACCTCATTAGACATGACCGACACCACCCGGACCCTCCCCATCCTACTCTGCCACAGCTGCCCTGGAGAGGGGAGACACGTTGCTTGCAGAAGCAAACATTGCCCTGTCTATGTGGGGTCCGCATGTGTCTTGTTCGAGGGGCCAGTGCGTTAGAGGAAGCAAGTTCACCCCTCCCTCTACCGGTCAGAGGCCAGTCGCACCCCGACCCCACGTGGTGACCACCAACCTCAGCTCCAGACGTTGCCATCTCGCCTTGGGGTGCCAGGCTCGCCCCGGCTGAGCTTTGCGCGCTTGGGCAGAGTCGAAAGCTGGATGCCCAGGCTGCCGTCCGGGGCCACGTGCACCCTGGTCTGCGGAGCCAGAGAGCATGAAGAAGTTGCGGGCCCTGTCCTAACCCTACCCTGAGTTTCTTTGTGTTCCAGAAGAAATGAGTGTCTGTGCGCGTTTCCTAGGGTGGGTGTGGCCTGGCGTTGGTGTTGGCCGGATGGATCCAGGCACCTTTCTGGGAGCGACTTTGTTGGCTTCATTTTCTAACGTGCTTGTGGTTGCTAAGCACAAAACAGCAAGTGTGGCTTTGTGACATGTTTTTGCATTTTTAAATTTTTCCAGGTGAATCCATTGTGATAGTAAATACATGCAGGGGGCGGGATATGGCTCAGTGGGTATAGGGCTTGCCTCGCACATGCCGGCCCCGGGTTCAAGCCCCAGCACACATAAAGCAGGCATGATGGTGCTTCCCTAGCACCCAGCACTCAGCACTGCAGGCAGGAGGATCTGGTTCAAGGTCGTTGTCAGAGACATAGTGAGTTCAAGGCCAACCTGGGCTACAAGCCTGGCTCAAAAGACAAGAAACAAGAAACAAGCATTAAGAGCGCTGGTCAGTGGGTGCTGTGACTCTGGGGACAGGGCTGCCCCCGCTGCAGCCCTGGGTCCTCCTCTGGGTGAGACGTAGCCCATATGTTCTCTGCACTTGTAAGACTCAGCTGGGTCCCAGAGCACGCGTGTGCGCCCCACTCTGGTGCTCAGGCTGCCGCTTCCACAAAGCACGGGGGCACTTTGGTTTGTTGTTGCCAGTGCCACTGTGGTCACCTGAGTCATAGCCGCTCCATCTGGAACATTCCCGTGGCCTTTTCCTGCCTTGCTTGGAAGCCACGCAGGGGGCGGGTGGAGAGCCAGACTTCTCTGGATGGAAGCACAGCAGCGGAGGACCGGTCCATTCACACAGAACTGGAATCTCCAAGGGGCAGAGGCCGGGTTTGGGCTCCAGGTCCTTCCTGTGGAATATGAGCCGCCCACAGAACCCTGGCGGGCAGCGGCTGTTCCATCCAGCCGGGCATCCTGCTCTGTGTACTCAGGGCTGGGCGTCTGCCCTCCCGAGCGCGGGCTCTACACAGCGGCCGTCTGTGAGCGTGAACAGGCTGTCAATCGCCCTTTGTTCTCGGGGCTCAAGGGAGTCCCTGGTGGGCCAGCTGGAAGGGACCGGCTTGGCCCAGCTCCTTCCTGCCCCTGGGCTCCCCTATCCTGAGCGCCAGCCCCAATCATCGTGGGCGTAGTCTTCCTACTTCACGCCTGGATCTGGTCCCAGGACCCTGCCCCTGGGCACGTGCCCCTGCTTCCTCTGTCTAGGGGTGCCAAGGCTGCCTGTGGGCTAAGGTCGTTACTTTCTTTCCCAGCAAGTAAAGCTGGAGGAATACGGGAGGCCGAAAATCGACGGGGAGTTGAAGGTCCGGTCCATAGTCAACCACACCAAGCAAGACAGGTGAGCGGGAGGCTCACCCCGAGCTGCCCTGTGCCCTGGAGGCCCCGTGCCCGCGTGGCAGAACCCAGGCCTCCTGAGGAAAGAGCGGCTGCATGGAGGCTTTGTGTGGCTTGGTTTGGATTGCTTCCTTCCTTCCCAGTTCAGCCATGTCAGCGAGTGGCCAGCGTGTGGACATGCTGCCCTGCCTGTGGCGGGCACTGGGCTTGGCTGGGAGGCAGCCAAAGGCAGAGGCGGGGCCTCCAGCTTCCAGGGAACTGGGGCTGACTTGAGTGGCCAGATGAGATCACTTCCGGGTAAACGTTGGGGAGTGGATGGCAGATGGATGGGAGACTGGTGTTGAAGTGGACGGTCCAGGTGCGGTCAGAGTCCTCTATCTGTAGCTGGCATGGATGAGGGCAGAGGTGATGGATTCGGGCTCTCAGTCTTGAGACAAAAACAAGCGTCTGGCTGTGCTCCCAGAGAGGCTGGGACTGGAGGCAGAGGCGCTCTGTGTGGGGGGGGGACAGGGGGCAAGGAGGCCCCCTGGGGAATTCTGACCAGTTGACAGCATGCTCGATGGATCTGACTGAGGGACGGGGTCCACCCTGGACAGCGTGTCCTGCATCTCAGCCTCCTGGCCCCTTCCCAGCTGCACACTGGCTGTGCCTTCAGAGGTGACCGGCTGGCATCCGGCAGGTGCCAGTTGCCAGCATGCGTGGTACAGGTGCGGGCCGCTCACGCAGCGCGTGGCCTTTTCACACCCGGCCCTCTGTCTGCCCAGGTACTTGTTCCTGTTCGACAAGGTGGTCATCGTGTGTAAGAGGAAGGGCTACAGCTACGAGCTGAAGGAGGTCATCGAGTTGCTCTCCCACAAGATGACAGATGACCCCATGAACAACAAAGACATCAAGAAGGTGAGGGGCGGCTCCCCATGCCACCGTGGCTTGTGAGGCAGGGCCGAGGCAGGCCGGCATGGGAGGGAGCTGAGCCTGTGGGCTGGGCGGGCGGCCAGCTCTGCCGGAAGACCCCTCTGTCTGTACTCTGCCATTGTGGCTTCCGACAGCTCCCATGATGGGGAGAGGACACCCCGAGACCCCTCTGCTCCCTCGTAATGGCTAAAGCAGAGCCCCAGGGCCCCAAGAGTCAGTCCTGGTATCCCCATAACAAGCAGGCCTTTCTCCCCGTTCCCACCCCTGCCCCGCGTGAAGGACAGCTGTGGCAGCCTGGCTGGGGCTTGTCAGAGACTCTGAAGTCGGTAGTCTAGGGCTCCTGCTGAAGGGAAAAGGCATGGATAGAGGAGGTGGGGCCGGGCTATAGGGGCGGGGCTGTGGGTGGGGCTGCTGCTGTGGGTGTGTTTTGCTGTAGGGGGTGGGGCTGTGGCCTCAGAGGCATCTGCACGCAGCGCTTGAGTTCGCAGTGCTTGAATTCGTGTTAACCCTGAGCTAGGCCGGTGGGAGCCAAGCTTCTAAACACCAATGGCGAGGGCCCCAGACACGAGACCACCCTTTAGGCTCCTAGCCGCCAGCCCTCTCTTGGGGAGCACAGCCCGCGGGGTCAGCCGTAGGGTGTGTCCTGTCGGTCCCAGCCACCAAGGCTGCCCCGGCCTCTTAATGACTTGTCTCCTTTCCTTTCTTCTCATGCTTCCTAGTCTCACGGGAAGATGGTAAGCCTGCGGTGCCCACTCTTGGTACTGCCCAGTGCCAGCCCTTCTGTGCTGGTGGGTCTGGGGGTTCCTGGGCCTGAGCCCATCACATGCATGTTGCGCTTCCTGTCTCGTCCAGGGACAGACATAAGCATGCACGCCCCCTTCTCCTCTCCCACTTAATCACCAAGGTGACGTGTTTGCGGTGAAAGACCAGTTCAAGAGTGTGAACCAGAAGCCTGTCCTTTTCCTTCCTGAGGGCAAAGGTCAGGATCACTGGATACCCAGCAGGCAGGGTTTCTTGGTCTCTACCATGTACTATCCTGGAGTGTCTTTTCTAGCCCCCCTTTTTTTCCTTCTTTCCTCCTTCCTCTCTTTCCTTCCACTTCTAAGCACTCGGCCCCACAGCTCTTTGGGAGCCTTTTCCTCAAGCCAGTGAATTGCCCGGCCTGTGGGTGGGACGGGAGGCCACGGTCATCTGACCCCCCTCATCTTCCGTTTTCCTGTTGTTTTATCTCAGGGAAAGGAGTTTCTCTCATCACACCAAGGAAATGCAAGTGGGCTGTGGGGAAATGGAGGCACGGGCTAATTTTTGGGCACAGACTCTCCCTGGGGACCCCTGCAATAGAAGGGACTTGTGTTGCAGGCACCCCATGGAGGGGTGGAAGAAGGGTCGGTCTACTCTGTTGGAGGGTAGGTGCCCAGCCATGGGCTCCCACTCCCACACATTCACAGGGCAGGAAGCCCCACGTATACGCTTGGACACTCAGCAGAGGCCCTCACACACGTGCACACTGCAGGGCCATATACACATGTGTGCGTCTGTACATATACAGATGTGCACAGCAGAGACCCTCTAATAACGTATACATGTATATTCCTTTCCTTCTTCCCCTGTCCTCTTCCACTGCTCACTCTCAAGGGTGACATGTGTTTGTGGCAAAAGACCAGCTTCACAGAGTGTGAGCTGGAGGTCCTTCTTTTCCCTTCTTGGGCTCCCAGGTGCACAACAGAAATGCATGTATTCTCGCATCCTTGTACACAGCTGGGCAGAGATAAATCCTGTGCAGAACATAACTCACAGGAACAACTGCTGAACACGTACACACCTGTGCATTGTGAACAAAGACACAGGCACGGTGCACACAGACACATGAACACGTGCACTGTGGACACAGACACAGGCACGGTGCACACACACGGACACATGAACACGTGCACTGTGGACACAGACACAGGCACGGTGCACACACACGGACACATGACCATGTGCACTGTGGACACAGACACAGGCACGGTGCACACACACGGACACATGAACACGTGCACTGTGGACACAGACACAGGCACGGTGCACACACACGGACACATGAACACGTGCACTGTGGACATAGATACAGGGACAGTGCACACACACGGACACATGAACACGTGCACTGTGGACATAGACACAGGGACAGTGCACACACACGGACACATGAACATGTGCACTGTGGACTGTTAGACACAGGCACGGTGCACACACACGGACACATGAACACGTGCACTGTGGACTGTTAGACACAGGCACGGTGCACACACACGGACACATGAACACGTGCACTGTGGACATAGACACAGGCACGGTGCACACACACGGACACATGAACACGTGCACTGTGGACTGTTAGACACAGGCACGGTGCACACACACGGACACGTGAACACGTGCACTGTGGACTGTTAGACACAGGCACGGTGCACACACACGGACACGTGAACATGTGCACTGTGGACACCCAGACCAAGCACATGCACATGCATGATACTCACCAAAACGTACATGCATGCCCTGGATAATGTAAGTACACATGTACACACAAGCACACTGCTTACCCTGGAGGTGCAGGTACATGCACAGGTGCTGACACGTTCATGCAGTGGAGCATATGGGCACTTAAGGTACACAGTTGTGCAGAGGCACAACTTCACGTTACCTGCACATGTGGGAGCTTAGACAAGGGCACAGGGGCACCCACATTCTTACATGTGGGAAGATGTGTGCGCTTAGCCATGCACACATACAACACTGGCAAGAGTGCATGTGCATACATGATGATGTGTGTGCTCGCAGGTGGACACGTGCATACAGTGTCAGAAAGAGCACTCATGACAGCATGCATGCACACAAATATAGGTGCACGTGCAGTACTGACAAGAGCATATATGCATGCATGTGCACTGCCAACAAGAGCACAGGTATACACATGTGACAACATGCGTGCACACAGATATAGGTGCATGTGAACATAAGCAGCACTGAAAAGAGTTTGTGTGCACAAATGTGACAGCGTGAATGCACATGTAGGTAACGTGGCAGCAAGAACACACGTGCACAGGTATGACAACATGTATATTCACAGATGTGGGTGTACATCCAGCACTGACAAGAACATATGTACACACACGGCAGCACGTATGAAGATAAGCATAGGTACACGTGCACATATGATAGAGCACATGAGCATAGGTATAGACACTGTATCAGCAAGAGCACATATGCATACATGTGATAGCATGCATGCACACAGATGTAGGTGCACATGCAGCACTGATAGTGTATGTGCCCATATGACAGTGTGCATGCACATGGGTGTAGGCACACATGTAGTACCAGCAAGAATACATGTATGCACATATGACAACATGCATGCAGATATCAGAGCACATGAGGCACCAACAAGAGCACATGTGCCCACATATGACAGTGTGCATGCACATAGAGGTAGGTACACACGCATGTGTACAGTGCCAGAAAGAGCTCATGTGACACATGTGGCAACATGCATGCCCACAGACATGTGAGCATGCAGTGCTGGCAGGAGAGTAGCTCTATGCATGTGATAGCATGCACACATGCAATCTAGCTGCATATGTGCACATGAAGCATGTGTGAGTACATGCACACACGACAGAGTGCGTGCACATAGGTATAGTCCACCTGTGTACGTACAGTGCTGGCCAGGCACATGGGTACACAGCAGTGCCCGGACCACGCCAGCTGCCCGAGTGTCGCCTGTCCCCACAGTGGTCCTACGGCTTCTACCTGATCCACCTCCAGGGCAAGCAGGGCTTCCAGTTCTTCTGCAAGACGGAGGACATGAAGAGGAAGTGGATGGAGCAGTTCGAGATGGCCATGTAAGTGGAGGGCAGCGGCTTGCTGACCCTCTCGGAGGAGGAGTGGAAGCTGGTTCTAATGCTGAGATGGGGGCGACCTGCTTCCCAGAGGCAGCGGCCGGCTCTGTAGGCCTTGGCTATTTAGCTGCCTCCCCACCTATCCAGGTGGCATTAGCCGTCCTGCTGGGGTGGGCTTTCCACACTTGAACCTGAGCCCACACACCTGACGGATGGACAGGCGCTGGCCAGGAGAGATGCCCAGTGCCCAGATCCCGGGGGACCCGAGGGGCTCGGCCCATATCTGAGAGTCTCAGAACAGCTCCCTGTAGGGTGCAGTTGGCACCCAGACACGTAGAAGAAACAGGCTGACAAGGAAGGGTTGGTGCGTGTGGCTGTGGCAGGTGGACCGTCTGGGGCATTTGGCATGGTGTACCCACCGTCTGGCCTTCCCGTGTGGCGAGATGCAGTTGGGAAGAGCCAACAGAATGTTGGCTTGTTGGGCGTGGCTGGGAGGAGCCAGCAGAATCCGCAGCAGGATGATAGTGTGTGTCTTAGATGTGGAGGCCGCAGGCATCTCCTCTGCCCCTCACTTTCTGTGAGTTGACTTTGTCCCCGACCTTGTAGTCACGGAAGCTGAAGAATGTCACGTGAGCACCCCTTTCACGAGGCATCTGCACCGCACACCTCTCCCTCTTTGCTTTCCGTTTGTCCCTCTGTCTAGTTGTCCGGGGGGGGGGGTGTCAGTGAACCATGGGCCTTGGTGTGACTCTGAGCCCTTCAAGCACCCACGGTGAGCCACAGCTCTGGGTTAGTTTTGGTTTTGACATGTCAAGCTTATACACTGTGAAGTGCACATCGTAATCTAGCCGTCCACTGTCCACGGGGGACGGGACGAGGTGCAAGACCACCCTGAGTGCCTGAAGCCATGTAGTCTCCTGCCCTGGGGCTCTGCGTTTCCAGGTGTGCAAGCCAGGCAGTAAATTTAGCCCAGAATGAGGCTGGACGGGTACGTGACACACACAGTGAAATTGGCAGCCTTGTCAATTTTGCATTGTGGGATTGTGACAGATGATCTGATGCCACCGGGCCACCAAATGCACTGGGTGGGGAGTATGCACAGAGCGGACCACAGGGAAGGGTGACAGAGACTTCAATGTACTACTCAGAACAGGGAGCAGTGCAGAATCTCGGAGGTATTAATTTCTGGAATTTTCCATGTAATATTTTTAGACCACAGTGGATCGTGGGTGACTAGAAGCTCAGAAAGGTGAACTGTGGCTAAGGGGATACAACTCCATATACCACTGAGTCTGACCGATGTCACTCCTGCCTACTCCCAAGCCTGATAACTGTGGACAAGGGGGGACAACTGAAAACACTTGCCAAGATTGACAGATGCTGTTGCAGTTGCTTGCATGGTTGCTGATAATCGCCATCAAATGGCTTAAAGGAACAAGGGTTTATTCTCTTACGATTGCTGGTTACAGTTCTCATTCCAGCTTGATGGGAGAGCATGCACCAACACCAGGGCCAAGGGAACTGGCCACACCATCACCACATAACAGCTGAGAGACGGACAATCCTTACTTGCCAGACCAGCATGTCCGGCCAAGTGAACAGAAGGATGCCGCCTTCCTCAACCAGCTCTCAGTATTTTATTCATCTGTTCAGGGCCTAATCCCACCCACCATGGGCTGGGCCTTCCCCATCAGCTAGACAACCTCCTGCAGGTTTGCCCTGGGCTTAACCCAACCACTAATTCTCCACAAATGTGCCCAGAGCTCAAACCCTCAACCATCAAGTTGACACCTGTGCCTAACACAGATGCCCAGAACTGCTATTTTCAAGAACCTTCCTCCTCACACTTGAGTGCCACCATGGCAGTTAAAATGATTTTGCTACTGGTGGGGCTGGAGAGGTGGCTCAGGGGTTAAGCCTCTGCCTTGCAGGCCGAAGGTCCTGAGTTCGGATCCTAGACCCCATGTATAGACGCCAGGCAGAGGCGGGGGTGGCCTGCGTTTCTGGTCCTGGTAGGGCGGAACCTGTGAATCCCGGGGCAGAGTAAACAAGGAGGAGGTGGAGGCGTCCATGGTGGTTCCCAAATTCGTCCGTGGTTCTACATACATACACATACACACACACACACATACATACACGCACACACGCACAATTGAATAAATAATAATAATTAAAATAAAAAAATGCTTTTGCTACTGGGGCTGGAGAGATGGCGCAGGGGTTAAGCCTCGGCTTCACAAGCAGAAAGTCCTGAGTTTGGATTCTGAATGCCATGTAAGAATGCCGGGTGGAAATGGCAGCAGTTTACACTGCTAACCCTGGAAGGCAGAGCTTGGGAAACTCCAGAGCAATCCAGGGTGATTCCTGGTCACCCTTGAAACTACAGGCACCCACAGGTGCACGCACACACGCACGCGCGCGCACACACACACACACATAATCTTGCACGCACATGCGCGCGCGCACACACGCGTTTTCCCCCTGCCTTCACTGTCCCCCCCTGTTGTGTGTGGAGGGCGAGTTGGGTTGGATTCTGAGTTCTGGACCGTGTGCAGACGGGGCCGGAGGGGGATCCTCACCTCGGTGGGCTTGGCGAGCCTGGCCGTGCAGCGCCTGCTCTGTCTTGCCGCTAGGTCGAACATCAAGCCAGACAAGGCCAACGCCAACCACCACAGCTTCCAGATGTACACGTTCGACAAGACCACCAGCTGCAGGGCCTGCAGGATGTTTCTCAGGTAGGGCCTCCTCCAGCTGCCCCCCCACCTCACACACCCCCTCACCTTGGGGGCTCCCTGAGAGTCAGCAGGTCACGGGGGTGTGGTCCAGCAGACGGGTTGTCTCTGAGTGCCCAGCGCTGGGGTGGACATGGAGAGCCAGGCTGGGGGGCAGGGGAGGGAGAGAGCAGCCTCGGGACGGGCCCTGGAAGCTGGGGCTTTGGGGTTGGGGGCTCTGGGGCAGAGCGTTGGTGAGCTGAGAGGTGGGGAGCAGGGTTCTGACTGACCAGGCTGTGAGGAGCTGAACCTGTACCCCACCTTCTGTCACTCCCCCGTGCAGGGGCACCTTCTACCAGGGGTACCTGTGTACGAGGTGCGGCGTTGGGGCGCACAAGGAGTGCCTGGAGGCGATGCCCCCCTGCAAGATCAGTGAGTACCCACCTGCACATGGCCTGGGCTGCACCCGTCACCCCTGCACCCCTGAGCCCCAGGGACCACCTACGCATCGCTGCCCTTCACCTTGTTCTGACACACGCCTCAGCGGGAGGTCAGAGGGGAGGCACGGAGGCCCAAGACAGGAAGGCGCCTGCCCCAGGCGGTCACGGGCGGCGCAGCTGGGGGCTTCTTGCTTCCCACTGACCTTTGAGGTCTTTGTTTGCCCTGCGGCGCTGGGATAGAATTCGCCCAATACCTTGCAGCTGCTGAGCCGGAGCTCAGGGCCAACCCCAAAGGTACAAGACACGGGCACTGACAGTGTGTCGCAGGGGCAGCCCAGCACGGGCACAGCCCTGGTCCTCGCCAGCCCCTGCCAGTAGTGCCATGTGGGAGACGATAACTGACATGCAGGACAGCACTTAAGGGGTTGACCTGCTCCGCGCCTCAGGGCTGCGCGCGCCGGCTAGGATGGCAGGCAGGCAAGCCGGACCTATTTGTCCTTTGGGGGGACCAAGGGATTCTGGTGTCTTCTGGTGACTTCTGGGTGTCACTCGGATCTGGATAGGCACTGTCTCCCTCAGAATTTGTCTTTTTCTTTATGCATGTGTGTCTGTGGATACCCAAGGGTGACTTCAGAAATCACCCTGGATTGAACCACTTCCTCTTCGCTTTGCTCTGGAGCTTCCCAGGCTCCGCCCTCTAGGGCTGGAAGTATAGGCCACTGCCCTTTCCACCTGGTTTTTACATGGATTCAGGATCCAAACTTGGGACCTTCTACTGCGGAGACAGAGGCCCCTGAGTCATCTCCCCAGCGGGAAAATTTATGTCTTGACAAAGTCATCAACTTGTTAAAATGTCTGTTGGCCTCCTCCGGGGCCCTCTGTGTCTCCAGGCTGTGTCCCTGGGCGTCCTCCTGTCTTACTGATCCCACTGGAAGACAACATGCTTCAGGCCAGCTCGTCTGCCTGAGCTCTCACGGCTCAGAATGCGCTTTTGAGCCCTGAGCTTGGATAGTAGTGTGGGTGCCAGTTACTGTGAGTGTTGCTGGCCCAGATCCCTGCTGGAGGAGCGTGGGCAGGTCTGCCACACCCTTTGACCCCACCTCAGCCCACTGGCCAGGTCTGGGTCCTGGTGGGAAGTTTGAGCAACCCACGAACCTGGACCCACTTTTCTGGTCAATGCTGCCCTCTTGTGGCCACATGCCCCTCATGCATGGTGGCTGGTTGTAGTTACATCCTCTGTGAGTGTGAGTGTGTGTGTGCGTGTGTGTGTCTAAAAGTAGCACGATCATCAAAAATTTTGGAGAGGAAAGAGAAGGGATAAAGTGTAGAAGGAAGTAAATGTGACCAACTGAGCATAGCTAGGAATAAAGGCACAGAGACTGGAGCTTGCTGGGTAGAACGCTTTCCTGGCACACAAGACCCTGGGTTGCACCTCTAGGGTGGCATGAAACAGATGTGGTGGCACATGCCTGTAAACCCTGGGTAGGCAGGAGGATCAGCAGTAACAGGAGGCAGAAGGAAAGCCATCTTTAACGGGGTGTTTGAGGCCAGCCCCGACTCGTGAGATCCTCAGGGCAAAGCACCGAGAGGTTGGGAGACACTGAGGTTAAACCCTCTGCCTCACCAGCCCAAAGACCTGAGTTCAGATCCCCGGATCCCGTGTGGAAGTGCCTGGCAGAAGTGGTCGCTTCTAGGAGGCAGAGCCTGGGAAACCCCAGAGCAGGACAATTCAGGATGATTCCAGATGTCACCCTTGAGCCTCCACAGGCACACTCGATTGCCCTCTGGTACACACGCTCACATGCAACATACATGCAGGAAACACGGGGGGCATAGAGAAGACCATAGCGGGGGGCGTCCCTCTGGCATCTGCAGACCCCAGCCTCCGTAGGCTTCTGTCTGCTTCCCATCACTGGGTCCCCGAGAGTTGCGAGTTAGCCTCAGACCCTTCCCTATGTCATCAGCTGCCGGTGAGCCCAGGCCTGGCTTGGGGGCCTGGGACTGCCCCGAGGCCCTACGTCATGGTCCCCGGAATTCTCTTCCTGCCCCCAGCTGCTTGCCCTCTGGTGGCCTCCGGGGTTTGGCTCCAGCATCTCGATGACCCTCCCCTCGCTCTAGACCGTGTCCAGAGCCACCACAGGCAGCGGGATCACGCGTCTCCCCCACATTCCCTGTGGGTTCCTGGGTGTCCCAGGAAGGGTCCGTCCCGTCTGAGAGCTCTGCTGTGCGGAGCCCTCCCTGGGTAGGAGGTACAGCTGGTCCTGTATTGCCATCTAGGGGACCCTGCTACTGTTCCCCCACCTGAGGGGCAGTGCATGTCTCAGGCTCCTGTGCGCCCCCATGGACCTCAGCACGTACCTCGATGCTTGGTGCTTGTTTCCACCAGTGGTCAGGCGGAGCTCGGCAGGGGCCTGAGGTGCGTTGGACCCTCTGGCGCTGGCTGACGCGACCCGCGTCCTTGAGACCCGCCGTATCCGGCGCCCGTGAGCCTTGGAGGAGGGTGGCAGCTGGGAGCTCACATGCCCACCGAGCCTTTGGATCCCGGGACCCTGGCAGGCCTGGCCCGGTGCTGGGGCAGCGGCTGCCTCTCAGGTCGAGAAGGCTGAGCCGCCTCAGGTCTGAGCTTCGTCTGGCTCCTCAAAGCCGGAACTCAGGGCTCACTGGGAGATGCTAGGGCGGGTCCGGTCCGCTTCTCCCGAGGTGTGCACGTGGCTGCAGGGTGACTTTCTGTGACCCCCTGACCCCCGTCTGCTTTCTTTGCAGGTCCCTCTGCAGACCTGGTAAGTCTCCCCAGCTCTTCCCTCCCTGGGGCCAGTCCAGCTTGGAAGTGGTGTCCTGGGGACCCAGCAGCTGGGACCTGTCCCCGTGACTGGCCCACGCTGCGTGCTTAGGCTCTGAGCCCGGAGCACGACACCGCAGCCCACAGACCCGCCTCAGGCCTTTGCTGGTGGAGCCTTTAGCTTAGTTGCCACGGGGCCGAGGTCACTTATGGAGTGTGGACGCTGTGTCTCTCACATGCTGTGGACTCCAGCCCCACTGGCTTGTGTTGCCCCACTGGCCTGCGTTGAGTGGCATGTGTCAGGACCCTCAGGAAACACAGTGCTTCATGGTGCTCAGCAAGATACGTCCTAGAGGCTGGGTGGTCAGGGCAGGCTTCCTGGAGGAGGTGGGAGTTCTTAGGAATGAGAGGCGCTGGGAGGGCACAGGGCTGAGGTCATGGGGGAGGAGTCCATGGCAGGGAAGTGTGGGGGTCAGTCGTGACCCTGCCGTCCTGCTTCCTGCCCTGACCCTCCTGTGGGGGGTGCTGATGTGGGGACCTAAGATCAAGGGGCGGCTTCCTTTACCACTCTGTCCCTGTCCCTACAGGACACCTCTGGGGCAGGACCAGGTGAGTGTGCCGGACTCGGCTGCCCCTCTGTCCACACAGTGGTCATCGGTGAGCAGACTGGGGCCCAGTGACGCCTCTTCCTTGGCCACAGCTCTGGGCGTCACCCTCGTCTCCGTCCTTTCTCCCCTCTGCGGTTGTCTCTGGGGGCTTTGGGCTCTTAGTGGTCAGCAGGGGCTGTGGGGACCGGCCGGCTGCAGAGGGCAAGGGCAAAGGCCTTTCATTCCCAGCTCGGAGCTGCTGCCCGAGAGCCCAGCGTAGAACTCCTGACTCCTCCAGCCCCAACCCCTGGCTCGATTGTCAAGGCCATTGAAATAGGTGGAGCCAAAGGCCTCGCATTCAGAGTCAAGTTTGAACTTGGCAGGGAAAACCCAAATCCCTGCCAGATGCCATGGAATCCGGCACCCAGGACCAGGCCTGGCAGAGCAAGCCCTGGCTGGCGCGTGGCCTCTGCTAGTCACTGATGTTTCTCAAGGAGACGGGCGCCATGTAGGAAGGACGTGGGGGGTTGGTCCTGATCTGGGCTTTGGGCGCTGGGCTTGACAAAGGGTCCCCAAGACCCAAAAGGGCTGGTAATGAGATGGCGGCCAGTGGGGATGAGACCACAGGCAAGTTGCCCCCTCAACACCCTTTCCATCCACAGGTCCCAAGATGGTGGCTGTGCAGAATTACCATGGCAACCCTGCCCCTACTGCAAAGCCCGTGCTCACTTTCCAGATGGGGGATGTGATCGAGCTGCTGCGAGGGGACCCCGACTCTCCATGGTGGGAGGTGAGTCCCGGCCAAGGGAGGTCCAGGTCTCCCTGCCCCTCTCCCTGTGGGAGGCTTGGGAACCAGACCATGGGGGCCCCAAATGTGGAGGGAGCTGGCAAGCTTGGCCTCGGCCACAGTGGGATGAGGAGGGAGGCGGGCATGTGACTTTTGTCGCTCTTGTGTGTGTGTGTGTGTGTGTGTGTGTGTGTGTGTGTGTGTGCAGGTCACGGGGGGAGTCCAGCATTTCTCCACAAGGACCTCCTCATTTGTCTGCCTCAGTGGCCCCCACAGACTCTCTCTAGAGTCTGCTGCAGCCGTGCCATGCCCCACCCCCAGTTCTCTAGTTTGTCTGGCAACCCCTCAATCTGTGGGGGGTTGACCTGGCCCTGCGTTGGGTGCTTGGCGTTGAACTCGACTCTGGGGCGGCCGCTGTAGCCCAAGCGCTCTGTCTGGTGGCACAAAGACAGATGCGAGCCCAGACAGCCCTGTGACCTGGGGTACAGTTTGGAGATGGAACCTACTGTTCTAAGACCCCAAATGTGGAGCCCTTGGCATCCTGCGGGCCCCAGTACCAGCAAGCCCTGAGACCCCAGCAGCTGGAGCCTGGCTGAGCAGCCTCGGGGGCTGCAGTCAGGGTAAAGGTGGCGGCGTCCTGCCCGCACGGCGTCCAGCTTGCACGGCGTCCAGCTTGCACGGCAAGAACCAAGTCAGGACTTGAGGGTCGCGTTATCATGAGGTGCTGACGGGGTCTCAGCCACTCCAATCTCCATCCAGCCCTGAGCCCTCTCTGAGCTTCGTCTGTCCGGGTGGCTCAGAGACACTTTGCTGGTGGTCTGGGAGCGAGGACGTCCTCACCTGCCCCCTCCAAGAGGCGGAGCCTATCTGGAGTCACAGCAGGGAATCGGCTCTTCTCAGACCTGGGGTTCGTGGGGCTGTATCCACACGCCCCCCATCACCTCTTTCCCCAGGGGCGGCTGGTGCAGACCCGGAAGTCAGGGTATTTTCCGAGCTCGTCTGTGAAACCATGCCCGGTGGACGGCAGGGTGAGTCCTTTCCCCAGACAGCCTCTCCCCAAGATGGCTGCAGAGCTGGACGGACGGGGTGCCGTCCTCTGTTGAAGGCTAAGGGAGGTCTTGAGGTCCTACCCAATCTCTGACCAATGAAGCTGGGGTCTAGTCTCTGGCGAGGAAGGGTGCAGGCTCCTGGGAGCACAGCACACCCCCTCTCGAGTGCACCCCCTCAGCAGCTGCGCTCTTTCCTGTGCCCTCCATTGGAGTTTTCTTGTAGCCTCTGGTTTCCTGACTCCTCCTTCATTCATTCCATCAGCAAGTCAATCATTCCCTCCATCTGTCATCCTGAACATGGAGTCCTAGCTATGCCTGGGGACCTCACAGTCTAGAGATGCTGGTCTCAATCCACACACAGCGCAGGGGTGCTGGACTAGGTCAACACACAGCGCAGGGGTGCTGGACTAGGTCTACACACAGCGCAGGGGTGCTGGACTAGGTCTACACACAGCCCAGGTGCTGGACTAGGTCTACACACAGCGCAGGGATGCTGGACTAAGTCTACACCCAGCCCAGGTGCTGGACTAGGTCTACACTAGCCCAGGTGCTGGACTAAATCCACACCTAGTGCGGTGCAGTCCAGTGCAGATTGGACCTGGTTAGGGTTCCAGGGACCCCTCCACTTCCTGCCCTGTGGTCCACACTCAAGAGTCATTCACACACCGTGCTCTGTTCCCAGCCGCCCGTTGGCCGGCCGCCGTCCCGGGAGATCGACTACACAGCATACCCTTGGTGAGTGGATTGAGTCATAGCTGTGGACGTTGGTGGGCCTGTGATCATCCTGGGAGCTGGACGCGTGGGCTCTGGCTGTCCCAGGGGAGCTGGGCGCATGGGTTCTGCCGTCCCGGGGGAGCTGGGCACATGGGTTCTGCCGTCCCAGGGGAGCTGGGCGCATGGGCTCTGGCCCGGCATCCTCAGAACCTGCTTTGTTGTGGTGCAGATGGCTGGAGGGCCTGGTGCTTGGACTCGGCGCAAGGGGTGGGTGGTGGTCTCCAGCATCCCTTGCAATCCCCAGCAGTTACACCAGCACTACTTTTCAGGAGTGAAAAAGCATTTTGAAAGCATGTGGTCCAGTGAATGTGTGGCATTCACACCTCTACAGGCCCTGCCCCTGGCTAGTCCTTCTCTGATCTCTCACTGGACCCCCGGCATGCGTGGCTCCCGACATGCGTGGCTCCCGGCACGCATGGCCCCCGGCACGCGCGGCCCCCGGCACGCATGGCCCCCGGCACGCGCGGCCCCCGGCACGCGTGGCCCCTGGGCACCCATGCCTTGCGTCCCTGTGGGTCAGGACATGGCGCATCTCCCTGTGCCTCACCTCAGAGGCTGAGGTCAGACATGCCGAGCCCTCGCGGCCAGTGCTCGCGGCCAGCGCGCCAGAGGCCCGTCAGCACCATCTCGCCTGGTTTCCTCCCAGGTTCGCGGGCAGCATGGAGCGGCAGCAGACAGACAACTTGCTCAAGTCGCACGCCAGTGGCACCTACCTCATCAGGGAGCGGCCAGCGGAGGCCGAACGCTTCGCCATCAGCATCAAGTGAGTGGAAGCTGGGCCGGGCGCGGCCCCCATTCCTGGGCGTGTTGGAGAGGGGGTGGCCCGTTGTCTGATGTGTGGGCCAGCACGCTGGACATGAGAGGGAAACTGAGAACGAGTGCCGGGTGTTGGGGTACTCTGGGTGCCCCACGGCTATGTCCGGCTGGGAACTTTTCAGGCACAGTTTGGTACCCTGGGAAGTGACATCTCAGATGGTCTGGCAGCCTCTCTGGGGGGTCTTGGCGTGGGGTGGGACCACCCTGCCTTGTATTTGGGATCCTGGAGGACTTCATTGGTGGCCTGCGTCACATCTGGCATCTTCCTTCTGAGCAAGACTTTGGTAGCTCATCCCCCTGGGGACAGTCGTGCTCCATGACAGACAGGTCAGCTGCTGGCAGGCCATGGACGGTGCTTGGTTTGCGGTGACGCGGTGGGGCTGAGAGAGCTGGCGCAGTGCACTGTGTCCAGGGTAGGCCGTCAGAGGTCGGCTGGGTGGGACAGGCCTGTGACTTGTCACCACCAGGTGGCCATAGGGGACCAGCCTGAGTACTCTGAAGTGACAGGAGCTGGCCGTGGGGCGCAGAAGCCTCGTGGCCCCAGGGTAGGTGTGGCTCGACTGGGCAGAGCTGCCCTGGGGCCTGAGCACTTTGGCCTCTGTGGTCTTATCTGACCTCTGCCGGGCCGCTCCCCATCTGCACCGAGCAGGGGGGCATGAGGGGCGTGTGGCTCAGCGGGTGTAGACAGGTGTCCCCAGCAGCTGGAGACACGTGATTTGACAGCTTTCCTTTGTGTTCTGACAACTGGGGAGGGGATCAAGTAGACACCACCCCAGCATCCAGGGCTGGGGTCCTGCTAATGAGGGGCTTCCAGTATTGGGAACAGTAAAGGCAGAACTCTGAACGGGTGGAAGGAACCAGAGCTGGGGTGGGGGGCATTAGACCTCTCAGGTCTCCCCCACTTCAGGCAGGCAGGACAAAGGCTATCAGAGCCACACCTTCTCCAAGGGTCCCACAATGTTTAGGGTCTGCAACAAGCGCTCTGGCTCTGTAATACAAAGGACAAGTGGCCAGTGTTCCCTGGGTGGTGACCGGCGTGACCCGGTGGCCTGGCGGACGCATCAGCTCTGCAGAGCTGCCCGGCTCCGCCGCAGGCAGCTGAAGCACTTCAAGGTGCGTGATGCCTGCTAGGGACAGCTGTGGCAGAGGTGGCCCGTGCAAGCAGTGTGTGGCACACACTGGGGAGACGCACAGTGGGTACAGTGCTTGCTGGCAAGCAGGAGGAACCTGAGTTCAGATCCCAGCACGCGTGCAAAAGCTGGGCGTGGCACCTGTGATCCCAGCACTGGGGGAGGGGGCTCCTGGCGACTTCCTTCAGCCAGTCCCGCCACAACAGCCAGCTCCCCTTCTCTAAAAAGATAGAGGAACAATAGAGGAGGAAACCCAGCGTTGCTGTCTGGCCTTGACATGCCCAGGCAGGCACAGCCGCAGACACACACACGATCGGCAGGCACCGTGCTTACTTTAGGAGTTCCCTCGGGTGCGCCTGGCCTTCAGAGCACCCCAGTGTGTGTGGGGGGGAGGGGGGTGGACGGAGTATTCTGTGAGTCTGGTCCTAGTACATGTTTAGTTCAGGACAGAATCATGGAGGGAGAGACTGGCCAGCTAGGGGGTCCATTATTTATCAGTTGTTTTTTGCGTTCTGGGGGTGTCTCCCCACTCTACCCACAGGCATGCTGTGATGTCCTTGTCACGTGAACATGTATCTGAGCAAAGGGGTGCCCCGAGGGAGGTGTGCTGGGTGCCCACTCCTAGACCCACAGATCTGTGGTTGAGAGGAGCGGCTCTGGTTCTGTGTCTCCCACATGTCTGTGGCCTTGGCGCCCCCTGGCACGGGCTGTGTCGGCATTTAGAGTTGGGGCTCGCGGGTTTCTCTAGGTCAGCTACCCGTGGGCTGGGCACTGCTGGACGGGGTGAGTGTTCCCAGCAGGATGCCCAGCTCCGAGGCCTGGCAGGCTTGTTCTGTGGAGCAGCCTGGAGGGTGCTGGGACTGGAGGTCAGGCCTGGGCCAGCCGCTGGGGGGGGAGGGGTCAAAGCCCCAGAGAGCCGGCAGCCACGGGGTGCAGAGCCGGAGGAGCCGGGCCAGCGGGGGTGGGGCCCGCAGCAGGGGGGCTTCCAGCGGACCCAGATGTGGAGAAGACGGCTCCAGGAGAACTGCCCAAGGTGGGGTGGGCCCAGGGACTAGGACGCGGGGCTGGCTGGGCGTGGCCATAGCGGTGGGGCGGGGCCTCTCACTGTGGAGTGAATTGGGCCGTGCGTCCGCCCAGGTTCAACGACGAGGTGAAACACATCAAGGTGGTGGAGAAGGACAACTGGATCCACATCACGGAGGCCAAGAAGTTTGAGAGTCTCCTGGTAGGTGCCTCCTCCAGCCCCCTGCAGAGACCCGAGGGCGGCCACTCGCGGCCCGTGCAGAGGGGGAGTGGCTGTACCCCTGCTCCCTACTGGCCTCTTCTCGCTCCCCAGGGAGCAGTGCTGGGTCCCAGTGTGGGAAGATCAGGGAAACTGGGCTGAAGGTTTCTGGGGACGGTTGGAGCCGTGTCACGTGCCTGAGCTGGGCTTCTGACCGGAAAGTGGCACCTCGCCCCTGCAGCCCCTCATCTCATGCGAGAAAGAAGCCAAAGCCGCCGGGGCATCTGTGCGTTTGCGACACCGAGCTTCGCAGCCTCACTTCCTCTCACCACCTGCCAACCACGCATGGTCCTCTTGGGATTTCTTTATTTAATTCTGTTTTTGCCTTTTGTTTCTGTATGTATCAGAGGGGGCACCGTGTGCCTATGGGGCCCAAGGGTGACTTCAGGAATCGCCCTGGATTATTCTCCCTCCTCTTCGCTTTGCTCTGGAGTTTCCCACCTTCCAGGTCCGAAGCACAGGCTGCTGCCATTTCCTCCTGGCATTTTTTTATATGGGGTCTGGGATGTGAACTCAGGACCTTCTGTTTTCAAGGCAGAGGCTTAACCCCTGAGCCATCTCTCCAACTCGATAGTCCTCATTGAAGTTAGAATCATACCTTGTATTTTTTCCCCTCATTTCTTATCACACCTCCTCCTCCTCCTCTTCTTCCTCTCCTCCTCTTCCTCATTCTCTCCTTTCTCTCCTTTTTCTCTTCTCTCTTCCTTCCTCCTTTTCTCTTTCCTCCTCCTCCTCTTTCTTCTCCACTCACCTCCTTTCTCTCCCTTCTCTTTTTTTCCCTCCTGCCTCTTCCTCCTGTCTCCTGCCTCTTCCTCCTGTCTCCTGCCTCTTCCTCCTCTCTCCTGCCTCTTCCTCCTCCCCTCCCTCTTCCTCCTCCCCTCCCTCTTCCTCCCCCCGGCGTGCGCCCCCTGCAGGAGCTGGTGGAGTACTACCAGTACCACTCGCTCAAGGAGAGCTTCAAGCAGCTGGACACTACGCTCAAGTTCCCCTACAAGTCTCGGGAGCGAGCCGCCTCCAGGGCCTCCAGCCGCTCCCCAGGTAACGCCCCGCCCAGAGGGTCCGTTCAGGCTGCTGCCAGGGGCCCAGGTGGTCCGTGCCCAGCTGGACCAGGAGCGGTCGCCCAGCTCCAAGCACGGAGCAGGCCCTCCCTGTCTACCACTGGTGCTGACGCGTGACCTAGCCGTGTCATGTGACCGACGGGCACACGCCTGCTCTGTCTGGGGCTTTCAGAGAGGAGCGCAGGGTGTCCGGGCCAGGAGCTCCGTGCCAGGAGTCGCCATTGGGGGCCCGTGTGCTGGGGGCCACAGGCCTCAGCCTGTTGCCGAGGGGGTCATCGGCGGGGAGGCACCTTCCTGTTGCAGGAGGGATCCGAGGCCCGGAACAGGGACGAGTCCAGGCATTTGCCTTTCAGCCCAGGGCTCTGTCCTCGGCATCACCCCTCTCTTCAGCCACAGACACCCCCAGAGCTGTGGGATCTCCCCTAGGCAGAGCAGGCCTGGGGAGGGTCACCAGTCTCTACTGAGTACTGGTGCCAACTTCTCAAGACACGGGTGCTGAGCAAGTGGTGACAGGCAGGGTTGGCTCTGTGCTTGTGCCCTGGGCAGGGTCGGCCCCCTGTGTCCTGGGCAGGGTCGGCCCCCTGTGTCCTGGGCAGGGTCGGCCCCCTGTGTCTTGTGTCCTGGGCAGAGTTGGCCCCTGTGCCCTGGGCAGGGTCGGCCCCCTGTGTCTTGTGTCCTGGGCAGGGTCGGCCCCCTGTGTCTTGTATCCTGGGCAGGGTCGGCCCCCTGTGCCCTGGCTGCTGCCTGCCGCTCTTACCTGGTCTCTCGCCTCTTTGCAGCTTCCTGCGCTTCCTACAACTTTTCTTTTCTCGGTCCTCAGGGCCTCGGCTTTGCCCCCCAGGGCCCCTCCGCTCCCTTCTGGTCAGGTACCGCTGAGCTCGGGCCCAGGGCCAGGTGTGGCCTGATGCCCCAGCTGTGCAGCCCCATGCTGGGTGGGGGGAGGCTGGGGTCAGGCCGGGGCCGCTGCATGGGAGACCCTTCAGGCCTGCCACGCCCTCATCATACTGACCACCCCTTCCTGCCTCATCAGCTGTCATCGCTCACGGCCAATGAGTGCTTTGCCTCTCGCTGCAGGGGGCGGGGCGAAGGGGATGCCAAGTTGGTGGCTTGCTCAGTGGTCATGAACTGCGTGGATGGGTGCTGGGAAGAGGGGGTCAGATGGCCCTAACCCCATACCCTTTGCTGCCCAAGGCTTCGGTGTGTCCCCCTTGGCGCCTGCCTCAGGACGCGTGGGTTCCGGGCTCAGCTGATTCAGAGGGTTTCCAGTGGTTTGAGCCCTTAGGGTGGATAGACAGACAAGCTGGCATGGGCCCTGCTCTCAGCCCAAGAGCCCACCCAGTGCCTCTAACGGCCCCGCACAGTGGGGACAGCTCTCGCCCGCCTCAAGGGCACCACAAACTTTGGGGGTGACCCGTACCCCAACCCAGCGAAGCCTGGAGACCACTGTGTCCCTCAAGAGCCCTTCTTGATGGCCCCTGTGGACACTAAGCCAGGCGGTGATCCCAGAGAAGGGCCCAGCTTGGCGCAGGCCCTCTGAGCCCTGACCCTGCCTCTGTGGCTGAGTGACACCTGCCTCCATCTCCACCCCCCCCAGTGTTCACGCCCCGGGTCATCGGCACAGCGGTGGCCAGGTACAACTTTGCCGCGAGGGACATGCGGGAGCTGTCGCTGCGGGAGGGCGACGTGGTGAAGATCTACAGCCGTATTGGCGGGGACCAGGGCTGGTGGAAGGGCGAGACGAACGGACGGGTGAGTCTGAGGCCCCAGGACTGGCCTCGCTGAGGGCTGGGGCCAGGGAATGGGTGGGGTGGGCTCAGCCAGCTACTCTGCAGCCTTGACTATTCGAGGCCCCGTCCACGGACATGCGCAGGAGGCTGCTGCCAGCTGCACACCGCCGCAGATCTGAATCCAGGCCCTACAGACTCTGGCTGGGATCGTTCAGTTAGTGCAAATGTCCAGCTATGTGGAGAAAGGGGGGCCAGGGGACCTGTCAGGTCCTGTCACCCATCTCCACACTGTGTCTCCAGTGAGTCCAAGTGGCCAAGTGAATGATCCAGCAGCCCTTCCCTGTCCCCGTCCCCGTCCCCGTCCCCGTCCCCGTGTAGATGCCCTGGCTTTGGCCCAGGTCTCCGCGCACCTGTGGTAGCTCCACGCGCTGCCGTAGGACCGTCGGGCCCGCCTTGAAGCTGCTGCACTCCTCCAATAGGTCCGCTGGTCTGGAGAGGGCTGGTGGCCCCGATTCCGGTGCTGGCCACTGAGTGTGGGGGTCTGTTCCCTAGTGCCCAGGCCCCATGGTGTCTACCTCGCTCCCCTTCAGAAACGTGAGCCCCACTAGTCCTGGCAGTGAGTCCAAGGCTGGCCCATTCCCCCGAGAGGGGGCCCGTGTCAGTGGAGTTGGAAGCGGGCGGGCGTGGACAGCACCTCTGCTGCCCGTCGCACTGTCCGACGTGGCAGTACTTTCCTTAGCCTCTCTCTCTCCTGCTACTTCCTCATCTCCTGTTGAAGATGCGTCTCCCATGTGAGCGTGTGCAGTCCAGTTACATCTAGTGTCGCGCCAGCCCTGGGCGGAGGCTGTCCATCATCTCCCTCACCTCGATCCCGCCCTTCTCCTTCCCTGGATTAACCAGTATTTTTCCCTGCCAACCCCACTGGGTTCCTGCTCGCCGTTCGTTACTTACTTACGGGCTCCTCCTACTTCAGGGGTGTCCTAGCGGTTACGCGCACACTTGGGCCACACGGAGATTTTGTTTACTGCTTTTGAGGCCACAGGAACCTTCCTTCCACTCACTTTCCTCCCACTTTCTGCAGGTACCATGAGGACGTGTCTTTTAAACATCTGATTATCCATCAGCAAAGTCACATGCCTCGGTCCCCAAGTATTCCTAACAATAAGGCCGGTCCCCTCAGGCACAGCACAACTGTTGAATGTGTGGTCCATTTGCAAATCTTCCAGACCTCCTGACAGTGCCTCTCCTGGCTTCTGTCTGCTGTGTCCATCCAGGACCACCTTGGGCGATGCTCATTTGATTCTGCCGGCACAGTCCCCCTGCAGGGTTGCTGCCAAATGACCATCAATGGCTTAAAGGAACAAGGAGTTTATTTCCTCTTAGCGATTCTGATTACAATTCTCAGTCCAGGTTGTCGGGAGAGCTCACACCAACATCAGGCCGAGGGAACTGGCCACACCATCACCACATAACAGCTGAGAGATGGACGATCCTTACTTGCCAGACCAGCACGTCTGGCCAAGTAAACAGAAGGATGTCAACTCTCTCAACCAGCTCTCTGTATTTTATTCACCTGTTCCAGTCTATTCCCACCCACCATGGGCTGTGCCTTCCCCATCCACTAGACAATCTCCTGCAGGTTCGCTCTGTGCTTAACCCAACCACTAATTCTCTATAAATGTGTCCAGAGCTCAAACCCTCAACTGCCAAGTTGATATCTGTGCCTAACTATGACACAGTTACCTAGAGTCAACCAACTGTAGATTGAATTTTTTTAAATTTATCTATGCTGAACACGTAAACTTTTTCTATTTTTTGTATGTTTTTATTTAGTTTTTTATTGACACTCGTATACAATGAATTTATGTTTTCTCCCCTTACTATCCCATCCCCCTCCTGTCCCACTCTACACTGTCCCCTTTCCAGCCAGTCTCCCTCCCACTTTCACGTCTTTGGCACGTGTGGCCCACTGGGTTTCATCTGGGACGTTGCAATGGCAGGTGCCTGAGTCATTGGGTAAAGAAGCCCCCTCCTCTGTGTGGCATTAGTCGTCAGCATCTCTCAGGGAGGCGCGGCGTTGTTTGAGACCGTCCCTTCCATGGTGAGATGTCCAGAGGCCAGATCTTGGGCCGGTCTTGTGGCCGTGGACGTCAGTGCAGTGAGTTCTTGGTCCGGCAGCCCTGTCGTGACCAGGGGACACTGCTTGGCAGCACCCCTCCCCTCAGGCTCTTGAATTCTTCCTGCCCCTCTTCCACGAGGTTCCCTGAGCCTTAGGAGGAGGTGAGTCCACTGTCCTGTCTAGAGCGGAGCAGTCCACAGCTCTTACTCTCTGCACATTGCCCAGCTGTGGTTCTCTTGTTGAACACCTTCCTTTGCAGAAGGAGGCTTCTTGGTCCAGTGCCGCGAGCGTCTCTCATCTGTGTGTGTAACAATAGGTGTTTGGATGGCATCTTTTCCTCATTGCAACATAAGCCTTAGGGTGACCACTCTTTACTTACGTTGGTGTTAGAAGTAGTCTAGACAGAGTATCAGAGAGCTATTTGTAGGCCGGGGGTGTCCTGGACCAGCGCCCTGCAGACGCTGGGGTCAGCTGCACTTTGGAACCAGGCGAATATCCTGTTCCTCGTTGGCCTTTTGCTTGATCGCTCACCTGATTTTACCTACCGCGTAGAAAAGTAGTTTTCTTTAAAAAAACATTTAGAGAGAAGGGGAGAGAGAGAGAGAGAGAGGCATGCCATGCACATGGATGGAGGTCAGAGGACAAGTTTTAGAAATCTGCTCTCTCTTTCCACCATGTGGGCTTCTGGGAATCGAACTCCCGTCGCCAGGTTTGCAGTGGGTGCCTTTCCCACTGAGCCGTCCCGCTGGCCCGACAAGCGGCTTTCTAGCGTCATTTCTCGGGCAGGTTCTAGGCTGCACTGTACTGTGGAGGGGCCCTCGCCGCCTCCGCGGGCCCCTGCCGTTCCTCCAAGGAGACCCCGGGCCTCCTCCTGTGTGCGGAATGGTCCTGAATGCGTGGTTCACTGCGCGTCGAACCCCAGGCTGCACGTGTTTGTTTGGTGAAGACATTGCCCATGGTCCTCCGGTTCCAGCAGACACTTTCCTTCCTGCGCCTGCGGGGGAAAGTAGCACCTGCCCCCCACTGAACTGTATCCACCATCATCATCATCCTCTTCCTCCTCCTCCTCATCCTCAGCCTTGGACAGGCAGCGTCTGCAGACATGTCTCTGGCGCTCTCCTCCAGCGCTTGGCAACAGAACTCATCTTGGCCCGGCGTTAAACCTTCTTTGGGTTCTTTATTCCAGTTGTTATGGTTTTTTACGAGGAGAAAGGGAAGCTTGTTTGGCTTACGGTTCTGGAGGGAGGCGCCGTCCACTTTGCTGGAAATCACTCAGCAGGGGCTGGGTCATTGCAGTTTTTGGCTGTAAGATTTCCTTTCCCCCCTCCGTCTTTCTCCTCCCCTACCGTGAAGCCACGGCTAGTCTGGACCCCATGTTCCAGACCAGACAGACCTCAAATATGTGGCAATCCTCCTGCCTCTGTCTGCCCTGTCTTCCCTATCAGTGGTTTTCCAGAACCTTCTGACGAGTCACTTAACCTCCTCCTTAACACCCCCATGGGTGCTTCTATACCCCAGGGCTGGTTGTGCCTGTGGTTCTCTCGGCTTTCCTCCCCGTCCTTGTGTGTGGGGACACTCGTGAGATCATAAAATCCTCCGCCAGGTGCCTTCTGTGTGCGAGGCTAAGACCCTTTGAAGGAGGGTCCCCATCTCCACGAGCCTCCTGACCCCACCCTTCTCCCTTCCCCGGTGCACAGGCACCTTCACGCCCCATGAACCGCCCCCCCCCATCTCTTTCAGATTGGCTGGTTTCCTTCGACGTACGTGGAAGAGGAGGGTGTCCAGTGAGGGCCGGACCGTGGACGGGACGTGCGGATGTTCTCGGGAGAGTCTCCCCGGCTCTGAAGTCCGCCTCTGGCTGCGCCCAGAGGAACCACCCGCCAAGCCTGCAGTTGTCTGCGCTAAGGGAGGGGAGAGTGTTTGGAATCCTAACTGTGGCCTGTTCCGGCGTCACCTGCCCTTGGTGACCTTTCCTGGGTACGCTTCTTGTACATAGAAGAAATCTGGTCTGGCCCCCATGCACGGCGCTGAGGGGCCTCCAACGGTGTGACCAGGCAGCCGGGGCTGACAGCCAAGGCTAGGGCACTGCCTGCCCTCTGGCCGACATGGTGTTCAGGAGCCTGGGACTCCAGGGATGGAATGCCAGGGAGACCTGGGGACCGCCGAGGGCCCGGCCATCCCGTCTGCTCAGCCCTGGGCTGAGCGAGCCCCCACCCCCCCGTTTTCTCTGCTGCTCTCTAGGGGTGGGGCCCTGGCCTGGGGAGACAGACAGGGCCAGGGCCAGGTCCCGAGGGTCAGGGGAGAGATCTCGCGAGGCCTCCTGGGTGGTGCTGGCCCCTGGGCTTTCCCTCGCTGCCTCTCTTCCTTCTGTGTTGGAGGGTCTCACCGGATGGCCCCCTCGGAGGGTCTTGGGGATGATGTCGTCACCAGCCCATCCCCTTCAGTGGTACCGATCTTTGCTTGCTGAAGCCCCTTTTCTGAACCCGGGAACAGGTCTGCCCTGCGCTGCTGCCAGAGGGACATGTCTTCGTGACCCCCAAGGGCAGGGAAGAGAACTAGGCTCTTCCCCCAGCCCCTCACGCCCCTGTTCTCTCCAGGAGGCCCCTCTGGTCTCCCCCGTCCTGCACTGGTCCCCAGGGTTCTTCCAGCCTTTGCACGAGTCATCCATTCTAACCCGTGGCTGGCGCCCCACAGGGACCCTGCAGCCCACCCCACACTGGACCTGTGGCCAGCCCAAAATAAGTGCTCTTGGGGTGTCTTCAACCTGCCGCCTCTGTCTCCTGGTGCTTTTTGATTTTTGACTTCTGGCTTGCTCGATGAGCCTTGTTTTCTGGAATCTGACGTGGCGTAAGACCCCCCGAGCCTTCCTCAGAAGTCTGTGCCAAAATCATTGCCCCATCTGTACCTCCCAGGCCTTTCAACTTCAGCCACAGCTGCCCGGCGTGGGCAGGATGAACGCCCGGCGAGGCTGCGGCCCAGGCTGTCTTGCATCCCTTGCTGGGTTGGCCTGGGGCCTCCGGGTGCAGTCAGTGCCCAGCACAGCATGTCAGGGTGTCGGGGAAGATGGGGAGAGACCCAGAGCATGGGAGTGTCAGAGACAAGGAGAGACTGGCAGGGGCGAGGAGCTGGCCTGGGAGAGCACGGGCACCTTGGCACAACCAGCCCGATGCAAACCCAGAATGTGCAGCCTTGGAGGAAGTTTCTGGAAGCTTCTGGTCCCTTCCACATTGGTGTCCTCACAGCCCCCCAGTATTCTGGCTTGGGGTTTCTTTGTTTTGTTTGTTGTATTTGTTTTGCCTGTTTGTTTTTTTTAAAGGGGAAAAAATAGCCTGTAATTATTCTATGCGCATCTCCCATGACCTGTGAATAAGAGATTTTTTTTTTTATAATAGCAAGGAAAGGATGTATATTTTAGTTTGTCGTGCCACAAGTCATCGTAATAACGAGTGACACAGGAGAAAAAAATAATCTAGAGCCCTGGTTTTGTGAATGTTTTGTGTTTGTTTGGTTTGGTTTGCGCGCACCAAGCAGGGTGGTGGGAGGATGAGACAGGCGGGATGCAGACACCTCTGCAGGAGCCGGGACGCCCTCGGGCACACTGAGGCCGGGGGCCTGCACTGAGCTGTGGACAGCAGCTGCCTGATGCATGTGAGTCAGGGATGTGAGAGGGTCCCACAGCCAGAAGCACCCCAAAAAGGAAAAAACTGTACATTTGCCAATTTGTTTTTCAGAATACGGTTTTTACTACAATAAAACTATGTTCTATTCTGCAGCGGTGACTGGTCCTCCGCGCCTGGGGCAGGGAAGCGGGTAGCAGCTTCCACCGAGCGTGGGCAGGGTCTGCCTCGAGGCCTGGCGTCCAGCGGCAGCGCCGCGTCCAGCTGCATGCCGGTGGCCTCGGAGCAGGTATCACTGCACATCCCATGTGTGATGGGACTCAGCCCCTCCAGCCCCCCACATACACACCTCCCAAACCTCAGCGTCTTTACCTCTGGTTGGAGATAAGAATAAGACTCGACGGGCTCTGCAGCATTTGATCGGAAAAAACCCAAATAACCAGAAAAGGGACACAGGCGTCTGTCCCTGCACATGACCAGAAGCCTCGGCCCCCTCCTGGTGTCCTGCTCGTCCTTAGCCTGTGCTTCCCTAGTAGTTACCTCGAAGCCCAAGAGGCTGCGGGAGCTCCTGCCATCAAAGCTGTGCGAAACAGACCGGGGTCCCCACTCCCCCACACCCCTATACCCAGTGTCTGAGCGCAGGGCCCTCCTGGCCATGGTGGAGCACAGAGGGACAGGACCTGAACGGGGCCTGCATCCACCTGGAGAACGGGCATCTTGTTGCTAAGAAGCGAGGTGCAGGGGTAGGTGGCAGGCGCCCCTGCTACAGGCTCACTTTGGGGATCCTCAGGATCACTGAGACCTGGAGGCGTGATGTGGGTTCTTGTTGAGAACAGCAGGTGGGGGCTGGAGAGGTGGCTCAGGGGTTAAGCCTCTGCCTTGCAGGCAGAAGGTCCTGAGTTCGGATCCTAGACCCCACGTGTAGACGCCAGGCAGAAGCGGGGGCGGCCTGCGTTTCTGATCCTGGTAGGGCGGAGCCTGTGAATCCTGGGGCAGAGTAAACAAGGTGGACGTGGAGGCGATCCATGGTGGGTCCCGAATTCGCCTGTGGTTCTACACACACACACACACACACACACACACACACACACACACACACACACACACACACACACATATACACACGCACAATTGAATAAAAATAAAAAAGAACAGCAGGTGGCGCTGTGGGCACAGGCTCAGCCCTGGAGCATGGCTCGGGCTGCCATGGGTGCACAACTGCGTCCTTATGCACCCGGGGAAGAGCAGGAGGCGTCCCAGGGTTTCTCCACCTGCCTTGTCCCACCCCGTGCGTGGAGTCACCATCGCTCTGCGTGACAGAACCTACATCCGGGGGCATGCGTGTGCGCACACTCGCACCACACACCACATGCACATACACATGCACACAAACGTATGCACACACTATACACATTCACACACACACACAATAGTTAGAGTTAGAAAAAAAGTCACGCAGGCAGCAGAGGGTGGGGGTTCAGAGGAAGGAGAGGCAGAGCCCACAATGCCCGGTGCCTCTGCTACCAGCAGCTGCGGACTCCTCTTGGTTTCTGGCCACAAGCACCGTAGCCAGGAGCGCCGTGGGTCAGTCAGCAGCTGTGCGGACGCGGTGCGTACCACTCTGCTGGACGGTTTCGCCCTGAACCGACGCTGCCTGTGGGTCTGGAGTGTCAGATCCGGGGCTGGACGCAGGATTCTGGCTGCTGGTGCCGACGCCTCCCAGAAGAATCCCCTCTGTCAGCCTGCAGTAGCCTCACAGGGGGTAATTCGAGAATTACACACTCGCCACCCAAAAGCGCAGGGCGTGTGATGTGACAGTCTCACTCGGAGGTGACGGAAACCCATGGGTGTCCGAACCAGACCTCAGAGACAGAGCAAAGCCCATGTGTGAGCCGGAGCCAGCGGCCACGAGCAAGAAACCAAAGATGACCAAGCCAGGGGGCCAAGCCAGGGAGCACCCTGACCCGACGAGAATAGAAGCAGGAGCTTCCAGGCCGCCGAGATCTGGAGGGCCACCCCGGTCTCGCGTGGTGTGGCTGGAGGGAGAGCTGGGAATATCCATCCACAGGCGAATGCGAAGGCTCCAGGCTGCGGCTGAACCCCCAGAACAACACTTGCCCCACCTGAGAACAGTGTCTTCTCAGGGAGAAGAGACCCGGGCGCACAGCCTGTGGGAGCTGCAAGGGGTGCCCGCTGCCTGCCCAGCACCTGGGACCTCCTCCAGGGGACGTTATAAACACTTCTGCATATACGAACGAGGCTCTGGGTCCCACAGTGTGTTTGCAGGTTTTTCACGACTGAGAAGATAACCACAGTAAATAGTTGAGGAGGGCTGGGCAGATGGCTTAGTGCGTGACATGCTTGCTGGGCAAGTGTGAAGACCAGAGTTCAGATCCCCAGCACCCGCATAAAGGCCAGACGTGCGTGTCTGTAACCCCAGCATGGCGAATCCCTGAGCTCTCTGGCCAATCAGTGTGTTCCAGGTGCAGTGAGGGATGACTGGGGAGAAGCCCCGTGTCGACCTCCATCCGCATCCCGTGCACACGCATGCGTCATGTGCACTGGGAGAGGAGCAGCTTCTGGCTGTGGTCGGCTGATCATTCCCTTTAGGCCTGAGGTGACTGTGACATCACAGGACAGGAAGGACTGGGAAAGCTTGGGCCTTGGGCACTGAGGAAGCAGTGACGGGGGAAGGGTCTCAAGGTGGATCCCAGTGGTCTACCTCCCAAGAGCCATTCAGCTGTGAACATGGTGGATGAAGCCATAAGATCGCTTTCTCAGGAGTCAGTCACTTCAACAGCAGCACCAGCTGGCCCCCAAAACCTTCAGCTCTCCTGCAACTGGGGAGACACTTGATGTCCAGACTGGAGCCTTTGATCTTTGCCTATGTTTCATTTTTCTTGAACATGGTCCTTGTACATGCTAGACACACTCTGAACTGTGGAGACTACCTGCAGCCCTCGTGTAAGTCCTGAGTGACAGGGGGAACCCTCCCGACCCCTGGAGGCCTGTTCAAGCAGTGAATTCTCATGGTCATTTCCAGATGGCGGTGTGTATGTGTGCACATGAGCACTGGTGTGTGTGTTTGCATGTGTGTGTGCACATGAGCATTGGTGTGTGTTTGCATGCGTATGTGTGTGCACATGAGCACTGGCGTGTGTTTGCATGTGTGTATTCACATGAGCATTGGTGTGTGTTAGCATGTGTGCGCACATGAGCATTGGTGTGTGTGTTTGCATGTGTGCGCACATGAGCATTGGTGTGTGTTTGCGTGTGTGTGCACATGAGCATTGGTGTTTGCATGTGTGTATTCACATGAGCATTGGTGTGTGTTAGCATGTGTGCGCACATGAGCATTGGTGTGTGTGTTTGCATGTGTGTGCACATGAGCATTGGTGTGTGTGTGTGCACATGAGCATTGGTGTGTGTGTGTTTGCATGTGTGCGCACATGAGCATTGGTGTGTGTGTTTGCATGTGTGCACACATGAGCATTGGTGTGTGTGTTTGCATGTGTGTGCACGAGCATTGGTGTGTGTGTGTTTGCATGTGTGCGCACATGAGCATTGGTGTGTGTGTGTTTGCATGTGTGTGCACATGAGCATTGGTGTGTGTGTTTGCATGTGTGCGCACATGAGCATTGGTGTGTGTTTGCATGTGTGCGTACATGTGCATTGGTGTGTGTGTGTTTGCGTGTGCGTGTGTGTTTGCATGTGTGTGCGCACACAAGCATACATGTGGCGACACTGTGGAGCTGGTTTTCTCTGTCACCTTTATGTGGCTTCCAGGGATCAAACTCGGGCCTTCAGGCTTGTCATTACCTTTTTAGCCATGTCGTCAACTGGAGAGAAGGAAAGTTGACTTCCACAACATGAGATAGTGATTTCACGGCCACAGCGACTGTGTCCTGAAGACAATAAATCATACACACAGAAAAAGCGTGTTTCAGACACAAAGCCCCAGAAGACCTACACAGAGAAGAGGCAAACGCGAGGCTGAGCTCAGTCCAAACTCCCTGAGAAGGACGGGGCGGCAGCTGGGGATCCAGCGCACAGCCGGATCAGAGGCAAGCAGCCGCGCATTCTATTGGGTCACAGCGGGATTCTTGGATGGGCGTGGAGGGTGGCAGAGGTGCCATCCCATGAATGGTCGGCTGGGTAAGAACACCTGTTTAAGCACCGGAAGGATGCTGGCTCGATGGCTAGATTGTTCCTGGCCCAGGTGGCAGTAACAGCCTCACAGTGCTCCCCAGGGACCAGACCCACCTTATGGTTCCTTGACCATCACTACACACCCAGGCTCTGGACTGGACCGGGGACCCTGGCCTTCCTGGGGAGCCAAGGGTCCAGGTCTCTCCTTGTGCCAGGCTGGCCTCTGGGCCCCAGGTGATCCTGAGGTGGGCTCCAGTTCACTGCGGTGGGTCCTGATGGCAGCTGGGCTGTGGATTCAGGATCAGACCCCGGGCGCAGGCCCAGCGCGAGGCTTACCGGTGTAGGTGCTAAGACTCAAGCCCAGGCTCGCTCTGCCAGCTTGGCTTCTGTGACCCAGAGCTCAGACCGCTGCCCGCCCCCAGCACCCAGGCGTAGACCCGCGCTCCAGCCACCTCTGCAGACAACAGAGCCAGCACCAGGTGTACCCCAGAGGACTCAGGTGTGCCCAGTGCGTGACCCCCAAGGGACGGCCTGAGGGTGTTACCTGCACAAGCAGTCTATGAAGACCTGGAAGCTTCCATCCCTTCAGCTGCTCAGATGCCCATGCTAGTAATGCCCAGACGAGTTGGGGAGACCTAAGAGAGGGGAGGGGGGCCTCATCTCCCTGGACGCTGGGCAGGTGCGAAGCATCTCTAGCCACTGTCGAGAAGCCACTGTTAGTGCGAGACGCTCCTTAGGGCCTTGTGTAAGTTCTTCTGATCGTCCTGTAATAGGAAGCTGCGGGGCACGAGGCCGTCGGACTCCCTAACTGGCAGCTTTGGACTCATCCTCCCCTGGGGACAGGGTGCCCATGCACATGCCATGCACACGGATGAAGGTCAGAAGGCGTGTGCGCGCGTGTGATGAGGGACTCGAGTGTGTGCGTCTGTGGAGACCCAAAGGCGACTCCTGGAATCGCCTAGATGGTTCTGCCTCCTTATCGCTTTGCTCTGAGGTTTCCCAGGCTCTGCCTTCCAGCGCTGGAAATCTGGGGTCTGAATTCCGGTCCTCCTGCTTGCGAGGCAAAGGCTTGAACTCCTGAGCCATCTCTCCAGCCCCAGAGGGGCAGCTTCTGAAAGCCAGTTCTCTCCTATCCCGGAGTTTTGTTCTCTGATGTGGGCCTCCGGGGCCTGAGCTCAGCCATCAGGTCTGTGAGCGGGCACCTTACGAGTGGTCTTTTCTTGCCTACCTCGGGCAGTGCGGAGAAAGAGGCATCCGAGGTGACGTCACACAGCTGACAGCCACCAGCCACGCTGCTGAGGGGCTCCGGGCCAGCTGTTCGCAGCTGAGAAGCAGCTACTGAGCAGTCAGAGAGCAGCCGAGGCAGGAAGGTGGGCGGCCGAAGGAGAGGGGACCACAGGGTGGAGGGCTGGGGCTGGAGAAGGAGCCAAAGGAGAAAGGGCCACGGTTACAGCGCGTGCTTAACATTCTCTCATTTCACGATGAAGGGCACAGCATGTGACCCTCTCTGCAGCCCGCCCCACCTTCCTGCCCAATCCGTGTCTTTTTCCTGACCACACCTCCAGCCGGGTCAAATGCATGCACGGCTGTGAATTTCTCATTCAAATTCTACACCGGTTGCTCTCCCACTGATGAATTAGACGGGTGAGAAAAAGGACATGGAAGTCTCCGTATGCTTCAGACCCCCCAGGGGCTTCCAGGTGAGAACCAACCAGAGAGATCCTGGCGTTTTCATTTGAAAAAACTTTATTATCATCGTGTGTGTGTGTGTGTGTGTGTGTGTGTGTGTGTGTGTGTGTGTACAAGAGCGCACTGTGTGGCCCTGTGGAGGCCAAGGGTGACTTCATGAATCATCCTGGATTGCTCTACCTCCTTTTGACTTGGCTCTGGGGTTCCCCAGGTTCTTCCTTGGAAGTCCAGCCCCCACCATTTCCTGGGATCTGAACTTTCAGCCCTCTCATTTGAGAAATTTGAATTCAAAGGATAAAAAAGTTCTATCTCACACCCAACACTGCTGCGTCCACCAGGATGGGATGCTGGTGATCTTGGCAGCCCACACAGTGGTGGGTGTGAGACACGGGTCTAGATGTGCACCCCTACCCCTTTCCCACCCTGCAAGGTGGAGCCAAGCATCGTATCGTTTGAACCAGTCTTGGTCTCCATTGAACATTTTCAAATTATCCACTTAAATGTAACTTTCCGAGTGGACATTCACATTCAATGTTGGCGGATGGCCGGGTCTCTCTGAGGCTGGTTCTCCTACGGGTTGGGGAGGTGACAGTCACGTGACCCGACCTGCTCTCCTCCTGATGACATTTCATAGCCTCTGTGGGTCAATCACAACTGAAATGTACATACTAGGGTTTGTTTTCCATCATGACTTCGTTTCAACTCTCCCTTTTCCTAGTAAGATAAACAGCACATTCCTGGGCCCTGGGTCTGCTCACCTGGGGCCCTCTGGATAACCAGTCCACATTTTCTCAGGGGGTATCGGACTGGAGCCCCTCCTCCAGCCTCGGTTCCCCAGCTCCAAGTGAAGGCCGGTCCTTGGGACCACCATCTGTTCGTGAGATCACAGACAACCCATTAGGAGCAGCCCACCCATCCGAGTTGCTCGGAGCTGTGTGCACGGCATCTGCTGTGGGCGATACGCTCTCCATCACACTGTGGCTTGAGCTTGGCCACAGCAGGAGGATTCGAGACACGGGATGCAGAGCGTGCCATTCAGGGGCTGACCGGCAGGGGGCAACAAGCTTGCAGTGTGACGCCCCACGCCATGGCTTGGAAAGACGCGGGGAATTTAGGAATAATAGCATCTGAAACTGACAGCCAGCCCCTGGCAGTACGCAAGGAGGGGCGCTCTGCAAGCGGGGGAGGGGGTCTCTGGGAAGAGGGGGTGCTCTGATCCCTGCAGCAATGTCCCTACTCTCTCCTTGGTCCTGCCCCATCCCCTTGGGAATGCTTGGTGGAGAGGACCCATTTGAGGTGGTGGCTGTTTTGTGGTGTCTGTGGGGGCCCAGGCTGGTGGCTCAGGGGGGCAGATCGGCCCTGTGTGCGCAGGGGTCTCGGGGATGGGGGGGTAAAATAGGTCTCACCTGTAGTACTCATATGGGACCACCAGGGGGAGCTGCTTCCTGCATGTTTCCTCCGCACAGTCTGCGGCACCCTGCTGTCTTCCAGGGGTGACCTGAGGCCCACCCTGGGTGATACTATCCTTTCCTAAGAGCCTAGGGAAGAGGGAATTCCAATCCTGGAGGCCAAAGATAACTCTTGGGGTCCTCTTAACTTGCTCAGTTTCTGGCTGTGCAGCCACTATAGGAGTCCTTTGGAGAAACCTGTGCCCTGGATACGTGTGAGCCCTGAGTAGCAGGTGGGAGGGCTACGCTCGCATGGGCATTGGGACCTGCGAGAAGATAGAGCGATGGGCGAGGACTGTGGCCAACTGGGCAGCCCGTGCCCCCTCTGTCTGGCAAGAACGGGGCCAGGCACACTGTGTGCCAGCCTTCCAAGAGAAGCTTGGGAAGCTGCGTGTTCTTAGATCGCAGGGCACACAGGATGCCAGTCGTGGAAATCCGCTACCTGTGAGGCCAGCGTGAGTGCCCTGGAGAGCTTCGCTGAGCAACCAAGGGGTCCGGGTAGTGCTCGTGGGGCGTCAGATGTTGCTGAACCCACATTCTTCCTTTGGCCATTCATTCTCCCTCCAAAGACCCCAACAAGAAGACAGGGCCTGCATCAGCACCCGAGAAATAGCCTCTAGCTGCGTACAGACAAGAAGGTCCTGGGAGCACGGTGTTCTCCTGTCCCTGCGGCTGCGGGCACAGCGCCCGAGGTGGTTCTTGAAGTGCATGCACCTCCCGCGTGGTACAGGCCCAGCTGTGGGGCACGGTCGTCCCATTCGCCGCGCCCGTTGGATAGACCGTGTTCTGCAGAGACTGCGGATGGTGCGTGTGCTGCGGGAGAAGAACCCCCACGTGCCCAGGCTGGAGACACACCCGTCTCATCCCCAGGAGTGCCCGTGCTGAGGTCGGGGCTGCTGGCGTGCCCACACGCTTCTCAGAAGGATCCTGGCTTTTCCTAGATAGTCCCTTCTGCTTCGGCAAGGAGGAGGGGGAAACATTCTATCTTGGAAAACCACCGGGATGCTTGATGGCATGTTGGTGTTGCACACGCGTGCGCCCGCTCACGCGCATGTGTGAAGTGTGCATGCGTGTGCTCATGTGCACGTGAGGCCGGCGCTCAACCTTGCTGTTCCTCAGGTGCCGTCCACCTCCTTCGTGACACAGGGTCTTCCACAGGCCCGGAGGCCCCAGGCAGGCTAGGCTGGCTGGCCAGCGAGCTCAGGGACCCTCCTGTCTCCATGTCCCCAGCACAGGGATCTGAGGCGTGCCCACCACACGCCTCACTCAGTGAACGGCCGAGCTCTACGAGGCAAGCTCTCGTCTTCAGCCCCTTTCTCTTCAATTCTTACTGGAAAAAAAATAGTAAAATCTCAGCAATAGGCATAGAACCTCCCAGAAACTTCCACGGCCTATGAGTTTGGAGGACCTGGCACCCCAGGGTTGTGCTACCTCACTCTTCTGTCTCTGAGCAGCAGTAGTATTTCTCACGTCTGAGAGAGCACACAGGACGGCCGGCTTGCTGCGTGCCCTCACAAGTCCTCCATGCCAATCCCACTCAGGGATGGTGGGAGCCGGGCACCCAGGCTGGCAGCCATTCTTCCTCTAGGTGAGTCAGAGACGCATCCGTTGGCATGGCTGAGGTTCTGTGGGCCGTGCTGTGTCCCCTCTGCAGAGCCACCTGCAGTGCTCGGTGGAGGGCCTTTCCCTCGTGCCCCCATGGTCCACCCCAACCTTCTGCCCACAGCAGGGCAGCTCAGGCCTCCTGCCCTGGCATGCTGGCCAGCAGCGTGGGGCTTGCAAAAAAGGCAGGTAGGTTAAAGGGTCATGAGGGGGCAGTCTGCCACCGCCTTTGCCTGGGACAGCCCGTCTGTCACCCGGAGCGTGGAGTCCACAGGGCCCCTCACCCAGAGCATGGGGTTGGCCGAGACCTTGTACAGTCTGTTTCCTTCAGAGCACGGGGATCAGAACACTCTGGGAAATTTACAAAACTACCAGGATACTGACAGCCGGGGGTCCGGACCCTGCTTCTCCCTTGGGGAAGCCGAGCAGGGCGACAGGAGAGGGGCCAGAGCAGCCCCCATGCCTGCAGGGGCAGCAGGAGCCTGAGTCCCGGATGGCGGCGGTGCACCCTGGGACCCGGCCTTCCACCTCTGTCTTGCCCAAGCACGAGGACGTGCCGGGGTCACTGACAACCGCGCAGCCGCTGACCCCACAGCCAGGCCGGGCCTGCAGCACCACCCCTCATCCAAAGTCCAGGTGGCCGGCCGCGCTGCCCGCCTGGGCTGATGTGGTCTCAGAGTCCAGAGTGTCCCAGGAGGGGCTGGACCGCCCGGTGGCTGCTCTGGGGCTGCGACAACTGTGTCCCTCCCTCCACCCAACACACACGTGCCCCTGGGCCTGGGACTCAGAGGAGGCCTTGGGCCGCCATCCCACCTCGTCCCCATCCTGTCTGTCACTCTCGGTGAGTGCAGCTGACCTCAGGCTGTGCCATCCCAAGTCACCAGACCGCTCTGCGTCCACGTCCCAGGACCCCGCGTGCTTCAGAGGAGCCTCAGAGTGGTGAGGCCACAGACCCCCAAGCATGTGTGTCCGCGAGGCTGGGAGAGAGCGAAGGTCAGCTGCAGAGTCCAGCCCAGGCTTCCGCTGGTCAGCTAGCTGCAGTGGTCTCAGCCAGCCTTTCAGGGTCCTGAGCCCCTCGAAGCAGACAGGTCTTAGGTGTCTCTAGATTCCTGGTAATTCGTTGTAAGCAATAGGTATAAGATAAGAAGCCTGAGGACATGCACAAGGGATGAGATGAGGTGTTTTGATTACTTGGTGACATGGGCTAATTCTCACAGAGAAGCAGCAGCGTCTGAAGGCGATGTGGGGTTTTCATCCCTGGCTTGTGGTGGGGTGAAGGATGGGGGGGTCATCAGCCCCTGTCCCATGAGGTACGTGACCAAGGATCACGTAAGTGCGGCCTTGGCAGGCGCCAGTTGGCCGTGGGGGGCAGTGACACCAAGCAGAGCTTTTGCCCTGAACCTGGGGGTTGGAGAGCAGGGAATCTGTCGTTCCAACCCTTTGCTGATGATTGGGACGACACAGTCATTCCTTGCTACCTCCTGCTGGGGGGTCGGCGCGGAAGGTTACATGTGGGGGTGACAGAGTCCTGTCCCAGCACCCTGTGGTGAAGAGGAGCCTGGAGAATTTGGAGCTCAACGGGTTGTAGCCCAGGAGAGACGAGTATAGTGAGGTTGAGAAAGCGGCGTCCACCCCAGGGACTGGGGTATCATAATCGAGGGTTTCCTCAAGGGGCCTGAACTCCTGGATCCAGGAGGGCAGAGAAGGGGAAAGGCTGAGCTTGTTAACGGGCAACCTAATCGTAGGTGCTGAGTAAATGCACGTGGCTGGCAGTAAGCCGAAAGCAGGGGCGACGCCAGCCAGCCCCAGGCCAAGCAGGGCACAGCTCTTTGGTGTCTGTGCGCCAGCCAGTGTGGTTGTTGGGGCTGCTCACGAATCCTTTCTCTGACCCTGAGGGAACAGGATGTCATTCGGACCGGCTTCCTGTGGACCCAGAGGGACACGCACGCACACGTATATGCACACACACGCACACGCGCACACACACGCACATGCTTGTTCTTTTCAGATTTATTGTGGCTGTTACTTCTGCTCTGAGTTCAGGCACTGCCCACAGCTCTCACTGAAAGCCCTCCTTAGCATGCTGTGTGGCCTCAGGCAAACTGCCGCCCCCCTCTGCTGTTCCCAGGAGTCCCAGGGAAGGAGGGGCGGGGAGTGCTGGAAGGCAGAAGCTGGGGTGCTTCTGGAATGCCACCCAGACAGAGCTGACTCTCTTAATAATGAGCATCCTATCCTCCCAGGAGAGAGCGGGCCAGGATGACCTCACACAGGGCCCCAGCTTGAGGTGGAGGTGGGGGACTCGGGAGTGAGGGGGGCATCTTGCCCACAGGCCCCAGGGAGTTGGCTCAGTAGTGGGGCACCAGGGTAGGCAGGCATGGGCAGGCAGGGCTCTTGGGGTCTCCGCGTGTTAGAGATGAGGGGGAGTGAGGTTCAAGGTTCACGCCCTGCTCCGCGCCGTGTGCCAGGGGAGCTGCCCACTTGGCAGCGGCCCCAGCCGGGTTGGCCAGGAAGCTGGGGTGGTGGGCCGTACATCCGTGGCCGGTTGTGGGCGGGAAAACGGGGCTGTCAACAAGGGGGTTGGCGGCAGGTTCTGGCCGGAGCTGGAAGCTGTGGCTGCTTGGGAAGGAGGTGAGAATTAGTCCTGCCACCGGCCTGAGAGACGGCCCCAGGGAGGGACGCGCCTCACCTGCCCCTCTGGGGGTGGGGGTGGGACTGGCTGCTGGCTGGCTGGGGGTGGGAGAGAGGGCCACCCATCAGTGTGGGGCAGCTGGGAGGCCTCCCTTGAGGGGAAGGCTGTTGGTCCTTCTGTGGCCTTCAAAGAGTAGCCCCCTCCCCCCACCCGTTTGCATTATGCCTAAGGCCTCAGCCTGAGACAAGCCCTCATCCCGGCCGTCCTGGGTCCTGGCTGGAACCGTAAGGGCAGGAAGAGAAAGAAGAGGAGGAGGAGAGAGAGAGGAAAGGGGAGGAGAGGGAGGCAGCCTGTGTCCCGTGCCCCACCCCCACCGTGGGGACAGCTGGGACTGGCGGAGCAGGCAGGAAAGGGGCACGTGGCAGGTGCCCTGGCCGGTAGGGTTGGCACTGGGCTCAGCCTGGGGAGGCATCTCTGGCAGGTGTGCGGTGCCCAGGGTGGCACCCACAGTGGGGGCGATTCTGCCCCCCCCCCCCCGTCCTGCTGACTTTTCGCTAGGACACCAGCCCCGGGAGCTTCTGGAAGACCCAACACCTTCAAGGACCAAGGGTCAGGCTTACCAAGGGGAAAGCCCCAGATGGCAGCCAGCTGTCCTGGTGGTGCCCCTGTGGGGGTCTCGAGTGACCTGAGAGACGAGAGGCCAAGGCCGGCTCCTGCCTGCGACCTCCCACCCCTCAGCCCTCTCAGGCTTCTCGGGGTGCAGCTCCCTCCTCCTCCCCTTAGAGTGGGCAGTGGTGTGGTAGGGGGCTCACACCAGCCTTCAACTGCTGTCGGCCAAAGCTCCTCTGCAGCGTCCATCGGAGCGAGTGGACAGGGTGCTGCTGCACCCCGAGTCTCCCCCAAACCAGTCCTGTGGTGTCTGTGGACCGAGAGGCTGCGAAGGGTCAGGGGAATGTCCGACTCTGGGGGGTCCGCTGCCAGTACAAGGGGGGGTCTTTCTCCATTTTCATGCGTGGGTGTGTACAGATTGTGAGCTCACGTGCGCACCCATGTGTGGAGGCCCAAGAGTGACGTCAGGAGCTGCCAATCACGTTTCACCTGGTTGTTCACAGGCCGGGTCTCTACGTAAACCCAGCCCTCGCCACTGAGATGGTCGGCCAGCCAGCTCGCTCTGGGGACGCCCGGCATTTGCTATTATTATTTTTAAATATTTATTTATTTATTTATTTATATTTAAATATTTATTTATTATGAGAGAGAGAGAGAGAGAGGTCATGGCACAGACGGAAGCAAAGGACGAGTTTCAGAAGTCAGTTTTCTGTCACCATGCAGACTTTAAGGATTGCACTCGGGTCCCCAGACTCCAAGCAGGCGCCTTGCGTGCTCGGCCATCTCATCCGCCCTAAGTCCCAGCATTTAAAAAAATATTTTCTTTACGGGGAGGGGGACTCAGGCATGACGTAGGCATGCCGTGGTGCACAGGTCAGGTCTCTCCTGGGGGGCTTCCAAGGACTGAACTCCGGTCCTGAGCAGACGCCTCACGTGCTGAGCAGCTCTGTGCTCCCCCCCCCTCGTCCCAGCACTCAGGTGCAGGATGTGGGGCTCCATATTCTGGTCCTTTGCTGACGTGGCAAGCGCTTACACTGCGCACCCCCAGGCTCGGGGAGACCTTTCTTGCCTCCATCTCCTCCCCTGGGAGGAGCGCTGGGCGTGGGCGTAGAGCCCGCCACCCACGTCAGCCCATTGAAGCGACTTTCTCAACCAGTGGCTGATTGATCGCATCACCAACGCTAGCAGGTCCACCAGTCACAGTGAAAACCTTGTGCTTTCCCAGCAAAGAGCACTGGAAGTCCCTGGGGAGCATCTTCCCTCCCCCCTGCTGCGCAGGACCCACCCCTGGGAGATCGCTGGGACACCCTCTTTGCTGCTCCATTCCCCTTACTATTAGATTTTGCAGGCTGGGGGGCTCTGGAGGGCTTCCAGGAAGAAGACTCTGGCTAAGCCCTGAACAAAACTGGAAGAGTTAGTGAGGGGCACAGATGGGGGAGCTCCTTTAACCTGCCCACAGCCTCACCTAGAATCCAGGTGGCGAGGGTTGAGGGGGCGAGGAAGGTGCATGTCTGGACACCACGACTTCTTTTTTTTTAGTAAAATCAGGGGATAAATATCTTTAATTGAGATAAAGAATTGATACAATGAATCAACCAAAAAAGAGTCATTTTTCTTTTTGAAAAAATGTATAACAATAAACCATGTTGCCAAATCCCCACCTGGCCAGCTGGGGAAAGTTTGCAGGAGCCTCCAGGCTCAAGGCGAGGGGGTGAGCGGAGCAGAGTCACCATAGACCTTGGGAGTTGGTGAGAAAGAAGCAGGCAGTAGACAAGTTGCTGCACACTTGACACCACGACTTCTATTGGGAAGAAATAACTTGGGTAGGGTTGAGAGGGGACTGCTTTAGGGGATATGCTGGGGGGTCCTGCTAGGGCTGTTGATCACACAGTCTCCCCACAGGGTCTCTTCCTTCCTCTGAACACTCCCTGCATCCAGGTGAACCCCATCTTCTTTCTGTGTGCAGGTCCTCTGGGGAGTCTGTCTCTCCTGTTCCACACCCTTCTGGCAGATCTGGGGTGCAGATCTGGGGTGCTCAGACAGGGAAGGACTCAGGGCGACTGGGAAGCTCTGGCCCCCCATCAAGTCCTCCAAGTCTCTGCATCTCCCTGAGAGAGGCCCCTTCCTGTGGCCAGCCCTGGGTTGTCTGTCCTCAGCTCCCCTACCTTCCTGGCTAACCCCTCTTTCCCAGGCCCCATTTTGAAAATCTGCCAATGATGTCAGTCTTGCTTCTCTGCCTTTTCTTTACAGCCTGGCATTCCCTCCCCACTTGGAGCAGTCTCTAGCCACGGCCTGCTGCTTCTCAGCACTCCATCCATCATCCATCCATCATCCATCCATCCATCCATCATCTATCCACCCATCACCCATCTATCCATCCATCCATCCATCCACCCATCTGTCCATCCGTCCATCCATCTATCCATCCACCCATCACCCATCCATCATGCATCCATCATCCATCCATCATCCACCCACCCACCCACCCACCCATCCATCCATCCATCATCCATCCATCCATCATCCATCCATCCATTCATTCATCCATCATCCATCCATCCATCATCCATCCATCCATCCATCATCCATATATCCATCATCCATCATCCATCCATCCATCCATCCATCATCCATCATCCATCATCCATCCATCCATCCATCATCCATCATCCATCATCCATCCATCCATCATCCATCCATCCATCCATCCATCATCCATCATCCATCATCCATCCATCATCCATCATCCATCATCCATCCATCATCCGTCCATCATCCATCCATCCATCCATCATCCGTCCATCATCCATCCATCCGTCCATCATCCATCCATCCATCCATCATCCATCCATCATCCATCCATCCATCCATCCATCATCCATCATCCATCCATCCATCCATCATCCATCATCCATCCATCATCCATCCATCATCCATCCATCCCAAGTAAATGAATGAATGAGTGGGTGGATGAATGAGCAAATGAATGAATGCATGTCATGGGGAGGCAGCAGGAAGAAGGCTTTGGGTCACAGACATGGATTGAGCTGAATACATACTTAACCCACCACAAGAAGGCCTTGGGCCATAGGCCTGGGGAGCTCAGGGGTCTGCATAGGTATTTAGCCCAACCCTGTGCCCCCCCACTGCAGCTTGACCCTCTCTTCAGCCCCCAGATCCACCACAGTCCAGTCATGGCCTGGCTGAGCCGAGCCCTGTGCGTGGCCACCTGTCCTCGCAGGAGGCCTGTCCGCGGCCTGAGGCTACGGTCTCTAGCCAGGGAGGCCAGTCCTACGACGGAGAAGAGTGTTCCGTACCAGCGGACCCTGAAGGAGAACCAGGGCGTCTCGGCGGTGCCCCGAGGACCGAGCCAGCCTCTGCCCACCATGGCCAATGTGGTGGTCATTGGTGGGGGCAGCTTGGGCTGCCAGACCCTGTACCACCTGGCCAAGCTGGGTGTGAGTGGGGTGGTCCTGCTGGAGCGAGAGCGACTGACATCTGGGACAACCTGGCACACAGCAGGTGGGATGGGGCAGGATGGGGTGTGGGTGGAGCAGGACATGGTATCAGGGCATTGGGGGGCTGGGGTATGGGCCAGATGTGGGGGGTAGACAGCTGGACGGCCAAGCCAAGCCTTGTGCCTGGGCTTCCACTGCCCCCGTTCTGTGCCAGGAGCAGCATCTGGGGGGGAACATGGGCTTCCGGGGGTCCAGGTGGTTTCCCAATGCCACATACACACACACAGACACTTACACACACATACAGGCACATCTCGACACCTACGTCCTTGCACACACACACACACACACACACACACACACACACACAGGCACATCCAGGCACATCCAGGCACATCTCGACACCTACATCCTCACACACACACACAGACACACACACACACACAGGCACATCTTGACACCTACATCCTCACACACACACACATACATCCAGGCACATCTCAACACCTACATCCTCGCACACACACATAGACACACACACACAGGCCCATCTGGACACCTACATCCTCGCACACACACATAGACACACACACACACATTCAGGCCCATCTCGACACCTACATCCTCACACACACACATACAGGCACATCTGGACACCTACATCCTCACACACACATAGACACACATCTACATCCTCACACACATACATAGACACACCTACATCCTCACACACACACAGACACACACACATAAGGCACATCTCGACACCTACATCCTCGCACACACACACAGACTCTCTCTCTCACACACACACAGTCACCTGTTCTAAAATTCACCCACTTGGCGCCTATGAATTTCACCTGTGAAATAACCTCTCATAGCCGGGTGTGTTGGCAGCACTGGGGGGTGGACTCAGGAGGCTCTGGAGTTCGGGGCCAGCCTCAGCTCTGTAGAGAGACTGGGGCCAGCCTGTGTACATGGGGCCCTGCTGGGGAGAAAAGAGCTTAAGGGCTCAGAGGGCACTAGATCTTCCAAGGCCAGGCTCAGCACCAGGCTCAAACCAGGCTCAGTGCCAGGCCTGGCACGCAGCTGGCCCTGGTTTTGCAGGACCCTGGGCACTGCCACCTGTCGCTGCTCCAGGGTGGTCCTAACCTCCAGCAGTGTCGGGCGGGGTCCCCTCCATCTCTTTGGGCTGTCTGGCTGGGCGTGGGCGCCTGGCCAGGTCCCAGGGAGCTGACAGGCCCTCTCTGAGCCAGGCCTGCTGTGGCAGCTGAGACCCAGCGACGTGGAGGTGGAGCTTCTGGCCCACACGCGACGCGTGGTGAGCCGCGACCTGGAGGAGGAGACCGGGCTGCACACGGGCTGGATCCAGAACGGGGGTCTCTTCATCGCGTCCAGTAGGCAGCGGCTAGATGAGTACAAGAGGCTCATGTCGGTGGGTGTGTCCCTGGAAAGGGGGCGTGGCCCTGGGGAGATGTGGCCTTGGGGAGGTGGGTGTGGCCCCGGGGAAGGTGGGTGTGGCCGTGGGGGAAGGTGTGTGTGCTTCTTGGGGATGTGGGGCATGTGCCCCTTAGGGGCTCACAGAGATGGGGTGCGCCCTGTGAAAGTGCAGGGATACTTACGACAGTGGGTGTCTGGGCACAGGAAAGGACCACCATAGATCTGAGTTCGAATTCTGTCACTGCCCTTGCTGGCTGGGCTATCCCAGTGGAGAGCGCATCTGGGCTACTCTGAATCTGATTGGCGACAGCCTGTCAGATGATCCACTTGATTGGCTGCCCCTGGGCCAATCAAATGTGGGGGCGTGGTCTGTTTGCATCTAAAACCAACCTGGGACCGGGGCTTCTTTTGGGGGAACCGGCTTCTGGGAGCTGTCCTGAACTGGTCACTGAGCTGCCAGGAGAGGGTGTGGCCTCAGAGACCCCCCTCTGCAGACTGGGGTTGGGGGGTCCTGACACCTGGAGCAGGCAGGGTTGGCGTTGTGCCTGGGAGCCCCACCTTGGGGTACCAGTGGCCTGCTCCCCAGAGTCCTGTCCTCTTGTTCCCCAAGTTGGGCAAGTCGTACGGCGTGGAATCCCACGTGCTGAGCCCCGCGGAGACCAAGGCTCTGTACCCGCTGATGAATGTGGACGACCTCTACGGGACCCTGTACGTGCCCCAGGACGGCACCATGGACCCTGCCGGCACCTGTACCACCCTGGTCAGGGCGGCAGCCGCCCGAGGAGCGCAGGTACCCCCGGCGTTGGCCCTGGGACTCCTGCCCTGCTTGGCCCCTCTTGTCTGTGGACCCTGAATCTCCAGAGCGAGGCTCTGTCCTGAGCCTGCAGCGAGGCCTCGGCATGTGGGACCTGGCTGAGCCTTTGGGACACCAGGACTCCCCTCTCTTCACCCTCCTCTCTTCACCCCCCCTTGACCCGAGGGCTTGCCCTTCGGCCGAGCAGCCCCTCTCTGAACCCTTTTTTCATTTTTGTCTTCATTTGCTTTACTCCCGACTGTGGAAATTCCCAAGAAGCCCTGAGTGGGATAAGAGAAGCCCACCCAGCTGGTGAAGTTCTTTCTATGCCGGTGAGAAGCCGGTGGGTTCTGATTCTCAGTGCCCACATAAACAGCCTGGGGGGCTGGAGAGAGAGCTCAGGGGGTAAGAGTCTGTCTCTTGCAAGTAGAGGGTCCTGAGTTCTGATCCCAGTTCCCATGTGAAAATCCCAGGAGGAAAGGGGGGCTGCACTTCCAGCCCTATGGGTGGAGCCTGAGAAATCCCAGAGCAAAGCAAGAAGGAGGTAGAAACATCCAGAATGATTCCCAAAGTCACCCTTGGCCCCCCACAGGGATTCAGAGTGTCCTCTGAGACATACATGCACAAACATGCATGTACCCATACATCCACATATGTACACACAGATGCACACATACGCATGCATGCATAGGAACAAGACAGATACCACGCACAAACACGGGCATGCACTTGCACATATATCCTCACATGGCCACTTACATATGTCCACACATAGAGACATACACACATGCATGTATACGGACATTTACACACATACTCCACATACATGTAGACACATCTTATATACACAAATGTATACATATATACACGGAGACATGCAGACACCACACACGTAAATCCACCCACATACACATATGTATACACATATAGACATTCACACACACACACACCCCCAAGTAAACATCTCTCAGCAGAAACCAGTGGTTTTTTCCCGTGTTTCCTTCCAGATGTTTCTATGAACATGTGTATGGCTGCATCTTATTTTGTGACTTTTTAAACCACAGTAGATGAAAAACATTCCGAATAAGCCCCCAACTCCCCCACACCCTCACACCCGTGCAGTCCAGCTGCTGCTTCTTCCTGCCAGGGCCCCAGCCTGCCCCTCACAGAAACACTGCCTGGTCCCACCCAGGAGGAAGGCTGGTCAGGGTGGGGGTCAGGCCTTCAGGCAGACAGCCCAGCCCCCCCCATGGTTTCTTTCTATCCAGGTCATCGAGAACTGTCCAGTGACTGGCATCCGGGTGCGGACGGATGATTTTGGGGTGCGGAGGGTCGCAGCTGTGGAGACAGAGCACGGACTCATCCAAACCCCCTGTGTGGTCAACTGTGCAGGTGGGATGCAGCACCCTCTGCCTGGGGCGGGCAGCCCTGGCCGGGCCGCTGAGATGCCCTGTGCCCGCTGGGATGGCAGCAGAGCTGAGCTGCGTGCTTCCCCCTCAGGAGTGTGGGCAAGCGCCGTGGGCCGGATGGCTGGCGTGAAGGTCCCACTGGTGGCCATGCACCACGCCTACGTGGTCACCGAACGCATCGAGGGCATCCAGGTAGGTGGGGGCTCGGCATCTCTGGAATGTGCCGGCCGCTGGAGGGGTCAGGACTCAGCCAGGAGGCGTAGCCCCCGTGGGCTCCCCACTGCTCCTTGCTTCTTCAAGGGTTCCGGGTTTCTGGGTGGTGTCAGAACCACACGGGGTTCTGACCTGCTGTGGGGCAGCCCTGGGCTCTGGGTCTTTCTCCTCTCTGTCCTTGGCTCCCTTCTTGTGGCTTCCTCCCCCCCACCACTGACCACCTGCCTTCCCTCCGCCCATCACCCACACCTCCCTCTCCCTCCCCCTCTCCCCCCCTCTTCCTTCCTTCCTCTCTCCGTCCCTCCCTCTCCCTTCCTCTCTTCCTCCTTCCCTCTCTTCCTCCCTCCCTCTCCCTCCTACCCTCCTTCTCCTTCCCTCTCCCTCCTTCCTCCCTCCCTCCCTCCCTCCCTCCTGTCCTTCAAGCTTTCTTCCTGTCTCTTTACCCTCCATCTATCCACTTTTCCATTCCCTCCTCCCTGCCCCCTCCTTGCCGCCCATCCGCCCTGTCCTGTGCTGGGAATGCTGCCTCCGGTCCTTCTGTCCTGGGCACGGGGGGCACGGTGCCTGGCTCCGACTGGGCTGGAGACGTGGAGCCCTGGCTTCCTCCTGGATGTTGCCTCCTTCTTCCGGTCTCTTGCTGGTCAGCTGATGCGCCGCTTGCCTTCCCTCCGTCTTCCCTTCCCATGTACCCGTGTCCTCCACCCCTCTTTCCTCCCCATCCACTGTCCCCTTCCGCATCCCTCCATCATCCATCCCATAATCACCTCACCCTCCCTTCCTCCCTCCACTACTGACCGCAAGAGCTCTGTGTTCCAGAATCTGGACTCTTGCTTCAGGGGGAGGGGAGACAAGAGAGCAGTCCCAGAGAGGATAGAAAGGCCTAGAAGGGCCGCACAGAGGTAGTCAACACACCGAGACCTTGTGCTGGGCGGGGCCTGTGTCTTTGGACCATGCCCAGGAACACTTGATTGACATCTCCTTAGACCAATCAATGAGGCATCGCCACCAGCTGCCTACACTACGTGTGTGTGGGGGGGGCAGTTGGCCTTTCTTGGGCTCCCTGGAAGAGGATCTGATGTGATGAAGGGGCACAGGGAGTTTGGCACTGGGCTCTGGACCACAGACTATGGTGGTGCGGCTGCGAGAGACCAAACTGTCCTTGTTTAGGGTCAGGGTCTAACGAGGAGGCTCATGGACCTGGACCTGCCCCAGGCCAGGCCCCTCCCTGGGGCTCATCTTCTTCCCACCCTGTGAGCTCCCCTCCTCCAGAGGCGCCCAGCTGGCTGTTGTGTGGACCAGTGTGTGTGTGCGCACGTGTGCAAGTGCATGTGTCTGCATGCATGTGTGTATGTGCGGGCACGTGTGTGTGCACGCATGTGCGTGTGTGCACGTATGTGAGTGTATGCAAGTGTGTGCATGCATGTGTGTATGTGCTTGTGTGTGCGCGTGAGCATGCATGTGTGTGTATGTGCTTGTGTGTGTGCGTGTGTGTGCGCCTGTGTGTATCTTGTGCATATGTATGTGTGTGTGCAAGTGCACGTGTGTGCACGTGTGTATATTCTTGTGTGTGCGCGCGTGCGTGTGTGTGACCTGGGTCCAGTAGGCTCCTGCCACCAACCCCTAGGGTGAGCAGTTGGTGTCCATTCACAGACTGACACAATGCACCTGGCTCCCGCTGCTCCACCTGCTCCCGTGGCTTAGCTTCTGAAGGAACTTCGGAACGCCGGCTCTGGGGACAGCCCGTTCCCAGGTGACCAGCAGAGGTCGCTCTCTGACCACAGAGAGTCGGCGAGGACCAGGCTGAGGTGGGGGGGGGGGTGAAACCCCTTCGTTCCCCTCTGCCGTGTGGCCAGGTGCTGATGACCAAGTCAGGTGGGCGGGCCTTGCCTTCTTCAGTGGTTGGGGTCTCTTGGCTCTGGCTCTGGGGAGCTCTCCAGGCCCTGGGTCCTAGCCAGCTCTGCTCCCGCCTTCTTGCTTGGCTGTGGATCCTTCCCACCCCAGGGCCTTTGGTTTCATAGCCCCACCTTCCCGTTTCATCAGACCCGGGAGCTGCTGGCACACATGGGCAGTGCCCGGCCGGAGCCCGGACTTGGGTCTGAAGCTCAGTTCTCCGAGCTCAGCCTGGAAGAGTTTAGTCAATAAGCTTGTTTCCCTCCCTCCCTCCCTCCTTCCTTCCTTTCCTTTTTTCTTTCCCTCCCTCCCTCCCCCACTTCATTTCTTCCTTTCCTCCTTCCTCTCCCTCCCTCCCTTCCTCCGTCCCCCAGGCTCATCTCAAACTCCGTGCAGCTGAGGCCGACCTTGAACTTGGTCCTGCCAAGTGCAGGATGATGGTAGGCGTCGCCGGCCTGCTTATGTGCGAGCTGCCCAGCATCCCTGGGCATCGCTGCAGGCCTCAGTTTCCCTTTCTGCAGATGAGCGACAACGGTGCCTTGCGCACAGAGCTGTGCTGAGGAAGAGGCACTTGGTGGTCAGTGTGTGGTGGGTGCTCCGGGGGACTGTGATGATGATGATGAGGAGGAGGAGGAGGAGGAGGGGGAAGAGGAGGAGGAGGAGGGTGGGGGTCCGGCATGCACAGGGCAGCAGAAGTGCTGCTCCGAGCACCTCCAGGACCATGGGGACGTCATCCTGCGGGACAGACAGGCGCGTGGGCTCCCCTGGCCGCCAGGGGTCCCCACAGTCCCGTGCCGGGCTCTGAGTTAGCTGTGGTTGTGAAGCGTGTTTTGAAGCAGCGGCCAGAGCGTCACCGCGCCTCCCGCCATGGTGCTCAGCTTGGACGCTGACCCCCAAGTCCCACATACTCATCTGCAGTGGGCTGCAGCGGGGTGGGGAGGAGAGGGTCCCTGATGGCGACTTCTTGGATGGGGGCCCAGCACAGCGCAGAGGGTCTCCTCACACCCCGTGGCCTCAGGCAGCGTGTGGGCTCGTCTGTTGGTTAAGCAGCATGGACGGCCTTGGCCTCGTGACTGACGTGTTAACTCCCAGCAAGTCCTCCCGACTTTTGTGTGTCCCGGAATTAGTTTTCCCCCAGTTTCTATAGAACCATCATGTGTGCACACACATAAAAGTCACCCCATTCTCCCCTCAGCCACCCCCAGGGTCAGTCACTCCGGCCGACCCCAGGCTTAGGAAGTCAGTGGTCTGGCCTCTGCGTTGGGGTGCCTCTGCCTTGGGGTGCCCCTGCCTCGGGGTGCCCCTGCTTCGGGGTGCCCCTGCCTCTTGACCTCTCTGATTTGCAATCTTCTGTGTCTGACTTTCCTGTACCTCATGTGTTCAGTCCACGTAGTGGCCGTGGGGGACGCCAGTCCTTCTAGTGGCCCTGCTGTGCCCTGCGGGCGACCACCACGCGTCCTTCAGCTTATCTGCTGTTGGGGGTCTGGGTCGTTTTGTCTGCGGTGTTAGGACCGGCTCTGCTATGGGCAGAGGTGTGTTTTCACCCCTGTGGTGCACAGGAGTGGATTGTGGTCGAGGGGTGACTTTGATTGATTTTGGGGGGCCAGCAGGTATTTTCCAATGACTTTCTGTCCCCACGGCTGTGCATGAGGACTGCATTGCCCGGTTTCACCAGCACATGTGGGGTGTCTGCCTGGGGATTCCTGCCTCCTTGGGGCATGTGGGTCTGTGATTCTGTGGTGTTCTCTGCTCTTCCCTGACCACTAGTGCCCCCTAGCTGCTGTGGGTCCTCTCTGGGGAACGTCTTCTCAGGCGCATCTCCTGTTGGATTCAGTTGTAAGAGGTCTTCATAGAATCTTTTTAAAAAATATTTTTAATGTTTTATTTTGTGTATGTGCGCTTGTGTGTGTGTGTGTGTGTGTGTGTGTGTGTGTGTGTGTGAGTGAGTGAGAGAGAGAGAGAGAGAGAGAGAGAGAGAGAGAGAGAGAGGGCACTATGTATCCCTGTGGAGGACAAGGGTGACTTTGGGAATCATCCTGGATTGCTTCACTCTGAGGTTTTCCAGGCTCCACTATCAGGGCCAGAAGTGCAGGCCACTGCCATGTGCACCTGGCATTTTTACGTGGGATCTGGGACCTGAACTCAGGACCTTTTGATTGTGAGGCAGAGAGACTTAGCCCTGAGCCATCTCTCCAGCCCCACATATTCTTTTAAAAATACCTCATTTATTTATTTACTTGAGGGGTTGGCATGGCCAGAGATCACAGGACGATGTTTTCTCCTTCTACCAAGTGTGCCTCTGGGTATTGAGCTCAGGTCTCCGGGTTTGCAAGCCAGCAGCTCCCTGCTGAGCCGTCGAAGGCCGAGGGCAGTTTCCACAGTAGGTTCGTGAGCTGTAGACACGTCCTGCCGTTCTGGACCTTTCTGTGTAGGACCATGATATCTGGGAGTGCCATGTGGGAGCGCCATGTGGGGTGTCCCCCAGTGTCATCTGGGTGTCACTTGGGATACCATCTGGGGGTGCCATCTGGGGTGTCACTTGGGGTGCCATCTGGGGGTGCCATCTGGGGGTGTAGTTGGAGGTATCATCAGGGTATCATCTGGGAGTCTGGGGGGTTTTGATTTTCCTTTTCTCATTTGGACCCCCCGCCCCGTACACTAGCTAGAGCTGCACAATGGCTGGCCAGGCTCCAGCCCCCTCCTGTCTTTCCCTGCTCTCCTGTCTCAGGAGTCATTCCCTCCCTCCCTCCCTCTCTCCCTCCATCCCTCCCTCCCCCTCATTCCTTCTCTCCCTCCCTCCCCCCTCCCTCCCTCCCCCCTCTCTCCCTCCCCTCATTCCTTCTCTCCCTCCCTCCGCCCTCCCTCCCTCCCCCTCTCTCCCTCCCCCCTCATTCCTTCTCTCCCTCCCTCCCTCCCTCCCCCCTTATTCCTTCTCTCCTCCCTCCCTCCCCCTCCCTCCCTCCCCCCTTCCTCCGTCCCTCCTCCCTCCCCCCTCATTCCTTCTCTCCCTCGCTCCCCCTCCCTCCCTCCCTCCCTCCCTCCCTCCATCCCTCCCTCCCTCCCTCCCTTGGCTCCCCCTTCCTCCCTCTCCCTCCCTAGCCTGACACTATAATGGGCTTCGGGAAGGAGACTGTCTTCCTCGTGTAACCCAAGGCCCCATGCTCGCTCTGTCCTTGGTCCAGGAAGAACAGGTGCCTTGGCTCCAACTGTGGACCCTGGTGGGTGCTGCCCCCCCGGCCATGGGAACCAGCCCCGCTAGGTCTGCTGTGTCTTCCAGAACATGCCCAACGTCCGCGATCACGACGCCTCCGTCTACCTGCGCCTGCAAGGCGACGCCTTGTCTGTGGGCGGCTACGAAGCCAATCCCATCTTTTGGGAGGAGGTGAGAGCCACCTGCCCCCAGGGCCCCGGGGTACGTTCATCTTGCCCGGCCCGGCCCCCTGAGAACCTGGCATTTGGGCATCGCAGAAGGTTGCCAGAAGGTGGTGATCTCCGCAGTGAGAGGCTGTGTGACAGGCTAACTCCAGGTGGCTCAGAAAGGCCCCCCAACAGGGGCGCTGGCCCTCCCCTCCTCCACGGGGCAGGAGGTGCAGACCCCAGACCCCACAGCCCCGCCCACTCGCACAGGGAATGATGCTGCTTTACTTTCTGGAAAAGGGGAAACCAAGATAAAAGCCCCTGCCTCAGGGTGCCCGCAATGTGGGGGAGGAGACAGACCATAAGTAAATAGTAACTTACTGGGGCGCACGCTGAGTAGGCTCCTCAGGGTTGGGGCCGCCGGGCAGAGTGGCCGTCAGTGAAGGCGCAAGACAGTCTAGACGGGGAGTTGCCCAGGTCGTGACGGTGGCCTGTGGGCAGGTCCGGCTTGTCCTTCTGAAATGAGGGGAGGGCAGAGGGCTGCGGGCAGCGGGCAGCAGCACTGGCTCGTGGAGGACGTTGCGCGCTGCCGTGGGCTGCGGCAGCCGTGGCCGGTGCTATGCGTCCCGAGAGAACGTGTGTGTGGGGGAGCAGGTGGCTCAGGGCCCACGGGCGAGCCCTGCTTGAGGACCAACGGAAGCCCTCCTCGCGCTGACCTCTGCGCTGACCTCCCCTCTCCTCGCGCTGACCTCCCCTCTCCTCGCATTGACCTCTGCGCTGACCTCCCCTCTCCTCGCGCTGACCTCCCCTCTCCTCGCGCTGACCTCTGCGCTGACCTCCCCTCTCCTCGCGCTGACCTCCCCTCTCCTCGCATTGACCCCTCCAGGTGTCAGACAAATTCGCCTTCGGCCTCTTCGACCTGGACTGGGACGTGTTCACCCAGCACATCGAAGGCGCCATCAACCGCGTCCCTGCGCTGGAGCAGACTGGCATCAAGTCCACCGTGTGCGGCCCGGGTGAGTGGGAGCCGGGGCTGGTGTAGACACGCCTGGGTCCCTCAGCGTGACGCCCCAGTGGCAGCGTCCCCGAGATGGGCCCACCGTGGGCTCCTTTGTTATGTGGCTCCAGCCCAGAGCCTGGTTAGGTGACTCGGATTGGTCTCTGCAAGCACTGGGCACAGCCCCCTGAGACTTGTTGAGAGCTGGCCTGGAGGGTCTAGTGGGGGACCACACTGATCCTTGGAGGCAGCAAGGGATCACAGGGTACTCTGGTGGAAGCCTTGCAGATGGATGTGGGTGGGTGTGGATATGTGTGGACATGTGTGTGGAAGTCTTGTGGATGTGTGTGGATGTGTGTGGACGTGTGTGTGGAAGTCTTGTGGATGGACGTGTGTGTGTGTGGAAGCCTTGTGGATGGATGTGGATGTGTGTGGATGTGTGTGGACGTGTGTGTGGAAGTCTTGTGGATGGACGTGTGTGTGTGTGTAAGCCTTGTGGATGGATGTGGATGTGTGTGGATGTGCATGTGTGTGTAAGCCTTGTGGATGGATGTGGCAGCCTTGCGGGTGGACGCGTGTGGATGTGGCAGCCTTGCAGGTGGACGTGTGTGGATGTGGCAGCCTTGCGGGTGGACGCGTGTGGATGTGGCAGCCTTGCGGGTGGATATAGTATGGTCTAGCGGCCTGCAGACATCTCCACATTCATCCCAGCTGATGTATGTTCCATTCCCAGATCAGGACTTGCAGCCTGGCAGGGGAGACCCAGGGCAAGGATGCAGGGTGGGCAGGGAGCTGGGGGCATTGTGACAGGCTACAGGAAATGCCTGTGGAGTCCCCTTTCTGCATTCAGCCCCCATTTCTCTGTCCAGGTAGAAATGCAATGTCCTGAGGGATCATACCACTTCATAGGCATACAACCTCCTTCCTGAGGGATAGGCCCGGCCCCAGCCCAGGATTCTGGGGTGTTGAGTACAGAAAGAACTTGTCCCGGGCTGGCTCCAGGCAACCAGTCCCAGGAGCAGAAGGGGACAGCAGGGGGCCAGGAGGCGAAAGGGCTTCCCTTGGAGAGTGGCCGGGCCAGCTCAGGAGAGGGGAAGGGTCCGGCGGAGGGAACCAGGGTCCTCTAGCAAGTCCAGTCCTGCTGTCCAGGCACGTTTGGTGCCTGCACGGTGACCAGCTTGCCCTGTGTTCGTCCGCGTGGCTCGGGAGGAAGGCTGTGGCTGCAGGCGGGGGAGACCAGATGGAGCCAGTGGCAGCACAGCGGGCAGGAAGAGCCTCTGAGCGGAGCGTGGGCTGGGGGTGACTCACCATCTCAGCTCCACTCTGGTGAGAAATGCAGGAGGAACCCCAGGGGCGCACATGTCCCCAGAGGCTCTCTCCTAATTAGCCAGGAGTCTCAGCTCTGCACAGCCCTGTCCTGGGGGAGGTGTGGGCGGAGGAGTGGGGGCAGACTCGGGGGGGGGGTGGAGGGGGAGTGGACATTCCTCCTGGCCAGACCCATGACCTTGGACCTTCAGAAACAACAGGGCAGTTCTAGTCCCTGACTGGGGCGAGTGGGGCTCAAAGACGGGTGTGGAGGGCAGAGCCGAGTTGGGGGGACGCTCAGGTCCTGCCGTGCACTCTGCCAGGAGACCTGTGTCCTCTAGCTGACCAGACCTTGGTTCCCACACCTGCCCTCCTGACTGGGGTTCTGCACCCCCTCGCTTGCCCTCCCGCCTGTGGGTCACCTTCAGGGCCCTTGAGACCTCTCTCGTCCCCCTAGGCTGGGTAGGGCTCCCGTCACCTCCCAGACCACTCTCGTCCTGCCCGACGGCCGCTCTGGCCTCTGGTCTCGCTCTCACAGCCCGGCCGCACGTGTGACCCTCAGGGTTCCCTCGCGAGCTCCCCTCCTCTTGGAGGCGGAATGGCTGCGCTCTGGGGGCGCCCACTCACGCTCACGCACAAAGCCAAGCAGAGGAATCCTGGGCGTTCTGCCCGGCCGCCGTGCAGGGCGTGAGAATCTGGGAGCTGCTCCTCGTCCCACGGAACCATTTCCTGTTGCCCGAGATTTTACCCTTCCATGGTTGGCAGCAAGATCCACAGGAAGGGACCTTCAGTCGCTTCGGCCGGCTCCCCTTGTGGGGCGCCTGCCTCTACCCTCCAGGGCGCCCGCCATTTCCTGCTGTTTGGAAGCCCCTGTCCCTGTGGCCGGCCACCCTCAGCTCAGACACCCTCAGACACCCCCTGCCAGCATTTGGGGGCGTGACCTGGGGGGAGCAGAGCTGGGCTTGTAGCTGTCTAACCAGAAGAGGCTGGGGACCGGGCTCAAAGCTCGGGGGCCCTGTAAAGAGACAGGAGCGCATCAGACGCCGGCCAGACCACTTCCTCACTGTGTGGTGACAGCCTGTGCCGTGCAGGGTCGCGGGCCGCAGCAGGTGGTTGCCCTGGTCCCTCCCTCACGCGCTTGCTATGAGACACCCTCAGTTTTGCTTATTTGAGGTATTGGTCTCTGCTCTTGTTCTCTGGCTGGGGGTAGTCTCGCTCAGAGCTACTGTGTGGTAGGCAGGTGCAGATGTTTGTAGACTGACACAGCCTTGTGGACGGACTCCGTTATCCATCCTGATCATGCAAATGAGGAAACTGAGGCAGACAGAGGCCAAGTGCTTGCCCGAGGTCACACAGCCAACGGATTCAAACGGGGACGCATCCGGACCCGCAGGAACCCTCTGCCGCTCAGCCGTGGTCTCAGGAACCCGGCGGCAGCGGGCCTGGTGCCCTCTTGCTTACTCATTTATTCCAGGAGCGCGTATCAAGCCCCATGTTTGCCGGGCTCAGGGCTAACCCGGGGATGTGGCAATCAGCAGGCCCGGGGGGGGGGGGTCCTGCCTCCTAGCCAGGGGGCAGAGCAGGATGGTTCGCAGCTAGAGACACGGGGCTGGGTCCGAGGAAGCTCTGAGATGGACCTGGGCCCTCGGGGCACAGATGGATGGACACGGGCAGGTGCAACCAGAGGGGCTTCCTGAAGGAAGTGGCATCACCCCGGGTCTTGAGGACAGGCACATCTGAACAGAAGAGGCACTGAGGACCCCCTGGCCCATCCCTGCCTGAGGTCCCTGGGCACCCCCTTTGGTTGTCCAGGAGCCTCAGCTCTTCCACTCCTTTCAGAATCCTTCACCCCGGACCACAAGCCCCTAATGGGGGAGGCGCCCGAGCTCCGGGGCTTCTTCCTCGGCTGTGGCTTCAACAGTGCAGGTGAGCGGGGGGCAGAGGGTGTGGGGGGACATGGGGGAGCGAGTGTGAGAGGCCCCGTGGTCTTCAGAGCCCTGGGGGGAAGACTCTGGAATGTGGAGAGGGAGAAGGGGGAGGCCTGCAGGGCAGGGTGCTAGTCCCACCAGCATGCAGCCTGCGCAGGTCCGGGCATGGGTGGGGCTGGGGGAGGGGCAACAGCAGCCTCCCTGTGTCCCCACCAGGCATGATGCTGGGGGGTGGCTGCGGGCAGGAGTTGGCCCACTGGATCGTGCATGGGCGCCCAGAGAAGGACATGTACAGCTACGACATCAGGCAAGTGCCCACCGTGGACTGAAGGGGGCGTGGCCCAGCAGGGCAGGTTCAGGGCGAGCGCCCCTTGGGAAGGAGGTTCCGTGAAACCCACCTCAGCGGGCAGTAGTGCTGGGGGAACCGGGCTTTGGCAGTCCGTGGTTTCTGTGGTCTCTAGGGTCTCTTGGTCTGGATTGCACTTGACCACGTCCTCTTTTGCAGGCTCCATTATCCCACTTTGTCCAATAGGGATTCGGGGGGGGGGCAGTTGGGAGTGGGGTGCAGCCAGGACGGTTGTCAGTGTGTGTGTTGTGATCCTGGCGGGTGACGCATGCTCATGGCCCTGAGCGTCCTGGGACCACCTTTTTAAGGGTAGGACAGTGAAACAATGTCCCCAGGCAAGGAAGGGCCCCCTCGTTTCTTCTGGCTCTCTCCCAGGGTGTGAGCTTCATAGGGACCCCGCGGCCAGGGCTATAACTGAGCAGGGGGCTGCCCTTGGCTTCTTCTGCCAGAGACCCCTGTGTGCTCCGGGCCGGCAGTCCCCTGGGAGGGCTCAGCCGCATTGGCCCGACAAGGAGACAGGGTGGGGCGGAGGGGCTGCTGGCCCCTTCATGGTGCCCCACACTCCTGCTAACTACATCTGCCCCTTCCTGTCCCCTGAGGACCGCGGGGGAGGTGACGGCTGGCTGGCCGACACCGAGATTCCAGAGAGCCAGCCCTGTCTACCCAGCACCCCTCGCAATCTGTCCGGGTCACACGTACACTCTCCTCCCAGGGAGGAATGTTCCAGAAATGTCACAGCTGCAAGAAGCTCCAGGGAGGGGCCCATGCACACCCCTCCAACAGTGAACACGGAGCAGGGCGGCCTGACCCCCCCCCCGGCCGGGCAGACGGCGCCCGGGCCGTCCTCAGAGCCAAGCTCCCGGGCCACCTCGGCTCAGGCCCAGGTCACCTGAAACCACACAGTGCACCTAAGGGGTCCGGTTCCACCAGACCAGCCGTGGCCCTGGGCCGTGAGCGCTCTGGGGTCTTCCTCCCTGGGTGCGAGGCAGGGGCGGAGCAGACCCAGCCTGTCTGTAGAAAGAAAGCTGGAGGAGACGACAGGAGGGGGCGCAAGAGAGCTGCCAAGAGACAACGGAAGCCCCGAGCCTGCACCAGGGTCTCTTCTCCGCCCCTTTATCTCCCGGTGGGTCGCTCGCTCGTTTGTGTCCCAGAAATCCCAGAAGGTTGCCGTCCCCCCCCAACCACAGAGGAGCATGCTCAGTGAGGGCCATGCTGGGTCAGGCAGCTGCCACTGGTTGCTGGGTATGTCTAGATCCAGCTGTATGGGGGGAGTCCCAGGGCCCAGGGGCCTCCAGACTGCAGCTGAGTCCATGACACCCCTTGGCGGCCTGGCCCTGGCCTGGCCCTGAGCCTTGGTGTTGTACCTGGGAGGTGGGAATGCTGCGCTTCTCCCTCCCGGGTACCCTATGTCCAGGTGAGTGGCTGCTTCGCCCAGCACAGGAGGAGCTGGCAGGAGGAGTATGAACTTCCCTTCCGGGTTGCCCGTGACTGTGCTGGCCATAGGAGAAGGGGGTCCTTACAGAGAGAAGAAGGTGGTCCAGGCCCAGCCGGGCTGCAGGTGGTCCCCAAACAGTGAGTGACCCCACCTCTTCTCTAGACGTTTCCATCACTCACTCACCGACCACGCCCGCTGGATCCGTGAGCGCAGCCACGAGTCCTACGCCAAGAACTATTCGGTTGTCTTCCCTCATGATGAGCCACTGGCGGGGCGCAACATGCGGAGAGACCCCCTGCACGAGGTACCCCAGGGCTGGGCAGAGAGAAGCAGCAGATAGCGCCCCAGGGCTTGCTGACAGATAGCCGGTGAAAGACACGTCTCAGAAAGTAAGCTGGAGAGTATCAGAGAACACCCCAAGCTTGTCCTCTGACCTTCACACGCACAGCACACATGTGCAGGCAGACCTGCAACAGCCTGTACACACACACACGCACACACACACACACACACACATACACACACACACACCTCTGTATGTACACATATATACTCACATACATGCATATCCTTCTATACACACACACACACACCTCTGTATGTACACATATATACTCACATACATGCATACCCTTCTATACACACACACACACCTCTGTATGTACACATATATACTCACATACATGCATACCCTTCTATACACACACACACACCTCTGTATGTACACATATATACTCACATACATGCATACCCTTCTATACACACACACACACACCTCTGTATGTACACATATATACTCACATACATGCATACCCTTCTATACACACACACACACCTCTGTATATATATAACCCCCCACATCTACACATATACCCACCCCCATGTATCCCCAACACACAAATACAACATATAGGTGCACACATAAACACTTGCACACACCTACTTACTTCTTTCATATTCGAATTTTTATTTATTTATTTTTCTACTTTTACCAATATATTGAGTACTTATCCCTGCTTCCCTCCATCCTCCCTCCCTCCCATCCCTGTCCCTTCCCTTCATCAATCCATCCCACTCCCTCCTACCTTCCTGCCTGTCCTCCTCTATGGACCCAGGGTTCCCTCTGGCTTGTCTACTCTTGCGGAGGTTCAGGCCTCTGTGGCGTATCAAGCTGACTGTCTTCGGTCCACCCCACTGGTAGGGGCGTTTCCCTTCAGTCATCTAGCTCTAGTCTCCATGGTTTCCACTGTGTGTTCTTATCTCTCTTGAGTTCCTCGATAGTCTATGGGGGCGTGTTGGTGTGTCAGTCATTACGGGAGGCTGGTAAGGACACGTCTCACTGAGGTGAGTGCACCTATACCCTCTTATGCACGAACCTACGCACACAACACACACAGACCTACATACCACACATACACAAACCTATATACACATACAGCTACACATATGTGCATACGTATATCTATAGACTTCCACACACATTAACACATGCTTACACACATACCTGCCTACACAGTCACACATACAAACACTAACCTACACATATCTACAAACACACATCTATATATACCTATATATAGCTATATACACACACACCTCTACTCACACATAAATCCACCTACATACATACTACACACTTACAGTTGCACACACACCTACATATACCTACATAACTACGTGCATACCTTACACTCACACGTCTAAGCCCCCCCCACATATACCTGTACACATCTACATGCGCACGCACAAAAACAGGTGTAAGAACCTGTCAGGATGCACACCAGGGCAGAGGTGGCATTGGGCAGCTGTGTGTGGCCGGCGTGGCGGTGCTCAGTCAGGCCGAGTGTGTGGGGCGACAGGCTCCTGACTGAAGACTCTGCTTGAGTTCCACCCCTCCATGGGTGAGTTTCTACGTATCTGATGAAACCCACCACCTAGCGCCTGTCCTTGCCCCCCCCCCCGTGTCCTGTCCCGCCCACTCAGGATCAGAGTGGTGTCCTCCACTCTGGAGGACTCGGGGACAGGCAGGGAGGACGTGTCAGCCGCTACGTGGGTGCTCCGGCAAGGAGCAGAGGCCTGAGCGGGGGACCCACTGTCCTGGGCACTGTTGGGCATGAGCGGCAGGCGTGAGCTCGAGCGCTGCGGAATGCCTGGCGCCGTGCGCAGGAAGCCACTGTCTCCTGCCAGGAGCTGCTTGGACGAGGCTGCGTGTTCCAAGAGCGTCACGGCTGGGAGCGCCCAGGATGGTTCAGCCCTGAAGGGGCAGCTCCGGTAAGTGGTCACTGCCCACTGCTGCACCGTCCGCCCCCTCCTCATTCCCACGGCCTCCCTTCAGTCGGGGTCAGTCCGGCTGCAGCCTGAGTCCTGTCGGTCCAGCTTGCAGCAGGCTGTGTGGACAGGACATTCACAGGAAGTCAGGTGCCCCCGACCTGAGAGCAAGCAGTTGGCACCTCGCGGGCACAAGGCCTTCCAAGGCCATGCTCCCAGCCGGCCTTCAGCAGCTGGGCTCCCTGGGTCCCACGGTGGGCTAGTATGCTGACAATCCCCCCCAATTCCAGGAAAAATAGACATCGTCACACAATCTTCCGTGTGTATTTTTGGCAACACCAACTGTTAGCTGATGCTGGTGGCAGGGTTTCTCCTCAATGTGTTAGTTTACCCACAGAGCTGTCCCGTGTGCTGGCCTCTGAGATTCCTGGGGGGTGGATGGGGTGGGGAGTGCCAGCGCCTCCTAGGGATGAGCCCTTGGGAGCTGGCCACAGAGGTATGAGTTCCACACATCCAGTTCTACACATTAACCCCTTCCTGCCTGTGTCTTCCATCACCATGGCAACCCAGATAACCCACCCAGAGCATCCTTAGGGCACATGGTAAAATGTAGCTAAGGCCTCTGCCCCAGCGTTGGGGTCTTCAGAGCCTGCTCAGTCAGGTCTCCGTGCATGTTGTCCCTTAGGGATGTGTCCCCACACAGTGTGAAAGGAGGTTGGGCAGGGCAGGACAAGGAGAGGAAATGGAAGTGTCCTCCGTCCCTGGGTGGGCATGGAGAGAGCCAGCCTGGGGCACGTTGCGGGGTGGGTAGAGCCAGCCTGGGGCACTTTGTGTGTGGGGGTGTGAGAGCCAGCCTGGGGCACGTTGCGGGACTGTAGTGGGCAAGTTGTCCCTGCTGGGGTCGGGGGACCAGGGGAGGTGTGACTGGCTCGGGAGGGAGGGGCGTCAGCTGAGGTGCTGAGAAAAGCCCTCCTGGATGCCAGGGTGAGCTGTGGCAAGATCAGGCTTGGCCCTAGGTGAGGACCCTGTGCGCGCCTGCAGTGGGGAGGGGGCTTCAGCGGGGGCAGAACTAAGGGTGAGGCCTGGGCTCCTGGGAACATCTGACAGTGACACCCCACAGGAAAGGCTGAGGAGCTGAATATTAGGACAGTAGTGGTGCCGCCTGGCTCCATGCCATTGCTACGTGTGCGTGCGTGTGCGTGTGTGTGTGTGTGTGTGTGTGTGTGAGAGAGAGAGAGAGAGAGAGACAGACAGAGAGAGAGAGAAAGAGACAGAGACTGAGACAGAGAGACAGACACAGAGAAACAGAGAGAGAGAGAGAGAGAGAGAGAGAGAGAGAGAGAGAGAGAGAGAGAGAGAGAGAGCTCCCTGGTCTGGGTCTTTGGATGAGTTCAATTGTTCAGCCCTCATTAGGAGCGTGTGACAGCAGGGCCTGTCCTGGGGGAGATCTGGGTCCCAAGTCACCATGGCAACAGCGTGCAGCGCTGTGGCCGCGGTGGGCTTCCCCGTCCCCCCTCAGTTCACCTCCTTCGTAGCAGCACCTCATACTCCTGACATCACGTGGAAGCTCTGTTAGTGGTCTGAGCTCCCCTGCAGCCCACGCATGCCGGGCTGTTAACCCCCCGCCCTGCCTCAGGACACAGGTCTCAGATCCACAACTTGGGCTGAGGGGTTGTTTGTGCGGCTGCCCGCGTGTTAGCCGGGCCATTCGGCCATCATGACATCCCCCTTCTTGGAGGGCAGGCCTGGGCCAGTCTTGTTCACCGTGGCCGTCACAGAACCCAGCGAACAGCTGCCCAGCCACAGACTCTGTGGAGAGAGGACGAGTGGGGGGCGGGGGGTCGTATTAGTTACTTTTCTCCGGGCGCAAGTGAATAACCGGCAAGAAGCGATTCAGGGAGGAAGGCTTTATCTGGCTCAAGGTTTAGGAAGGGACACAGTCCATCGCGTCGGGGAAGGTGAGGCGGATGCACACCAAGTGTTCACACCGGAAGCAGAGTGAGCAGCCAGCGGCTGGGCTATCAGGCCTCCAGGCCCACCCTAGTGACCTGGGCTATCAGGCCTCCAGGCCCACCCTAGTAACCTCCTTCCTCCAACAAAGAGATTCCGCAGCTTTTCCAAATAGCGCCACCCATTGGGGAGCCCCTGGGAGATAGTCACATTCAAGCCCCCCAGGGAGGGAGGAAGAAGGGTAGGCGTGACTTCCCCCTCTGTCTCAGGTCCTCCACTACGACTACTATGGGGCCTACGGAAACCAGGCTCACGGGGACTATGCCTACAGCAGGCTGCTGGAGGCCGAATACACCTTCGACTTCCCGCCCCACCACCACGTGGTAAGTCAGGTTGACGCATGACTCCGCAGCACGCGTGAGGTCCACGTGAAGGTTTGTTACAAAGAGAAGAAACTTAAGAAATACCTTGAGTTCTACAAGAGCCGAGGGCCTGAGGAGCCACAGGTCGGGGCATCGAGTCAGAAGAGACGGCCTCAGGTCAAGGAGTGGGGGAGAGACCCTCGGACAACATGGTAGGAGGAAGTCCGAAGAGACCCCTGGACGGGAACATCTGTCTTGATGGCCTTCACTAAGGAGTGCTAGGAAGTAGGGCGGTGTGCCCGGGAGCCAGGCAAGAGTCCTCCCTCAGGGCCCCCAGGGGTTCAGGATGGAGGTGACTTCAGGAAGTTACCACGTTCCAGCCGGGCGGAGGCTTTACAAGACGCAGTGGCGCTGGCTAACCGTGCACACCGCACTGAGTTGGAAGCGGAGTCTCCGTCCTGTTCTCGGCCCCTCCGTCTAGGCTGGGGCGGCCCGTGGGGGTCCTCAGCTGTTTCTCAGCTCCTGTTTGCTCTGGTTCACCCCCTTTCCCAGTGACGCAGTTCTGTGAGGAACCATATGGCATTTTCTTTCTCTGTCGACACCAAGATTTTGCTGGGAATCAGTCTAGCCGATGTTACTGCTCGAGGCCAAGTGGGGCAAGGGGGTGTGCGGGGTGAGGGGGCGAGGGGAGTAGGGTAGGCTGTGTGGCTTCAGGTCTGGGCTCTGCCCTCCTCCTTCTAGTCTTGAGGCTGTGAGGTCCCCAAGGAATGGTCTCCCTTTCGGGTCCCGCAGAGAACTTCAGCCCCACTTGAACTAGGGTGCACTAGGATGACCCCTAGGTTACTGTTTTGGGTCTCTCTAGGGGTGCAAAGCAGGAGAGACAGAGCTAGGACTGCTATGTTGTTGAAGACCCCAAGAGTGGCCTGGTGACACTAGCCAGGCGGGGAACTGGGGGCTCTCCCCCACACGCTTGTCTCGCCACACACTTCTGGGGGTGCAGTGCAGGGTCTTGGGGACCAGGTGCTGCCTGTAGCCGCCGGCAGCCCACAGGGGCTTGAGCAGGATGAAGGAGGTCAGGGTCCAGGCAGTTTCCAGCCTTGGAGCGCCGCGGTCATCTCTGGGCTTGTCACATGGCTGAGACACCACAGGAAGCGCGACTGAGTGGGGAGCAGGGCCAAGGCCTTGGCCGGGACCCAGAGCCGGGGCTGGCAGGGAAGGCAGCATCTGGAGCAGAGTGGGTGCTGCAGAAGGGCTTCCCGAGCAGCTCTGCTCCTTCGTGCTGTGGCCAGTCTCTGAAGGGAGGGGCCCCACCTGTTCCCACCACCAGCCCCCAAACTTCCCGTGCTGGTACATGAGACGGGGCCTTCTGAGGAGGAAGCTAGAAGCCTGGGCACCATTTCACCTGTTGGTGGGCTTCGTGCCCAGGCCCGCGGCTGCCTCAAGGGAGTGCGGGGATGCGTCTGGCACCTTGGTGTGTACGGCTCCCACAGCCTGTGGGACTCCTGGCCCTCAAGGATGCGGAAGCTCGCGGAGATGCCAAGTTGGCTCTGCAGCGCCGCGCAGCCTCCGCTTACGTGCCCGAGATAGTCCCCAGGCACGAAGCATACACTCATTCTCCGTGTTGGCAGCGTCCTTAGCCAGGCGGATGGGAAACCGTAGCCCAGGGAGCTGCTTGGGTTTGGCTGGCAGCCCTAGTGGTGCCCAGCGGTGCCCGGCAGTGCCCAGCAATGCCCAGGGATGGAGAGCGCTTTCTCATGACCTCTAGAGGCAGGCAAGCAGCTGGGGGCTCAGGAGGGGCGCAGGAGGGACCAGCTGGTAAACGTATGCCAGTCTGCTATCTGAGGACTGAGCCTGGGGTGCGGCATTTGCCCACTGACCAGGCGCCTATTCTCCACGGGCTGTTTCCCAGCCTGGCTCGGGTCTGGCGTGGTGTTGGAGACCTGCGTTGCCCTTGTGTTGGGGTTTTGAAGAGAATGTGCTTTGCGATCTTCCACGGTGTCGCCTCGGCCCACAGAGCCCTGGGGCACCGAGAGCTGGGGGCAGCCACCTTGTGGGGTGGCAGTGAGCCGGGGGGGGGGATGCGGTCAGCTCCCCCTTGCCGGGACCAGGCATGGCAGTGGCTGCCGCCATCCGTGGGATTCCTAGTAGCATCTGCAAGTTGACACGCCAGTCTCGGGAGGAGGTAGGGAGAGGTGTGCATTCTTGTTTTTCTACCGTGTGTCTGCGTATGTGGGGCGCGTGCGCATGCAGGGGCACAGGCGTGTGGGATCCCATGTTTGAAAGCAGGAATCCTCCTCGCTTGCTCTTTCACTGTTTTCTTTTGAGAGCCTCACTCATCAAATCCAGATAGTCTGGCTGCAGCTTGCTCTTGGGAGTCCCGGTGTCTGTCTTGAGGTGGGAATGGCAGGTTTTCTGCACACCTGCCTGGCACTTTCCAATGGGAGCCACCGACCCACCATCGCTATGGAGTTACAGGTTCAGAAGGGTCTTGTACGCGGGTAAGGTCGTGGCGTTCTGTGGCTGGATTCTCTCCCTGAGCATTGTGGTTTTGAGTCTGCCTTGTTGACGCATGTGTAGGTATGTGTGTATGTGTCTGTGTGTGTGCACATGTGTACATTGATGGAGGCCAGTGGATGGGCTGGTGTCTTTTCAGTCATTGTCTCACTTTTTTTTGAGACAGGATCTGAGTACATAGCCCAGGATGCCCTCAAATTCAAGATCCTCCTGCCTCAGCTTATCAAATGCGAGAGTTGCAGGCATGCGCCATGTCACTTGGTAGAATTTAATGAGTTTTATTTAATTTTTTAAATTATTTATTCAATTGTGTGTGTGTATGTGTGTGTGCGCATGTATGTGTGTGTGTGTAGAACCACGGACGAATTCGGGAACCACCATGGACGCCTCCACCTTGTTTACTCCGCCCCGGGATTCACAAGCTCCGCCCTACCAGGACCAGAAGCGCAGGCCGCCCCCGCTTCTGCCCGCTGTCTATATGTGGGGTCTAAGATCCGAACTCAGGCCCTTCCGCCTGCAAGGCAGAGGCTTAACCCCTGAGCCACCTCTCCAGCCCCTTAATGAGTTTTATTTAAAAGAGCTCAGTGGGGAAGGCGCCTGCTTGCAAACCTGGCAATCTGCATTTGATTCCCGGAAGCCCATGTGGTGGAAGGAGAGAACTGACTTTTGAAAGTTGTCCTCTGAATTCCACCTGTATGCCATGATGTGCGCATGCCTGTTCTCTCTCTCTCTCTCCACTGTCTCAAAGAACATTGAGAAAATCTATTAGATACAAGGCCCTTAGCATATGTACAATGCGTAAATATATAATTATTACATGCATGCATTATATGCATATGCATTATAGACACCCACTTATTTCTTTCTTGACGGTATCATTTGCAGCACAACTAAATTTTCTTTTATTAACTTACAATTTTTTAAAAAATTGTATGTATATGTGGTGTGCGTGTGTGCATACGTGTGTCATGGTGTATATGCAGAGGTCCGAGAACAACTTCATGGAGTTCATTCTTTCCTTTTGTGGGTTCTAGAATCAAATGGGTTCAGGCTATACAGCAAGCGATTTTCCCTGTGGAGCTGGCTCTCCAGCCCAACAAACTTCAGAAGTTTCTCTGCGCCCAGCATCCCTTCCCTTTGGTTCCTTGTCCGTGCAACGTCATGCTTACGAACTGACTCCAGGCCCCAGATTTCCTTCTGGGTTTCAGGATTTTACCTCTTAGGTCTCTTGCCATTCGAGGTGAATCGTGTGTGTGGCCCAAGAAAGGGGTTCAGAGTTGTTGTGTTGTGCGTGGCTGCCCCTGTAGATTCTCCTGGGATCCTTGCTGGAAACCACCTGGCCGTGAACACAGGGGCTTATTCCAAACTCAGTTCTGCCCCCACCGATCAGATCTTAAGCTCAGCACAGCCCTATTCTGTCCACCAAGGCCATTTTATTATTTCTTCTAGGCAACGTTGGGAATCAGGACGCGTGAGCCCCATACTTGGCTCTTCTGTTTCAAGGTTGTTTACATCATCTGGTCCCTTGCAAGGCCCCATGGATTTTAGGCCGAACTTGTGGATTTCAATATGGAAGCCCAATGAGATTTTGATAGGGATCGAGCTGGACTGGGCCATGTGGTCACCTTTGAAATGGTTAGGCCTGTTTTGTGAGTGCGGGCGTCTGCCTGTTTATTGGGGCATTCATTTCTCTGGGTCCTTCTTTTACTAGTTTTCACGTTTCCGTGGTTAAACCTGTTTCTAGGTATCCTCATCTCTCAGTGCTGTGGTGAACGGAATCATTTTCTTCCTTTCGGGTCCCTTCGCATTAGTGTCCAGGAACACAATAGGTTTTCTTCGCTTACTGCGTATTGACCTAGGATTTCCCTTCCCCGGTGTCTTCTGCTTGTGTTAGGGTCTAGTTGACTCGTTAGTTCCTTAGAAAAGAAGAGACTATTGAGTGACCTCCTAGTGGACCCTGTCTCCCATATGTCCTGTGTGACCCCTTAGTGTACTTCATCTGACCCATGTGTGTTTGTGGGACTCCTGTGTGATCCCCTAGTGTACCCTGTGTGACCCCGTGTGACCTCCGGCATCAGGACGGGTTCCTGGCTGGAGGGCTGTGCAGGCTGCAACGCAACTGGGGTGGGGGCAGCGGCTCTGAGCGCTGCTGCCCTGCTGGGTCCCGTGTCTCCGGGGTCCCCCCTCAAGGCCCCTCTCACTGGACCCTTCAGATCCAGGAGGAGTGTCTGGCCTGCAGAGGGGCCGCTGCGGTGTTCAACATGTCCTACTTCGGGAAGTTCTACTTGCTGGGGGCGGACGCCAAGAGGGCTGCGGACTGGCTCTTCTCAGCGGACGTCAGCCGACCCCCAGGTACTGGGCTTCCCTGGAGGCGGGCAGACCTGTTCCTCTCCTGCTTCCAACACTAGGTAGGACTCCGTGGGCTTAGGTGCAGGCACAGGGGTGCGGTGGCAGGTGGGGAGCCCCCTGTTTCTCCCCTGGGCCGGGCCAGCCCCTTTCTGACCCCCTCTGCCCCAGTCCCGGGTGTTCCCCGTCCTCCGTCGTCCTCTTCTGACTGCCTCCCCGCTCTGTCCTGAAGGGCACGCAGGGCACAGGGGCTCAGCTGTGCCCTCCAGCATTGGGTCCAGCCGCTGTCCCCACATCGTGGTGCTTGCCTCGCAGAACTGAAAACCCTTAATAATCACTTAGATTTTATTTGGCACAATAATGAGCAGTTTTCAGAACAGCGGACCCATGCACTGTCTGGGGTAACCGTCCACTTACTTTGGACTTACTCTCCACACACACCCCAAACCACTCGTTCCCACCTTTACTCCTTCCTCGTGGCTGCCAGGACACAGCTCATCCCGTAGTCCTGCAGGGCGGAGGTTGCTGGGTGCGTTGCTCCAAGGCCCCGGGCGAAGCCCTGCGCCTCTTCCAGCCAGTCGAGGCAGGAGCCTCGGCTTGGCTTGCTAAGTAGGTTAAGCTGGGCGGGCCGCTGACTCTGGGATCTGCCTGTCTCTCCCTCTCCAGGGCTGGGCTTTTCCACGGGGCTTCTGGGATTGAACTCAGGTCCTCATGCTTGCATGGGGGGACTTCACAGGCTGAGCCGTCTCGGCCCCTGCTTTCCTTTCTTGGCAGCAGTCCCATGTGTGGGACCCACCTGAAGAGCCTCGCCTCACAGCGGGTCAGAACGGCCCTGCTTCTAAATAAGGTCTCACCACAGGACCTGGGTTAGGGCGCCAGCGTGTCTATATGAGGGACCTGTCAATTCACGCAGCAAGGGCGACCATCTTCCCCCTCATAGGAAGCAACTCCTCCCAGGGGATCCCCTACCCCTTCTACCTGCCCCTTCTCCCCCTCCCCCGGTTGCCTGCCCTCCAGCCCCCCTGCTGTCCTTCATGTCTCCTCCCCTCTCTCCCTCCCACTCCTCCACCCACATGCCCATGCATCTGCCCACAAGCCAGGTGCCAGCCCCTCCATTGCCCTCCATTCACCTACACTCTTTGTCCATCCATGTGGCCACTGTTTTGTAGGTATTGAGGGTGACTTTTGCTATGTGGGTCCCAGTGCTAAGTCAGGGGTTCCATTGCGAAGACCCTCGAGCTGGGGGAAGGGGGAGAGCCAGGTTGAAGCAGTTCCCAAGAGGCCTCCCTCCCCGCCGCACAGCCACAGATGAGTGGCCCAGAGAAGGCCACTGGATCAACGTGGAGTGACCAAACATGGGGACCCCCCAGATGGGGGGCTGCCACACGTATCTCCAGAGATGCTGGCTCTGGCGAGGTGCACACCCGGGTTCTCCGTGTCTCAGGCTCCACTGTGTACACCTGCATGCTCAACCGTCGGGGGGGCACCGAGAGCGACCTGACCGTCAGCCGCCTGGCCCCCGGCGCCCAGGCCGGCCCCCTGGCCCCGGCCTTCGAAGGTAAGGCTGCTGCAGGGAGCAGCGCTGGCACGGCTGCCGCCGGCTCTGGGGTCTGGAGGTCGCTGGTGACTGGATGGACCGGGATGGCTGTAATGACCTGTCCTGCTGCTGTGGCCAGGACCTGCAGATTAGCGGTCTCGGTGCAGGCTAAAAGCAGGCCCTATTCAGGCAGCTGTACAGCGCTCCGAGTACCTAGTAATTATGTCTTTGAACCTGTCGGTGCTGAGGCGTGTTGGGGCGCTCTCTGTGTGGGCGCATTCAGTCCAGCTGCCCAGGCCAGCGTGAGCCAGGAGAAGGCCACGCCTCCTATTCAGAGCACAGCCCGTTCCTGCCCTGACATCTGTGTAGACCCGCTGTCTCCCAGTCTGGGGCCTAGATAGATCCCTGGATGCCTGGCTCAGTGCCATGCTGGCACCGGGATGGATCTGCACTATCTGCTTCTCGGTGATGGGCAACTCGGCACTAGATCCCTGTCCGTCCAGCCTTGGCTTTTCCAGGCAGCCTCCACCTTTCTCCCAGTCCCTCCCCCTGCCCCGTGGTCTGTGCCCATGGGAGCAGAGTGGCACCCTTTCCTCATGAAAGGCACTGCCACCTCTGGCCGGCCGAGACTGAGGAGGTTTTCCAAAGGACTCTAGTCTGGCCTGGCTTTGAGGGATGGGTGGGAACCCCAGTTGGAAGGTTTAGAGGTGCGTTCAGGAGGGGAATACAGGGCAGAGGATCTTCAGGAGGGACTGGGGGAAGCACTGGGGTGTTGGCCTTTTCCCTGCTCTTACAGGTGCAGAGAGCCAGCACGGCTGGCATGACAGCCCCAAAACTATGACTTGGGGGGCTGCCACCTCCTGGCTCTGAGCTTGCTCTCTCTCAGGACCTCTACCCCCAGCTGCCACAGCAGTGAGCCCAGAGGAACCAGGAGGGCTGACAACGGCCTTCCTGAGCCTCAGTTTCCCCATGGGGAATGAGAACTTGCTGGGAGCTGTCAGAAAGGTGCTTTGTGAACACAGTCCCTTACTCCCCACGGGGACAGTAATAAGCCCTCTGGGTGATTCTGGAGGGTCCTGGGGCTGAGGTTGGGGGAAGGTTTATGCTTGGTACCATAACCCCTGTCCCCCACAGGCCGTGAGTCCCCAGGACACCTCTACATAGGAGAAAAACAGTTCCTAGAGTTTTAATTTTCAGGCGAACCCCCATCCCTCTACCGAATATGCAGGCATTGAATATGCACATACTAGTGTGTGTGTTAATTATGCATGTGACTCGGAGCTCCACAAAGTCAAAAGAATGTAGCGTGTTACGTGTGATCAAGCTGTCTGTCATGCAGTCGTCAATCTCTGAAGCAATTTTGAAAGACCTTTATTCATTTTTCTTAATCTTACAAAAGGCACGCTTGTTCCTCAGAAACAGGCCACCAACTATAATGAAAAGTGGAATAAAATCTGCCACCACGGTGCCCACCCTGGAGGTTGTGGACAGGAGCCCAGCAGGACTCTGCTCCGGGTTCAGCCTGCCTGAGGCCCGTCTTCCCTGTGCACACCTCATGCACAGAGGCCTCGGGCTGGCGGGATGGGGGAGGGGGTGGCCTGGAGTCTGTGGCTGACGTATGCAGTGTGTGTATGTGACAGGGCTAATGCCCGGCTGTCTCTCTGAGCTGAGGCTGAGGAGCTGGTGGGAGTCAGTGAGGAGGAGGAGGAGGTTAGCAGGATGGGGGGCCTGGAAGCAGCTTCCCACCCCCTCCCTTGGATAGTGAAGGTCTCGGCTCAGGGACGCTGGGCAGCCACAGCACTCCTGCAGTGACAGTTCTGGGGAACCACAGATGGGGCGGTGGAGGCTCAGAGAGGCCTAAGGTCACAGGGTCCTCCGGCAGTGACCTTCCAGGATGCCCTGCTGAAGTGGGCACTTCTTCAAGGACAGTGTCCCCGTCCCTGCATTCACGAGGTACCGGGTCGCCTCTGTTCACGCACGTTGCCTCTCTGAACCTCGGTCTCCTTGTCTGAAGCCTGGGAAAGGCGAAGGGTTCTTACTACGGTGACAAGACACCTTGCAAAAGTGACTTAAGGGAGAAGGGTTTATTCTGGCTCGTAGTTCAAGGTCAGGCCCAGCGTGGCGGCAGGACCAGGTCGCAGCTGGCCACATGGTATCCAGAGTCAGCAGGCAGAGAGACACAGTGGCACTCAGCTCACAGGGTGGCACCACCCACAGTCAGGTGGGTTCTCCCACTCAGTGAACCCAATCTAGAAACATTCTCACGACGTGTCCCAGGCTCGTCTCCTAGGTGACTCTAGAAGCCATCGAGCTGACAGTCACTATTAGGCATCCCAAGAGGACTACGGCCTGCAAAGACCCAACCCTGGCTTGCCTGGCCTCAGCTGGCTCTGGCTGAAACAGGGAGCCCGGGAGAATGTGGGACCCGGCCGGTGCATGTCGCTACAGGGTGAATCAGGAGCTGTCCAGGGTGAGGGGAGGAAAGAGACTTGCCCAAGACCACAGGGCACTGGCGACCAGGGCGGATAGTACCTCTCAGAGCCTTACCTGTTTCTGAGACATGAACAGAAGCCTTCGACCCCCGACCTTCGAGGGGGACCCGCCGCATGCACCGAGTCGTGTCCGCTCTGTCATCTCCAGGGCCCCCCAAGCTCACCCCCCACCATTTACCACTGTCCTGATGTCCCGTGCTCCACTTGCAGGAGACGGCTACTACCTGGCTGTGGGCGGGGCCGTGGCACAACACAACTGGTCCCATATCACCACGGTGCTGCAAGACCAGAGGTTCCGGTGCCAGCTCGTGGACAGCTCTGAGGATCTGGGCATGCTGAGCATCCAGGGCCCAGCCAGGTGAGGGCCCGGCCAGGTGAGGGCCCGGCCAGGTGAGGGCCCGGCCAGGTGAGGGAGGTGGGCGTCCTGCCACCGGGCGCTCAGGGGATTGCGGACATTCTGAACAGCGCGAGGCGGGAGGAGCAATCTTCCAGCCCCCTGCCGTGGACACAGGTCAGACTGACATTACACCCCATGGGTCATGGGATCTCGAGACTCTCGGGTCCTCTGTCCCCAAGAGGGGGTCCCAAGGTGTCATCCAGAGAGGAGCCAGGGAGGGCGGGACTTAAGTGAGGCCAGGGGTGGGAGACAGGCAGGTGTGCGGGGGATGGGGAGACTGGGTCAAGTGGGGTAGCTTTCTAGGAGGCCGGGTGGGCGCACGTGTCAGGCAACACGGCATCTCCTGTGGACGCAGCAAGCGTGGCTGAAGGGCAGCTGGGTGTGGACGGGCCTTGAGAGGCCGGGAGGTGGGGCAGGGGACAGGACGGCAGCACTGACAGGCGAAGGAGGCTCAAGTGTGTGAACAGGCTCCAGCACCTCCAGGTCAGGGGGCGGGTGGCGTGGTGGGTGTGGCTTCCACCTGTCTCTGGGGAGCAGCTCAGCTTCTGTAAGTGAGGGGGAAGGGTCGGGGCCCCGCCTACTCCAGAGGCTGGTGTGGCTGTAGGAGCTCTGGGCTTCTTGACATGGCCTGGGGTGGGGCTGGAGCTGTCCTCTGAGTCGGGGAGGTAGGTGGGTGGATGCTGTGAGCCAGAGGTGGGGGACAGCAGACACGCAGTGGCAGGGGGGCAGGTGGACACAGGCCTGCTTTCCCCCATGGGCCCTCTACCTCTCTCATGTCGCCAGCATGATGGGTGGGCCAGTTTCTGTGTGTGTGTGTGTGTGTGTGTGAGGGAGCACTGTGTGAGCCTAGGAGCCAAGGGTGACTTTGAGAATCATCCTGGATTGCTCTACCTCCTTTTTGCTTTTTCTGGGTTTTCCAGACTCCATCTTCCAAAAGTGCAGACTGCTGTTATTTCTGCTCGATGTTTTTACATGAAATTTGAGGTGCACACGCAGATCTTTCTGCTCATGAGGCAGAGGCCTAACTCCTGAGCCGTCTCCCATCTTTGCAGTCAGTTCCCAGGCTGTGTGGGGAGCGCTGAGCACAGAGCATGGCATCAGAGATGCTATGGAACTTCTAGAACATTCTGGAAATAGGTTGTTCCAGAGCTGGCTGCATGGCAGCTGCTGAGCCCTGATTAGTTTTGACCCTTGAGGCAACTAATGGGGACACGTGCTGCTTTACTGAGCTGCGGTTCCAACGGCTTCCTATGGCAGGGTTGGGGGACAGCCCCGGGCCATGTAGAATGGTTACCATTGCCACCATGAGCCCCAGGTGTCAGGCATGCGTGTCTGTGTCTCTGCAAGGGGTGCTCCATCCCTGTTTAACAGCTGATAGAGGCTGGTGGGGCTGAAGAGCATGTGTGCATGTGTGTGTGTGCATGTGTGCACGTGTGTGCATTAGTGTTGTGTATGCATTAGTGTGTGTATGCATGTGCATGCATACATGCATGTGTGTGCACAAGTGTGGGCATGTGCATGTTTGTGTGCATTGCATGTATGCATGTGCATGAGTGTATGTATATGTGATGTGCATACATGCATGTGTGTGCGTGTGCATGCATGCATGTGTGTGTACCTGTGCGTGCACCTGTGTGTGCGTGAGTGCATGTGTGTGCATGCGCATGCATGCATGTGTGCATTGTGTATGCGTGTGCATGTCCTATGGACTAACACTCCAACCTGTGTCGTTTCTCCTCAAGCCTTACTCCAGGACTCAGGAGTCGCAACCCCCCAGCCCCCCCAGCCCACCTCCCTGCTGTGTGGCTGTCTCCGAGCTGCAGACAGCCCAGGGCTTGGAGGCATCCGAGCTGAGCCAGGGGAGCCTCTTGGGTTGGCACCATGTGGGGCCAGGGTTACATAAGGATCTCAGCAGTCGGCAGCGCTGAGCACCTCAGGCGGGTGTGGGCGGCAGCTCCGGGCTCTGCAGGGTGGGGATTCTGGTGGGCCCCACTTCTGACCAGCCCCTGCACTTTCTGAATCGGTTCCACTCACCTAATGTCTGCGAGATGTGGGGCCCGGTTGGCATGAGGCCCTGGTTTGCAGGAGTCTCATCACAGTGTTGCAGAGGCACCTGTGGGACCCTGGAAAGGGGAACCTGACCCAGACCCAGGGAGTCTGGGGGGCTGCCCAGTGGCGACTGCTGAGTCAGAGCTGAAGGGGGACAAAGGGTTGAATGTGTCAAGACAGGTGACCTGTAGAGAGGCAAGTAGGCTTGGTGCCCAGGGAGCCTGGGGCAAGCCCCCCAAGAGTTCAGGTTCTCAGAAGCAGGAAGACCAGCATTGTCATGCAGCACAGCGGGGAGCAGGGCGAGAACACCTCAGGGCTCAGAGAGGAGCCAGGGGTGTGGGGTGCACACCAACATGAGTGATGTGGTTGGGGGACCGACAGGAAAGCAGCCATGCAGGAAGCAGGACCCTTCCTGGGCAGAGCCTGCATGCGCCAGGATGGACGAGGTAGGGACCGCGACCCGATGCAGCTTGGGCTCGAGATGGGCCGGGCAGTAGACACATCCAAGGTGCCTCTCAGACCAGATGGACGTCACGGGTAGGGACCTGGATGCCGTCCAGGGTCATGGTGACGTCTTGCACGTTTCACCTTGATGAGTTCTGGGAAAGACAATCCCGTGCCACAGGAATATTCCAGCTGGCGGTTCTCAGCGCGACCCTTGACCTGGGGAAGATGTCAGTCAGCAAGCATCTGCTCGGATGTTTGGAGGGATACCATGTTTGTTGACCTTTGCCCTATGGGTGGGGCCTTTGCTCTCCCACTCACTGTTGGCCCTACTGCCCTCCTGGTGCTGGCCAGGCTGGAAGCCGTGGGGCAATGCAGCTGGTGCCCACTGACCACTGGGGAGCGTGAGGCAGCTGGTGCCCACTGACCACTGCATCCTTGCCCACAGCCGCTCCATTCTCCAGGACGTGCTTGACGCAGACCTGAGCGACGAGACCTTCCCTTCTCCACCCACCAGCTGGTGAGAGCTGCCGGACACCTGGTAGGTGGCAGTGGTCATTGGCCTCTGCGGTGTGGGTAGTAATAGCTTGTGGCATGGGTGTGGACCTGGAGTCTGGTGCCTTTGGGCAAGTCCGTCTGTCTCCGGAGCTTTGAACTCCAATGTAAGTCATAGCTGGTGGCAATCAGATGGCCTGCCCACCCCGAGGGGACTCGGAAGGACGATGGGGGTCAGCGTGTCTGCATCATCAACCACCTGCTGCCTGGCACGTGCCAGGCTTTGCCCAGGGAGGGCCTCGCTGCCCACGCAGCTCTGGTGTCTTTCTCCTTGAGCGTGCAGGGCATGTCCCCTTGACTCAGGGTGACTGCCGCTTCCTCAGCCAGAAATAAGGTTCCCGGGAACAGCTGACAGCTCTTCACAGGTCCCCCCTTCTCCAGGGGGGGGCTGCTCCTCCTTGCTCGTGGTCCTCCTAGCACTGTGGATGTGAGGGTGGGGGGTCCTCAGGTGGAGAGCCTGGTCAGACCCCTGACACACCTCCACGAAGCTCGCAGAAGTTCAGGGCGAATAGCGGAAGCCCAGCTGGTCTGAGGCGGTGACCTTGCGGTTTACTAGGAGACCCTGCTCGGTGCCCCACTATGGGATTAGCTGTAGCTCTGGGTTCTGCCCAGGATGCCAACAGCACCCCCAGTGGTGACAAGGAGAAGCACACCCAGACTGTAGCCCAGGGTACCCTAGGAAGCTCGCACCCAGGACCTAGCTGTATTACGCCCCTCTGGCTTGCACCGGGCGAGCTGAGCCCCCTGGGGTGGAGAGAGCGGGAGATGTCCCCCCACTGAGCCGAGGCTGGGCAGGCTGCCCAGCTATGAGGCCTGGAAGGTCCATGCGTCTGTGGAGGGGGAGGCTGCTGGGCTGGCCCACCTCTCTCCCGGTCCCCCTGTGTGCCGGTCTCTCAATTTGTTGGGGAGAGCGCCGGGCTAGATTGGAGGAACATGGCGGGGACTGAGATTCCCGCCAGCTAGCAGAGGGGCTGGAGCCCTCCGGACCAAGAGGGGCCCAGTCAGGAAGTAAACGACACAGTGATAAGTGTTGGGGAGAAGCTGCCAGAGAACAGGAGATAAAGGCAGCCCTCCCCATCCCTTCTGGAGATGGCTCTGGGCTTCGCGAAGTGGGGTGGGGTTCTCTGTCTAGTTTGCTTCCTGCTTCCTTAATGCAAAGCTGTCTGCTGGGACCAGAGAGGGTGGGCGTACAGGGAGATTGGCACAGAGCGATCTTAGACCCACCAGCCTGCAGACCTCCGGACTCTAGCTTGGACCATGCATGGGGGACTCCTGGCAGCATTTGTGGGGTGCCTTTCGTACCCGGCGTCCAGCTGTTGGGGCTGGGTTCTGTTGTGTTCTGGGGGAGGAAAGCCCCCTCTTTCCCACCGTACTGAGGCTTGGCGTCGCCTCAAGCTGCGTGTGGTTTGCATGCTCAGGGGAGAAGGCCAGGTGGGAGCAGGTTCCCGGCTGTCCAAAATGTGGCCTCGCCCCTCCCGCTCACAGGACATGTCCAGCACGCTCGAGGCTGGGAATTCCAGCTGCTCCCTCCCTCGGGACCCTCCTGGCCACTGGTGCCTCCCGTCCTACTGCGTGCCTGCCGTCTTCATCATCCAGGGCCAGAATCAGGGCGGGGTTGGGCTGAGCAGACACAGAGACTACAGTATACAGGGTCATAGACGGCCAACTCCAGGTGGATGCCTGGGCGGGGACACGCCTCGGGGCACCTCGGGCTCTGGCCCTCGGGCTGCTTATGTGGTGTGAGAAATAGGGATGATAGCTCCATGGCTATCAAACACTTTCTTTTTATATATGATTTAATATTTGCTTGGGAGAGAGACAGGGAGACAAAGAGAGAGAGAGAGGGCAGACACACTTGTATGCCCTGGAGCAAGGGTAGAAGTCAGAGGATAACTTTCAGAAATTGGTTCTCTCCTTGCACCATGTGCTTTTCTGAGGATTGAACTCAGGTCACAGGTTGGAAGGAGGTGCTTTGTGCACTGAGCCGTCTCGCCGGCCCCACCTCTTTGTTCTCTGGTGGTTGCTGACCACCTTCTGTCTTGAGACAGGTCTCATGTAGCCAGGTGGATCGCAAACCTCTGTGCATCCAGGAATGTACTCGAACTGCCCCCTCTCCCCCCTCCCTTCCCCCTCCCTCCCCCTCTCCCTCCTCTGTCTCCTTCCCTCCTCTCCTCCCTTCCTCCTTCCTCTCTTCTCCCTCCCTTCCCTCCCTCCACCCTCTCCCTCCCCAGTGTTGGGCTGCAGGAATGCACCCCCACACCAGGTCTGTGTGGTTCCACCGGCTGAGGTACGTGCAGCCCTGGGACATCACCTGGTCTCCTCCTCATGCCCTGAAGGTCCCGTGTCCCCTCCACTGGCCAAGTGGTGCGTGTGCTCCACGCGGCACCTGTCCACTTCCTCTCAGCAACAGCCCACCTAGGGGCGGGGATCCTTGCATGTCCTCTAAGAAGCAGCCCACTGGGGCAGAGTGACAGGGGCCCGGCCATCCGCACATTGACTGACAGGTTCTTGGCTGAACCCCACCCCGTGCCCAGTGCCGCTAGACCAGGGTCTCTGCCTGTCCAGGACCAGGTGCGCAGGTGCTGGCCGGTGCCGAGTCCCGCAGGGCCGGAGCACTGGGCCGGGCCAAGAATGAATCTTTGTCATTGGGGTCGGACCCCAGGGACCAGCTGGTGTCCCATCAAGGCCCGTCCATGGCTGTTTCTGATGCTACCCGCACGTGTGGTGCCACCGTGGACGGTCCGTGAGTCCCTTGTTTCTCTGAACTGCAGGTCTATTTCCGATGGGCCGTTTCTGCCCCCGCCCCAGCTGCCTGTCTCTGGGCTTTGGGAAGACTTTAAGTTCATTAGCGGGGGGCACTGGTGCCGAGTCAGCCCCAGTGCAGGGGGGCTGGGTGCAGCTTCTTCCTCTGGGCCCTCAAGGGAAAGACCCGGGTGTCTCTTCCTTTGGACGCTCCCGGGAGGAGGGGGTGGAGGTGCAGCCCACAGCCTGCCCAAGGGCAGCCCTGGAGCGACTGTCCCCACACCTGCCCCTTCCTCTTCCTAGCATGCCTCTCGCCTTCCATGTCCACTCTGCTTTCTGCATGAGACCGGAGGAGGTCGCCCTAGGTGGCAGTGGACAGCCCGGCTCCAACGAGTGCCTATGCTGTTTCTCCCTGCCGCAGGCAACTCGTGCCCGGCTCCTGAGGAAGACCAGCCGATCTCAGAGCGTGTGATTTACCTTCATCAGGGCTCAGAGTGTGGACAACAGGAGGCCCGGGTGGGTCGGTCTCCAGCCAGAAACCCTAAGGCCCCTCGCCTTAGGTCATGGTTGGGGTGTTGGGAGGACCCCCTGAGGGTAGGGCCCACCTCCTGGGCCACGAGGGCAGCGGTGCGGATCGCAGCTGAGATCACGTGAGCTGAGCCTGTCCATCTTGCTCTCCAGCAGCCTTGCCTTCAACAAGAGCTGGGTCCACACAGACAGCGGAGAGCAAGGTTTTGGCTCCCTGGTGTGGAGCTGGGGTGTGGGCGTGGTCTGTCCTGTTGATGTCACTCGCATCCAAGGTGGTCCTGTCCTGGGTCACAGACCTCCCGACTCTTGGGTTAGTGACAAGGATGACGGCTCAGCCTCTGGTGGGACTTGAGGCTGCAGATACTGGCTGGCCTCTGTCTTGGCCCCACGGGGGGGGGGGCTCACGGGCAGGTGGTAGGAATAAGGAGGTCAGCCACAGAGAATGGCAGGGGTCATGGGAGACACCTCCATGCTACCCCCCACCCCCGACAGCTGGGGGACAGACAGACATCTCAGGCTTCGAGAGAGGCCTTCCTGGCCTCAGTTTCCCCATCTGTAGTCTGAAGCCTAGACACTGTCTAAAATCCTTTCTGGGCCACCCTGTATGTCTTTCCCAACTCTCAGATGTTCTTGGAATCCGGGGGGGGGGGAGTTTTCATCCTCTAAATCATATCTCGTGCTGGCTTAAAACCATGCTGAAGAGCCATCCGTCAGTACGCAGAGGCACCATTTATAGGTCGGCTGGCTTCCGGCCCACCAGCTGTGAGAGGAGAAATGTGTGCGCGTCGTCAGCAAATCCCAGGTGGAGGGGGACGCGGAGAAGGATGTGGGCGGGGGCCAAGGACTGCGGACCCAGGCCCAAGGGCCGGGCACGGGACCCTCCCGCGGTTGCCAGCCTGTCTGCACGGCAGCAGGACCTGGTCCCCGGTGCCCAGCGTGCGTCACTGGCATTTCGCAACTGTGCTTTTCTGAGACTCTTGTGTCTGGGCCAGGCATCCGCAAGCCTTGAATTCCGAGAGGAAGAAGAGGGGAACGGAGTCGGCCCGGCAGCCAAGAGACCAGCTGTCTCTGCTCCCCCAGATCCTCGTCAGAGGCCAGCGAGGTTCCCCAGGAGACGAGCTTTCCCGGCCTGTTTCCCGGCTCAGCTCAGCCAGTACCGGGTCAGACTCAGTGTTCCCAGCACCTCGGCTGAGGACATCTCCCCCCTTGGGTGGGGATGACCCTCTCCTGGCTGAGGACAGGCCCCTTTTTAGCGAAGCGGCCGGCCCGGGCTGGAAGGTGTCGCGAGGCACGGAGGTCAGGCAATTCCCTCTGAAAATTAATTTCAAGTCGGAAGGGAATTGAATTTCTTTTCTGAGGGTGAGAAGCACCGCCTGTCACAGTCAGGACACGATTTGTCGAGGACGGAACAGCCCCGCGCCACGTGCCTTGGCCAGACCGCTGTGCCAGCCAGGGCCCTTGCGTGGGGCGCAGTCGCCGCTTGGGTGGCCGCCATTGTCCACGAGCATGCTCTGTGGAACCTGGGCAGAGCCTAGAAAGCTCTGGATGCTGCGGACCCCTCCTGTGACATCAGGAAAGTTACGGGGTGCAGCCTGGGCGTGTTCCCTCTTGCTGTTCACACTGCCAGGAGAGGCGCAAGGACAGGCCTAGCCAGAATGAGGTCAGGTCACCCCGTGTGACCCCGCATGTGCTGAGAACACTCCAGGCTGGTGGGCGGCCTCTCTCTCCAGGTCCTCGTGACCTGCTGCTGTTGCCGATGGGTGCAGATAGCTTTCCCAGCTGCTTGCATTGAGAGAGAGAGAACATGATAAAGACAAAGAGACACCAAACCCAAGGAATGCTGTTTTTAGAACCAGGGGGTCTCCCAAGGGTTTAAGACCCAAACTCCTTCAGCCCTGCCACCGGCCGGCTTCTCCTTTGAGTTGGGGCCCTGGCTCACACGCTGTCTGATTTCCACCCACCCCTCCTTGCTGCGCCCTGGGATCCTCATTTGTCTGAGGGGGGACTGAGTTTGAAGGGTGCCGCTGGTGCAGGTGCATTGTACATGTGGGGCTGTATTGGCCGTGCCAGTCTCTCCAGGGTCGTGTGGTCTGCAGGGTCTGCCTATGCTCACCTGCCCACGCGGTCTGCAGTCTGTAGGACTGGCTGTGCCAACCTGTCTGTGGGCGTGCCGTCCTGCACGGCTCTGGTGGCACAAGTCGGGGGCACATCCCAGGAGCTTCGTGCGTGAGCACCAGCTGACCTTCAGTCTCTGCGGTATCTGTGAGGGATTCTCTAGATCGGGGTGACCGAGGTGGGAGGACCCATCCTAGCCGTGAGCAGCCCCATCGCATGAGCCAGTCCTGGACTGAGCAAGGAGAGCATCACCGCTGTCCACTCTCCGACGGCGGCTGCAGTATGACCAGCCGCCCCACACTCCACGGCCCTCTGTGCCATGATGGACGGGGTCCGAGCACGACTTCTGACCCCTCAGCACTCCTGCCTCTACCCCCCGAGGGCAGGGTTGACAGGCTGGGCCACACCCCCATCTTCACCTCCTCCTAAGGTGGTCATTGCTGGGTAGATATGTGACTGACTGTGTGAGTCAGCTTTGGCTCTCAAAATGACTGAACTGTGTGTTGGATTCTGTCTGTGGACGCTTCAGCGAGAAAGGGTTCTAACAAAGCCAGGTTCAAGGCCCTTCCTCCCAGCCTTCCCAACTCCATCCCTTTCCAGGGCTCCATCTTGCAAGCAGCTCTGCTTCCTTCCGGGCCTTTTAAAACTGCCGCGGGCCTGTGAGATGGCTCAGCGGTGAGGCGTCCGCTCACAAACCTAGGGAGCTGAGTTCAATCCCCAGGAGCCCAGCAAGGTGCCTCCCCTCCCCCCTCAGGTAAATACATGAAATATTTTAAAAGCAGAGCCTCCTGAGCCAGCATTTGGTGGCAGATGGATACGCGCTGGGTATGAAGCTTTCTGTAACCATAGTGCTTGCCAGCCCTGTCTGTGGCTCAGGGAGTAGGTGGGGGACACAGGCTAAGCAGGGGGGCTGGGAGGTGCCGGTCCCACCTCAGGCTGAACCCCCGGAGTCAGGGAGCCTGGCGCGCGTGCCCTCGGCTCTGCCCATCCTCATGGCTGGGAGAAGTGAGCCCCCCCCTTCCACTGCTCAGGGGAGAAAACTGCAAGACCAGCGGGTGAGCAGTGACCTGCGTGCCGGGGAGGCGCGTGGGGTCTGCACCAGGAGGCGTAGAGGGCTCTGGGTGGCTTCCGACCGGCTTCGGCACCTGCAGCTGGCAGGCTGGGCGTGGATGCGGTTGGGGAACCCAGGTTCAGCCGGGTCTTGGGTCGCACCTGGAGGGTGGGAGACCTCACGCACCTGTGAACCCCACCCCACCGGTGCACTCGGCTGGCCGCGAGGGTGGGAGGGTGGGGAGGGGGGTATCTGAGAGAGACCCAGGGATGGGTGCACCTTCGAAATGACTTTCCCCAGTTCAAAACGAGGCTGGCTTTGGGCCCCAGGCTCCTTCGGGGGGCTGTCTAAAATTAGCTCCCTGGTGACAGGGAGGTCTTTGTCAGGGCCGACAGCTTGTACCGGGGAGGCGGGGAAATGGCAAGCGCACAATTTATGCATCAATTCTGGTTTTTGAGAGCCGGGGAAATGGCAACTCGGAACGAATTTGTGCTGCTTCGGGGGCTTTTAGAATCTGGCTTCTCAGTGGTGGCGTGATTAAAGCGTCAGAGTCTGCGGTCAGTCAGCAGAGTGGTCTCCACTCCTGCCCACGCGCCCTGGGGCCCCAATGTATGGGTGATGCCTCCTGAGGTGGTCCTGGGCGGGAGCCTACCTGTGGGGACGCACTCACTCGTAGTTCCCACCTGTGGGGACACGTTCCAGGATTTGCCCAAAGGATGGGGAGTGGGCACAGTTGCTGAGGATGGGGGTGGGGGAAAAAAGTGACTCTAAACTGAAGGTGGGAAGTTCATGCCTTCTTGAGACAGGACTCCCCCATGCTGGCTGGGGTCCCCACTGTGTGGTGTGTGGACAGCGCCCCCAGACCTCTGCCCTCACAGTAGGCCTGGTGCCCTTCTGGTACCTGTCTCTACATCAGCCAGGGCGGGCGGTCCTGTTCACCGTGGTCCCTACTCCACACAGCTTCGACGGGTGGTGCTCATGCTGTGGGTGGGCGCTGGCTCTCGTGGGTGGGCGCTGGCTCTCGCTCTGGGTGGGCGCTGGCTCTCGTGGGTGGGCGCTGGCTCTCGCTCTGGGTGGGCGCTGGCTGTCAGTAGAGTAGCTTCCAGAAAGGTGGACTCAGCAATCACCCACTTTGAACCGCTGCAGGCACCTTGTCTTTCTCTTCTCCCACAGAACAGGACTGGGGCTTCTTAGTGGCTGGTAAGGGTGGTCTGTTGGTTACGCATCTCTTTCCTGTGACACAATGCCTGACCAAAGCAGCATAAGGAGGGAGGGCTATTGGCTTACAGGTCAAGGGTGCCGTCCATCATGGTGGGGGAGGCGTGGCAGCAGGAGCCCGAAGCAGCTGGTCACGTGACATTCACAGTCAGGAAGCAAAGATGGATGCTGTTGCCCACCTCGCTGTCTCCTTTGTATCCAGTCCAGGACCCCAACCCATGGAGTGGTGCTGTCCACACTTAGGGTGGGCCTTGCACTTGAGTTAACCCAGTCTGGAAACTCCATCACTGACACGTCGAGAGGGTCATCTCTTAAGTGGCTCAAATCTTCTGGAGTTGATAATCAATGTTAACCTTCTTCAGGGGTACGGCGGGTCCTGGGGACACAGAGGAGAGGCCACAGGAAAAGAGGTGTGTGTGGGGGGCTGAGTCCTGTGGACACATGCTCAACAGCATCTGAACCCCAAGATGGATGAGGTCAAGAAGGAACTTCTGATGTCCCAGAGGCCCAGCACACCTAACTTTGGGGTGCCGAGGTCCCGGGGCACAGGGAGACTTCCTTTCTGTTCTTTTTTTCCCCCACCCAGTTTCTGGTCATTTATTGGACAACAAGCAAACTGGTTTGGTCACTATACTGGATACTCTACACTGTTGCTATGAGACAACACACAAAATCAAGCAACTGAAAGGGAGAAAGAGAGATTTATTCAGCTTACGGTCCCAGAGGGGGAGATACAGCCCCTCATGGCGGGAGAGGCACGGCTGGCTGGCAGGAGCCAGAGGAGGCCCAGGTCACATCCGCCACAGGGGGCGAAAGCTGCAAAACTGCCAGCTGCAAGAACAGACCCCTCCCAGAAGTGGGAGGATCAATTAACCTCAAGACCCACCCTCCATGACTGCCTTCCTCCATCAAGACCCCACCTCTTAAAGGTGCCATGACCTTCCCACACCAGTAAAGATCCAAACACACGAGCCTGTTGGCGGCAGCATACATCACACCATGACAGTCTCTCGTAAGGTCTGTGGTTCAGGGATGGAGAATGTACCCCCCACTCTGCCGTAGGGACTCCACGTGGCTTGAGCGTGATGCCCTCCACGGTGCGTGTGTTTGCATCCTCAGCTCATGTCAATGTTTGGGGAGGTTATGGCACCTTTAGGAGTGAGCCTTGCTGGAGGAAGGCAGGTCACACGGGGCGGGCCTTGAGGTTGGGGACCCCCCCCCCCCCCCGCTTCCTCTGGAAGTCTGCTCTTGCAGCGCGCTGCCTTCCCTGTCTGCCTTCATGACGGACGTGACCCGGGCTGCCCGCCAGGCCTTGGCCACCATCATGGATTGTCTCCCCTCTACAGCCACAAGCCGAATGAATCTCCTCTTTCTCCCTTAGGCTGGTTGAGCCCGAGTATTGTCTCACGGTAGCAGAAAGAGTAACAGCGACAGGCCCTTCCTTTGCCTTAAAGCCCCCAGAGCAGTCGCTGCGAACTCGCTTAGAAGATGCTGCTTCCCCGTGATCAGCCAGCCAGGCCCAGGGCTTAGCCACGGCTGGACCGTCCCTGGGAAGTGTGTCCCGCACACCCTGCTCAGCGCCTGGCGCAGGCGCGTCTGAGCAAGGCCCGTCTCCGCAGGTCCGGGCCATCCGGCTGTCCTTCGTGGGGGAGCTGGGCTGGGAGCTGCACGTCCCCAGAGAGTCCTGTGTGCCCGTGTACCGGGCAGTGATGGCAGCAGGTGCCAAGCATGGCCTTGTCAACGCTGGGTACCGCGCCATTGACTCCCTGAGTATTGAAAAAGGTAGGCACGAGGGTCTGGGTGGCTCTGGGACCCCCTCACCCTCCCCAAGCCAGGGGAGACAGAACCTGGGGACCCTCCAGGCCAGGAGAGACAGAACCTGGGGACCCTCCAGGCCAGGGGAGACAGAACCTGGGGATCCTCCAGGCCAGGGGACACAGAAATGGAGACCCCCCAAGCCAGGGGAGACAGAACCTGGGGACCCCCCAAGCCAGGGGAAACAGAACCTGGAGACCCCCCAAGCCAGGGGAGACTGAACCTGGGGACGCTCCTGTCCCAGCACTCTGCTTTGCATACCATCCTCTTCCTCTCGTGCTTGGTTAGTTCCTCGCACTCACTGCTCACACACCTAGGTTCCCACACAGGGCCGCAGAGGTGGCCCTGGGCTTCCAGCACTGCACACATCACCCTCAGGAAAGTGAGGTGCTGCCTCGCCTCTCCAAGGAGCAGGGCCAGGGTAGGATATGAATTCAGTACCATGGGCTCCCTGAGAGATTTGGGGCTCTTTCTTCTCTGGATCATGAACCCAGAAACACATGCATAGGCTCCCTACCACTGAACCTCATGCCAGCATGTCCTTGTGAGGTAAAGCAACAGAGAACATGGGGGGTTTCTGATGGACCCAGAGATACCCTATGGAAGATGTGGAGGCCTAGAGAGAATCCACATCGCGCCTGGGGCTGCCCACCCCAACATCTGATCCTGATGGTGCAGGGGGCTGGTACACACACGAGGTCAGCTTTGCTCTGCAAATGCACGAAAGGTCAACCTTCCACTGTCTCCCTGGGGTGGGCACGTTGCCAAGAAGATGGGCATGTGGGATTGGGGCATTGGGTTTGCCCCCTCCCCATTCAAATGGGTGCTGAGCTGTGACTTTCACATTCCACAGGCTATCGGCACTGGCACGCAGACCTCCGGCCTGATGACAGCCCCCTGGAGGCCGGCTTGGCCTTCACCTGCAAGCTCAAATCCCAGGTGCCCTTCCTGGGCCGCGAGGCCCTGGAGAAGCAGCGTGCCAGGGGCCTCCACCGACGCCTGGTCTGCCTCACGGTGGAGGAGTGAGTATCTCGCCCTCGCCAAAGAGGAGGTGCCTGCCTGCTCACCCAGAGTCCTCCAGAATGACTTTTGCCCGGCCAGTCCCTCTGTCCCAGAATGCACAGCAACATCACGGAGGGCCGGGAGACCTGCACTGGGCTGAGTCCTGCTGCCGCAAAGGCGGAGCTGGTGCAGAAACTCAGGTCCCTCCGGGGCCCGAGGCTTGTCCGGGTGTGGTGGATTAGCGCCCCAGGACAGAGGGAAGGCCGACCGAGGGCATGTAAGGAAGATTCTAGAAGAGAAAGGTGCTGGGACAAGCCGACGCTTGTGGTGGGCAGACCCAGGCCGGGTAAGGGGCAAGTCCTACTTTGAGCCCGTACCCTGTCATCCGGCTGCCGTCTCCTGACCTCTGTGGGTAAATTCTCCCCATGGCCCTGTGATGGGGTGAAAGGGCTCAGGCCGGGGTCAGCGTCCCCGGTTAATGGGGACCCCAGGGTGCTAGAGACACCAACTCATGCTCAGCTACACAGCAGAGGTGGGAGGAGAGACCCTGCTGGGCACCTTGACCGTCCACTCTGCCCATCAACAAGTGGCTCTGAGCACGTCTTTCAGAACCGGGCCCAGCAGGGCCCCAGGTTCCTGCGAGAGTTGGGGTTTCACGTGGTCAGAGCTGTTACACACTGGGCAGTGTTGGCGGCCCGAAGCAGTGCCCACAGGAATCCCCATAGCAACAGTGTCCAGGAGGGAGGCAGCCTGTCGATACGGTGCTGACAGCCAGCCACGACGCGTCTGCACTTGGCTCAAAGTGTCACGAGTGATGGGCAGTGGCGAGCAGAGCTGGGGCTTCTCGCCGTCCTCTGGCTTCTCCCTGGCGGGGGCTGGAGGTTCCCCCTGACACTCCTGTAGTCCGCGCAGTCTGATGTGCAGCTGCGGGGCAGGAGCAGGTCTACACTGGCCCTGCTGGGGTGCTTCTTGCTTGGTGGTGCCCTCTCGCTCTCTGGACGCACAGGTGAAGGTCCCGATGCTTTGTGAGGGGCTCTGGAGGCTGGGGGTGGTCTGCGAGGTCTTTTCCTTCCATGGAAAATAGCAGGAGGAGGCGGGGTGGGGACCCTCCTCCACTGTCTGCTGGGACCCAGACAGTCCCGGGTTGTGAACTCAGGGAGCGTCTGACCCCGTCCTGGCCCGCATGACCCTGGGAAAGGACGCACGCACCTGCGGTGTGAGAACACGTGGGGAGAGTTGTTTGCAGGAGGCACCAAATGTCGCCGTCCGCCCTGGTGCCAGCAACCTGGGATTTAGTTGACTTCTTTGTCTCTTATCTTGACTTTGCAAAAAACGTTATGCTGAGTTGTCATGTGGGATGGGGAACAAAAAATATCCTTTTAGAAGAGTATGCATTGTACAGATGAAGGATTTCAGGGTACAGCACAGGGAAGGGCTGTTGGAGGAAACAGGAAGTGATTGTAAGAACTGACCAACTGGATGGCAGGAAATGAGAGAACTTCGCACAGCCGAGAGAGGCAGAGGAAAGAGCTCCGCCAGCCGTCACGTGATAGGAGGCAAGCCGTGCCAGGATGTGTAAGAGCTGGAAAGAGGTTAAACACCAGCCCAAACTCCCCTCAGCAAACGAGCAAATGAACAGGCAGTTGATTAAAAAAGAAACACAAGTGACAAATAAGTATGTGAAAAATCACCCTGTGTCTTTAGCCATCAGGCGATGTGAATCAGCATGACACTGGCATTCCCTCTTGCCCCAGCCAGAAAAGTTGCTGTCGAGCAAAGCGATGAGGCTGGGGAGGCACCTCAGTGGGTCTACGAGCACAAGACCTGCCAACCTGCGTTTGAATCTCAGCATTATGCAGAAAGCTGGCCGTGGGCACATCTTCCTGAAACCTGGCCTCGGGGGTAGAAACGGGCAGCCCCCAAGAGCTCACTGGCCGTGACACCCTGTGTCAGTTAGAGACCCTCTCTTGAGGCTACAAGACAGGGAGCCATTGAGACAGACACACAGCTCTGGCCTCCGTGCACATGCGTGTACTTGTACACTCACATGCGTGCAACACACACAGGTAGACACAGATGTAGTTGCAGACACAGACAGATACACATGCCCACATGCATGTAGAGGCACACATAGCCAGACACGCACACACGTGCAGAGGGACACATTCCCGGACGCACACGCACAGGTAAATAAATGCCAAAGGAAAAGGCACTGACAGTAAATGTGACGACACAGAGGACAGAACTTCGCTCACTGCTGGGGTTTATAAGTGACTCAACCACAGTGGAACGCAGTGTGGAGGCCCCTCAGAAGACCGAGAACAGACCCACTGTGAGCCCAGCTCTGCCGCTCCTGGGGGTTCACCCGAAGGCCTCAAGTCAGCACAGAGGAACTTGACGTCTGCACTCACCGCTGCACCATTCACAGCAACGGGCGTGGACGGGCCCACGGGCCCAGCGGGTGCATTGTAAAGAGACCGTGGTGCACATGCGCAGTGGGATACTATTCAGGGAAAGACATTACGTCATTCGCTGGGAAGCAAGCGGAACGGGAGAACATCTTGTGAAGAAAAACAGTTCAGACCCAGAAAGGTAAAACCTGTGCTTCCTCTCATCTGAGGGCTCCAGAGTTAAATGTACGTTGCGTTACATACACGCATTACATGCACGGCGCGGGGCGGACAGGAGGAAAGCATGTTCTGTACATGCATGAGAGCGTCGCAATGAAACCTGTTGTTTTGTACAATTCACGCTCACTAGTAATTTTCTCTTTTAGGATGGAGGAGGGTCTTTTGTGAGTCCTGGGGGCTCCCGTTGCCTTTACGGCCAGCTGGTGAGATCCAGGTCCTGCCGTCTGCAGCCACCTGCCCACACTGACCAGTGCCCAGGCATCCGGCTCACATGCCGAGCCATGTGCCACCCCCCAGTCATGTGTCGGTGACTCTCGGCTCTCTGACCCACAAGGTTTTTGGCAAAGGAGCCATGCCCATGTGGAGCCTGTGCTCTAGAAAACATTTGTGCCTGTGTGGGGCCCACGCTCTAGCAGACAGCGGTGCCCCAGCTGTGCCCGTGTGGGGCCCACGCTCGGGCAGAGCAGCTGTCTTTTCGCCTCTTTCAGGAAAGCGCCCATGTTCGGCCTGGAGGCCATCTGGAGGAACGGCCAGGTGGTGGGCCACGTGCGGAGGGCTGACTTTGGGTTCACCGTGGACAAGACCATCGCCTACGGCTACATCCGTGATCCTAGTGGTGGGCCGGTGAGCTCCCTTTTGTGTCCTAAGGGGACCCCCATCTCTCCCCAGACTCCACACCAGTCTCTCCAGGCCTGAGGCTGCTGGGAGCACAGGGAGGCAGGAGGAGGAAGAGGAGGCAGAGAAGGAAGCCCCTGCCTACATGAGCTGTGGGTTCGTCTGCCTTCCAGGACCAGCGGGGCTCTGCCCCACCCCACCCCATCCTCATGGGATCTGCCGTGAGAATGCTGTCCTAGGGGACCAGTGCTGCCGGCTAGCACCTGGCTCGCTGGCCCGGGGCATGTGAACTGCTGCTTGGGCTCTCATTGGCTCAAGAAGGAGCTTGGGGGTGTGGCTGGGTTGGCCGGGGAAGCAGGTCCCCAGTGATGAGAAGTGGCCCTGTTCTGGCCTGTGTTTCAGGTTTCACTAGACTTTGTGAAGAACGGGGACTATGCCTTGGAGAGGATGGGGGTGACCTACGCCGCCCAGGTTCACCTGAAATCCCCCTTCGACCCCGACAACAAGAGGGTGAAAGGAATCTACTGAGAGGAGGCTGCAGTTGCTTGGGGGTCTGGAAACCCACGGTCCTCCCGCTATCTGCCGACCTCTGTGTCCCAGAACTCAGGACCCAGGCAGAACACCGCCCTCCTCACCTTCAGCTGCAGCCCGGTCCTCCTCACCCCCCTTTCGCTCCCCCAGAGCTGGACAGACTACTTGAGGGCAGTGATTCCAACAGCAGGGATCGATTAGCACTGTCTGCCTTGGGAGAAGAGTAGAGAGCACAGAGGCGTTTGCTGGACCGGCTGTGTCCAGCCTCAGGACGGCTGGTTCTCAGATCATTAACCTTCCAGTTCTGTAGGTCAGAAAGCGCAAGGGTCACCAGCCTGTGACCCAGAATGCTGACCCACAAGGTTTTTGGCAAACCGTGACGGGTGGTTTCAGATCAGGAACCCCACCTTGTGCATGTGGAAGTACTAGCGCCTGCCTCAGTTTCCCCCAAGCCACTGCATACAGGTCTTGGGAGGACACGCATGCTGCCAGCTATGAATCTGCTGGGACCTGGGGACTTCGCAGCTGCCCAGGACATGTGACTTCCTGCTCATCTGGCCCCAGGGGGACCCTGTCCCAGCTCCGCCCACGGCTATGAGGTGGGGTGACGCGCCTGTCCCTCCTCCTGTGCAGCATATCACACCCTCCTTTCGGGAGCGACCTCCACACATCCCTAGGCCCAGTCCCCTCCTCTGCCTCACCCCACAAGGTCAGATCAATAAAACGATGTTGCTGCCCCAACTGTGGTCACCACGCTGCCTCGTGGTCACACGCCTGCAGCTGCGGTCACCACGCTGCCTCGTGGTCACACGCCTGCAGCTGTGGTCACCACGCTGCCTCGTGGTCATACCTACCAGCTGGCAGAGCAGGGAGCAGGTGGTCTGGACAGTGCAGAGCTGGGGTCCCCTAAGCCCATCCAGGCAGCAAAACAAGAACTTGAGTGTCTCTGTCCTGAGTGGACCCCGACCCTTCCCACGCTAGCATATCACACACATGGGGGTGGAAGAGGTCAAGCTAATATCAAAGCTGCAGGAAGGCGCGTAGGCTACTTTCAGAAGCCAGGATTGGGCCTTGGAGTCTGGGCAGGGGCCGTGGGCTACAACGAGTGCAAGGGGCGTCTGGCCATCGCATGGTCAGCTGCAGGAACTCCTGAAGTCTCCTGGGAGGGTCATAGATCTGGCTCCTAGATGAAATGGGGGCGGGAGGAGGGTCTGGCCCTTTGAGCTCACCTGGAGAATCCCCCCAGGCAGGCCTGAGTTTTCTGTGTGGCCGCCCTGGCCAATGTGGCAGCTGCAGAGCCCTGACGTGAACGCCCACCACAGGCTGGTGTTCCGTGCTGACCATCGTGGGTGTGCTTTCGTGAGTGTGTGCGTGCATCATGTGTGCGGGTACACAGGCATGCGTGGTGTACGTGTGTGTGTAGGTGTGTGTATATGCACGAGGTACACGATATGCATGGTACCTCTGTGTGTGTGCAGGTGCGTGTGTATGTGCGGTGCATGCATGTGTACAGATGCACACACGTGTGCGAGTACATGCACGTGTGCGTGAGTGCGCACGGGTATTGCCGTATGCCCGTGTGTGCATAGGTGCATGTGTGTCAAAGGTCGCCCTCGGGGGACATTGTCAGCAGCTAGGCACCGTGTGCTTTGAGGCAGGGCCTCCCACGGGGACCTGGAACCTGCCCATCAGGCTCAGCCGGCTGATGAGTGAGGCCCGGGCATCCTCCTGTCTTGGTCTCCCCAGTGCTGGAGTCACATGTTCGCGCTGCCACGGCCAGTTTTTCACGTGGGTTCTGGGGCTTAAACTCAGGTCCTCACGGGCCGCGGCGCTCCCGGGACTGAGGTTTCTCACCCGCTTTTTCTTCCCGGCTTCTGGAGACAAGGGGCGGCCCAGGCTGGCCTTGAACCCTGCTCTCTGAGGACAACTGCTGGCTTCCTTCCAGTCCTGGAATGACAGGTATGCGCCCTGTCTCCGCAGTGCGGGCGACGGAATCCAGGGCTTCCCACATGCCAGGCAAGCACTGTACCATCTGCACCACATCCCCAACCTTACACTTACTTTAATTAATTTAAATGAAGTTTAAATAGACACCTGAGGCCCAGGACTCCCAGATAGCATAGCCCTGAAGGATCCTGGGAGTGGCTCGGACAGACACTACCCTGGCCTGGGGACACCCCACCCTGGACACTAAGCACGTCACACCTTGGCTGATACCACCTAACAGCCCTAGTCCTGGGAGTCTGGGACACGCTCCTCTGTGGAAGATCAGATCCAGTGCCAGATCCCAGGGTGGGCTGGCTCGTGACCAGACCCTTTCTACCACTCCAATAATTCAGAGGAGGGCAGAGCGACCTGGGGCATGTGGGAGAGGCCAGACCACACCAGCCCTGTCACTGTGACAGGCGACAAAGCACTGTCTTGTGTCCCCATGTTTGATTCCCACAAGCCACCTCTGGGATTTCTGCTTGGTGAATAAGGAAGGGGAAGTTGGGAACCCAGACGCGGGGGTCCGAGGGTCCTGATCGCCTAATTCTAGGCTCTGAACCTCGGGTTCCTCCTGGTCCAGGGGAAGAGACACTGCAGGGACCCTTGGTTTGTGGCACCTCTAGAGGCAGCTGGAAGGACTCATTGGTCACCTGCTGGGGACCACGGCAGCAGAAGCGGGGTGGGGTGCAGAAGGTCTCTCTGGAAGAGTTCACAGCTGTCCCAAGAGGAGAGTATGGCTAGCCCAGAGAGGACAGGGATAACTGGGTCTGCATGTGAACTGTGGAAGGTTCTAGAACTGGATGTGATTCCCATGGGTCCCCTTGGGGTCCCTGAGCGAGATGCTCATCGGTGAGTCTGTTTCTCTGTGCTCATCGGTGAGTCTGTTTCTCTGTCCAGAAATTGGCTCGCTCTGGGGTGGGGGGAGTGAATGATTACAGTGGAGGGCTGGCTGCTCTGAGCCCCGAGACTCTCGCACCCCCTTGGGCTCCCGCCGGCAGAGCAGGCAGGGACGGAGGGAAGGGAGAGCCGGGGAGGACCAGCTCCCTGTCGTCATAAAGATGACAGAGGGCCGCGTCTCTCCCTGCGGTCGGCCCCGGCATATTCGTGCCGATTAAGCGCATGACTTACAGCTGCCCAGAGCCGTGATTCACACGCTGAGGCCCGGAGAGTCAGGGCGCGTTTGCTCCTCGGTAATGAAGTGTCTCGCCGAAGGGGAGGCAGCGCTTAGCTGATGTCTGCCAGGGTCTCCCAGCCCATCCATCACCTTTTCTGCCAGAGAGCCCGGGCTGCATTTTGCTGAACCCACTGAACGCGGCCGAGTCTCCCTCCCAATCATCCGCCAGCCCAGCCGGCCCCCAGATGTGGGGGAGGGGAGGGAGGAGGACACGGCCCACCCCAGGGAGGCTCAACGCAGGCCCAAGAGGAGACTGGCAGGTGTGCACCGTCAGCGGTGCCAACTTGGGGTGAGCTGCTGTTGCTCCAGCATGGGCATTTGTCACGTGTGTGCATGTGCTCTGCGCACACGCGTGTGGAGGTCAGAGGTCAACATTAGGTGCCTTCCCCTCTCCCTCTTCACCCTAGTTTTTGGAAACAGGTTCACCCTGAACCCAGAGCTCATCGGTTCAGCCAGACTGACTGGCCAGTGGGTTCTAGAGATCCTCCTGTCTCTGCACCCCAACTCCAGCGTTGGTGTCATGGACTCCTGTGCGCCCGAGATCCCAGCTTAGGCCCTCATGCCTGCAGGACAGGTACGTGGCCGACTGAGCCATCTCCCTAGCTTACGTAGCCCCATTCTACAGATGAGAAGACTGAGATTCACACAGGGGAAGCCCAACCAAGTCACACACCCCCCCCCAGCCTGCCACTGCCCACAGGGAGAGGCCTGGGGCCCCCTCCAATCCTCCCATTTCCCCCAGGGAGCCGACGCCTGTACACACCGCCTGGCTCCTCCGCCTTGGCTCTCCCTGCTAGAGACACTTGTCGGGGTTTTTCCTCTAGGTGGGCGAAGATACCTATTTACTGTGTCACGGAGCGTGTTCCCCACGGCGAGCCTCTAACTAGCTAAACGCCTTGTCCTGCCTCATTGTGGGGAAGCCGCCCACTGGGAAACACCAGCCACTCTGTGAGGAGATGTTTAAGTCGTGTTTGTCACCACACACACCAACACAAGCCACCACCAAGGACCCACAGGATGGGGGTGGGATGGGGCTGGGGAAATTCGCACCCAGCCCCGAGTGGCCATCCTGGGAGGTGGGGTGAGACCCCCACAGTGACTTATCCGTACACTGAGATGGGGTGTTGGGGGTGGACGAGGACTCAGCAGGACGTATTTGAGGGACAGACTCAGTCATGCAGTGGTTGTGGGGGGCCGGGTGGGGGGGCACTGTGGCCTTGGAAGGGTCTGGTCCTTCCTCTTGGGCACATAGTGCCATTTCATGGGGGGTCTTCGCACAGGGGCTGCAGAGTGAGTCCACATGGCCGGCATAGGGGGGAGCAGGAGGAGAGGCCCCCAGCTCAGCCTCTGCCTTGGCTGATGCTGACCACGGTGGGACCCACGTGGCTCGGACCGCGTGGGGGAGAGCACTGTGGCTCTGGGTCTCTCAGTACGGAGGTGATCTCAGGCAGCGGCTGCAGGTCCCACTCACCCTGCAAGAAAGGAAACCTAGAGGTCACCTGAGGCAGGGTGGGCCAGCAGAGGATCGCCTCTCTAGCCATTTCTTTGTTTTCCATGTATGTGTTGGCGGCATTCATATACACGTGTGCTGGTGTACATGTGCATGTGTGCGCACGTATGCGTCCCTGTGTAGAGGCTTGACGCTGACATTGGGGAATTACCCTCGGTGGCTTTTCCACGTCATTCCTTTGAAACAGGCTTTCTAATCGATCCAGAGCTCACAAATGGGCTGGTCTGCTCAGCCAGCTTGCTCCAGGATTTGCAGTGTCTGCCATGGAAGGCCGGAGTTAAGGCAGGCACTGCACCCACCCATTTTATCTGGGATCTGGGGATCCAAACTCGGGTCTTCTTGCTTGTCCCGCTCCTAGCCACTTTATAATACCCTTTGAGGCCCGTAAACTCACTTGTCCTAAACCGAAGTCACTTTTGCCAAGAAATTTCACTGGGGTCCCCAGAGCTACATGTCCCTTCCCCCAGTTTCTGGGCTCCCTCTTCAGGGACCTGGAACCTCTAGGTGTCTGTCTACCTGTCCCTTTGTCGTTTACGCACCCTGAGGTGTGCCCCTGGGCACAAGCTGGGCTTTAGCCATTGTTCCTCATGACATTCCAGCAGAAGCCAAGCTTGAGGCGCCCCATGCCGCTCTGGGGGAGCCAACCCTTTCCTTGGTATGGGTGTCTGGGCCGGCAATTACTCCAGCTTCCGAGCGCTGCCAGGGAAGGTCTGCTCCCATCTCCCGGCTGCAGCTCCTGTCTCCCCTGCCTAACTCAGCAGGTCGGGTCTGTTGACCAGTGCCCGGGGCTGGCACTGCCGCCTGGCTGGCTGGCTGGCTGAGCTGGGAATATATTAGATGCCTTTGCATCCCAGCGGGCCTGAGATAAGCGGGAGAAGTAAGCGGCTGCCACGGCAGACTGCTGATTTCTCGCCTCTCCTGCCCAGCGCTTTATTTTTAGGCCCCGGGGAGGCTGCTGGCACCCACTCGCACACTACGCAGACAGGCTGAGGCTGGTCGCCTGGTGAGCCCTGGCCGGGAGGGGTAGCCTCCAGGGCCTTCCTGCCCCCATTGCCAACTGATCTCTGCAGTCCACCCGCCTGTCCGTCTGTCCATCCGGCTGCCCGTCCGGCTGTCGTCCTGTCACTGTCTCGTCGTTTCCCCAACCTCCTTTTGTGAGTGCTTCTTGCTGGCAGTTTGGGGTGCAGTCTCGCTACCCCTGAGGTCCACCCGGGGGCCCACCTGGAAGCGCACAGCAGAGGACTTGTTGCAGTGCATGGAGATGGGGGCGAAGTCGTAGAGGGCCTTGAGCACGTCTCGGTTGAAGGTGTTCCAGGGCACAGAGGCGTACTGCTGCGGGACGGATGCCTGAGGGCAGGTGCAGACCTCCTCGTTGTTGAACCTGGAGCAGGAGTGAAGGACTCGGCTTAGGGGTGCAGAAGAAGGGAACCCACAGGGGTCCTTTGCTCCCCAGCCCTGCCTCCTCTCTCCTCTTGCTAAGAAGCTGCCCAGCCTGGGTCTCTTGGATTGTGGGTAATGACTGCTGGGGCTGGGTTCTGACTTGGGGGATCGATTAGTGATGCCTGCCACAGGTACCTTCAGGGAGGGACACGGAGGTCTGGCAGTCAGCTTATCGGTCTTGCTCTAGGAACTTAGCCTGAATTTCTCATGTTTGGCTGCCTTTCTCCTGACGGGGTGTGGGTGGGGGTAGGAGGCAAGCCAGGCTCCCCGGGGACTGGGCGCTCAGCCGGCTCGTCCGTCACCTGTTCACCAGGTGGAAGTACTTCTGCAGGAAGCCGTCGTCCACAGCGCTCTTGCAGAGCTCCAGCGAGGTCTGGGGGAAGTAGTGCATGTAGTTGACGCACATCTCCTCCATGATCCCGAAGCCTCCCTGCCGTGGAGAAGACCCGTCAGACCTGAGCCCCGCCCCCTCCGAGCCCAAACCAGCAGCTCGCCCTTGGGCTTCCCAGCACGGTCCTCTGTGCGCAGCAGCCGTCCGTGCGTCTCCATCCTCGATGGATGCCCTGGTGGTCCAGGCACCAAAGAGGTGGTGGCATTCAGAAGTGGGGTGGTAGGGGGCAGTGGGGGCTGAGAGGTGGCTCGGGAGACGCTTCTGCCTCACAAGCAGAAGGACCTGAGTTTAGATCCCAGGTCCCACTTAAATACGCTGGGCCATAAAGGGGGGGGGTTGCCCTGGAAAGTGAAGCAAAACAGTATGGAGTTAGAGGAACTCAGGGTGATTCCCAAAGTCACCCTTGGGCTTTCACGTGCACACTCCCGCACACGTGTGCACACATACACACACACAGACGCATACACAGACACATGGACATACAGACACAGATGTACACGTGCACACAGACACACACACAGATATACATGTGCACACACACAGAGACACACACTGTACACATACATACAGACAGACACACACATGCACACACAGAGACACACACCCAGCAGAAGGGGCCAGCTGCTGCTGCTTTAGGGAGCAGTTCCGAGTCTCAGGGAGGACGGCCGGCAGTGGCCGGGCACTGTCCCTCCAGTACACTTGACCTCCTGTTTACTCACTGGCTGCCAGGCACACGGGGCTGCACAGGGGCAGTGCCCAGAGATGGTCGCAACCAACACAGGAACCCAAGCCGCCCATCCACACATGGGAGGGACGGAGCAGGTTTTCTCCTCTCGGAGCTGGGAGCTGGTTCTGGCGAAGAGCCCCACGGCGGGGGAGGGGCGGGGAAAGCAGACCTGGTTCTACACCTGCCTCCTTCCTTCCTGGCTCCTTGTGAACGGGATGCAGGGCCACGGCTTTTACTTGACTGCTGGGGTCGTTGCCTTGGGGAGATCTTTGCTAGTTCAAGACAGACCCCAGGGGACAGTGCGAAGCAAAGCTCGCCCCTCCCTGAACATGTGGACTCCAAGGGTATCTCTCCAGCAGGGTGGGGAAAGAAAGTCCTCCGAGAGCCACTGGGTGTGTGTTTGTTGTGTGTGGCTGCTGTGTGTTGGTCCCAAGTTTTGGGGGGGTTCCATAGTCCTCGGGTGGGCACGGCCACCCTCCTCACTGCCTGACCTACCACCTCAGGCATCGAGCAGGAGCCAGGTGCCCGGCCCACCTGAGCTCTCTCCCCTCCTCTCTCCCACTGCGTTTCCAAGTTGGACACAAAGGTTGCCAAAGGGATGCTCTGGCTGGCCTGAAGCTGCCACACCTTCTGGTCCCTTCTAGGGTCGCCCTGGGAGGAGGGCATGGGCCACGGCGCCCCCAAATAGCAGGGCTTTGTCTATAGCAGATGCCACACACTCCTAGATGGACTTTGGGCCCCCAGGTGTTCCCGGCTCCTCTTCGTGTGGAGGAGATGTGGGGGGCTCACAGGTGGATAAGCACAGGGCAGAGGTTGCAGGTTGGGGCGCTCAGAAGCCCCTCCTCTCCAGTGCCAGCACGTCTGATGTAGCCAGCCGGGCGTAGGGCTGTGGTGCCCCCTGTCTGACGGGCTCCTGGGACTGCTAAAGCCAGAAGCCAGGCTCTGCGGGAGCTGGTTGGTTTAGGGGCGATGCAGGAGGGGCAGCCCTTCCTCCCACAGCCTTGCTCCAAGGAGCCCTTGCTCCACTCGGGAAGATGGCGGACACCGGTGGCAGCCAGAAAAGCCCAGGACACTCACCACCGTGGCCAGCTTCCGGTCTTCCGTGTTATATGTGCAGGAAGTGATGAGCACGTCCCCCTGGGGAGTAAGCAGCCTCGTCATCACCTGCCCTCTCCCATGTGACCAAGACCCCACGCATGCCGCGAGATCACTCGAGAGCCCCGCAGGGTCCCCTCCCAGGGGTTACAATCTGAGTGTCCCCAGGATGCTTGAGCCACCAGTGGCTGTGCAGCTGACTGGCCAGGACACAGATCTAGTTCTGAGGGAGTACACCTCAGCACCCCGTCTCTCCTCAGCGCTCTCGGGGTCGTGTTCAGCTGAGGCTGGAGGTTGACATCTACGTATGTCCCTCCTGACACCGGGTGCCCATTGTGTGTCTCCTGCCCTCTCTACCTGTCCTGTGGACTCTCCCCCCCTCCCACTGCTCTCTCTAGCCCCTTCCTGCTGGGCCCGGCCCTGGCCCGCACATCCTGGGTGGGCACTCACCGGGTAGATGGATACCCTCTTCTTCAGCATGCGGATCTCCTGGGGTGGGAAAGAGAGGAGATGTCAGAGGCCGGTGGGCTCTCTTCCCAGACTCCGCGCAGCCCCTCTGGAGCGCCTGCCTCTGCTTTTCTGGAGGAATCACAGCTGGCTAAGTGGAGCACTGGCCAGGAGGGTCGTGACCAGAGCAGACGGTCAAGAGGGCATCGTGACCTTCGGCTGCCTGAGCCAGCCTGCACCAGAGACCGTCCCTGGCCAAACACCAAGACAGGGGCGGGCGAGCCTCAGCAATGGTCACCACTGAAGCCCTAGAAGAGAGAAGATGGGGGCAGGACCCACCTGGAAGTGGGGGCTGTAGTGGTCATCTCTGTTCACAATCTGCCTTTCCTCGCCACCCCGGGCCAGCACGGTCACCACTTTCCTTCCTGCCAGGTGTGTGTGGAGCTGTGAGGCGAAGACGTGGATCCCGGAGGGTGGCAGGGCCTGTGGGGTAAGGGGGGCAGGAGGAGCAGGGTTAGGGCTTGACCCCAGAGAGACCCAGCAGGCACCTGGAGGGAGAGTTCCGGCACTTCCTGGAAAGCCAGCGTTTCTAGATGGTTCTCTGATCTCCATCTTAAGCCCGGTGGGCAGGGCTGGTCTGAGAGCGGGCGGAGCTCCCTGCAGAGGTCTGTCTTCCAGGTCATGGAAGAGCACGGCAACTCTCAACGTCACAAGGTCACAGGTCCCCTGGACAGGAAGTCAGTGCGGCCGAGGCCCGTCGGTGGGCTGGGCCACATTCCTCCCGGCGACCACCCTGGAGCACCTCTGGACTCCTGGCCAGGGCATTGCCCATGCAGGATGGGATCCGCCGCAGTGTCCTGCCAGGTGGGAAGTGGCCCAGGCTGGAGCCAAGGCCCGTGGTCACACCGAGCAGGGCCAGGCAAGACCAGCGGAGGCCATGAGCACAGGTTAGGAGCTGCGACCCACTGACTCCAGGAGCAAGGACCACCCTGGGCTTCAGCCTGTGCTCGCGTGGCCTCGAGGACACACGTGTGACCTTGGCTGCCTCCCCGGTCCCTCCTGGTCAAGCAGCAAGAGCCCTTGCTGTGGAGGCCTTGCCGTGGAGGCCTTGGAAGGTGGGTTTGAAAAGGATTCACCATTTCACCTGAAAGAATGCAGCAGAGCTGGGCATTCCAGGCCCTGGGAGGACATGTGGGCATGTGCAGGAGAGAGCCGGGGAGCTCACGGGTGACGGGGAGCAGAGTGTGGGGAGGGCTCTCTCCTCGACCACCGAGAGGGCATGTGTGCACTCATGTAACAAAACATAGTTTAAATTCAGTGTGTGGGCCTGTGGGAGTGTGGGCATGTGGGTGTGTGGGCATGTGGGCACGTGGGAGTGTGGGTGTGGGTGTGTGGCCTGTGGGCACGTGGGTGTGTGGACATGCGGGAGTGTGGCATGTGGGCATATGGGCACCTGAGTGTGGGGGGAATGTGGGCACATGGGCATGTGGGTGGGTGTGGGGGACATGTGGGCATGTGGGTGTGTGGGCGTGTGGGTGGGTGGGAGTGCCAGCACATGGGCATGTGGGCACATGGGTGTGTGAACACGTGACCTGGACTAGTTCTTGTTGGAGGGGGCGACGCAGAGGCTCAGGTACCCTGGATTCTGCTCAGGGGGTGGGGGAGGTCAAAGCCACCTTTGTTGCCCGGTCCCGCCAGCGCCCGCTCACCAGCTGGGTGCACTTGTCCGTGCAGTAGCCAGTCAAGGTGAAGCTGGTCTCTCCCGGAGGAATGGCCATCACGGGCGTGTATACCAGCCCCACCTCCATGATCCCCGCGTGGTTTGGTCGCAGCTTGGCCTGTGTAGTGCAGGCGGATGCCGGAGGAATCATGCCGGCCTGGGGAAAGGGAGTGGGGTGAGCAGAGGCCCCCCGGGGTAACCCTGGGTCACAGTGTCTTTGGACGCGCTTTCTGATGGAAGGGCCCAGAACGCAGTGGACAGGGGCTCTTGTCCTCCCTGTGCCAGGAGCTGTCCACACGGCTACCTGTCCCTTTTGTGGGAGCTCTGTGTCGTAAGAACTGCTGCTCCCATTTACAGACGGAGAAGCTGAGGCTGGAGACTGCGCACAGGACTGTCTCAAAGCCACAGGTGTGGGAAGCCCCCGAGCCAGGCCTTGAATCCGGGGCTAGTCGGCCAGGGTGCGGGGTGCTGTTGGGGGCCCTGGCCATCTGCTCATTGAATCCAGGACCACCTCTTGTCCCGTCTTCCCTCCGCAGGCCCCAGGATGAACTCAAGCAGCCTCCTGTCTCTGGGCTGATGACATCAGAGGCAAATAATATAAAGGAGAAGCCACTGGTTGGAATTCAGATGGGGATCCAGTAATAAGATAATTGTGGGATTTGGGTATTTATAGAAAGGCAGCCTGTCTTGCGACGCGTGAGTGACAGGAGCGTCCCCGCATTTGCCAGGGGATCCAGAAATACGAGCAGATAATCAGGGGACACAGACTTCCCTGACGCCTGAGGAGTTTTCGAAATCCATTTGCTTATGGATTTAAAATGAGCAATAAATCCGTGATCGTGCCAGGGGCCCAGCCGCCTCGCGCCTTCTCTGCGCACACTGCGGATAAATCCAGCGGCGGCGGAAGTGGCGCTGACGTCATCAGCGAGGCACAGCCACATGCGGTTAGAGCACCGGGTGTGGGAGCAGCTCCCAGCCTTGGAGGGGTCCTGGTCTGTCTGGCCCCTTCTGCTCTCGCTTGCACAGATGAAAACCAGTGGTCCGAAAGAGCAGAGGGAGCAAGACAGAAGCAGCATTTGGGAGAAGACGCGTGTAGCCGAGAGAATGAAATGCTCGGGGATGTCACCATGAGGCCCGTCGTGCTTGCCCACCTCCAGGCACCCTCCGCAGCCCCCAGCTCCCCCGCTCCCACCTCTCATGGTGAAGCTGGAGCACCCCTGCCTTCTCCGCTCTGCAGCCCCTTTGTCCACACCAGATGGTTTCCTCTCTCCGGATGCCCTGCCCAGTGTCGTCCCTGTCCCTGTCCTGAAGGTGCGCCAACCCTCGGAGGACGAGCGTCTCCTCATCCTGCCAGGCCCGTGTGAAGTGCCACCATAGGTGACCCATATTAATGTTGTATGAATGTGTGGGTGTGTATTGTATATACATGTACACGTCATGCTGTGTGAATAAGTATGCATACATGTGTTTTATGTGTGCGTATTTGTACATGTATATGCGTGCATTGTGTATATGCACACATGTGGATGTTGTATGTGCATGTGTGTATATATTGCATGTGCATTTTGAGTATGCACGTGTATATGTTGTATGTGCATGGTGTGTATACACATATTGTGTGTGCATACTATGTGTGGACATGTTGTATGCTTGTGCACATATGTTCATGTGTATGTACTTGTCCTGCCCTGGGCTCTACTGAATTCTATCTGAATGCATGACCTGGATATCACCAGCCTCAGGCAGGGTGGCCAAGGCAGGGCCCTCAGCTTTTGGGAACTTGAGCAGGCTTCAGGCAGGAGAGGAGACGCCCATCTGTCCTTCCCTTAGAGACTGAGGATCTGTCTTTGGAGAGTTCAACAGCACTACACCAAAGCCCACCCGGGCTCCAGGGCAGACATCACTAGTCAATCACAGCCCTTCCCTTGTGGGGGGGTCGGTACAGCAGAGGAAGAACTGCTCTGGCAGACAGATCTACAGCCCAGTGACTCGTGACTAGGAGAGGACAGATCTACAGCCCAGTGACTCGTGACTAGGAGAGGTCTCCCGCGTCCACGGGTTTGGCCACACAAGGCTGTGAGCGGCCGGCTGCACCAAAGGCTTCTGGGAGGACGAGGACCTGGACACTAGGCTCTCAGACCCCTTACCTTGGATCTTCAGCGGATTGTGGTAATGAACTTCCAGTCGGAGATACCGGGAGGATCCTGAGCCCCCGAAGGGAAGACCGGCTTCCTCTGGATAGTAAAATGGCTGTGGGGACAGGGTGTCTGAGAGTGGTCCCTCTGGGGTCTGGTACAAACCCGCCTGCCTGTGGGTCCTGAGTGGTCAGCAGCGACCAGTAGGCGGGTGGATCACACGGGCTCGCTCCTGGGGCACAGCACTCCTTGCTGTCCCCCACGGAAGGACCTGATGGGGGGCACTGAGCACTGACCCTCCAGCCCCGCCTCCCCATCCTCTGGTCTGTGGGAAGGTGCCCACGAGGCCCTTGGGCACAGCCTGTGGACAGCTTGTCCTGCCTCAGGCAGCCCTGGGCCACGCTGTGCACGGTGCCCCTGCGGGGGGCACCCCCACCTGACCACTTTGCAGGCTGGAAGGAGCCTGCGTGGCCCCCAAGAGCAGTGAAGTGCAAGCATTCTGGGGGAGACGGGGTGATTTGGGACCCGCACCCTGCTGGGGCCTCATGTGCCCCCTACCACTTCCCTCTTGGGGCCTTTCAGATGTGGTCTTGGGGAAATGCCAGGGGAAGGGGGGACCCCCAAGGATGTCAGCGGAGACTGGGGGACCGTGTGTACCTTGGCGCCCAGGGCCCAGGCGGCCAGCACGTGGCGGCAGTATTTGAGGCGCTCGGGCTTCATCTTGGAGTCGCAGGGTCCGTTGAAGTGGGGGAAGCTCTTGAACTCATCGGAGCACTGGAAGACCTCCATGTGGTGCACCAGGGCCTCGTTGCCCTTTGTGACAAGAGCCTCATACTGCAAAGCGACAGCCCGCCCTGAGCCGGGGCCCGGCACCCGCCCGCCCTGAGCTGGCAGCCTGGCCCCGCCTATCCTAGTCAGGAGCCCGGCACCTGGCTGACTGGCCTGCTCTACAAAGATCCAGTGACAAACTGCCCTGAGCCGGGGCCCGGCACCCTCCTGCCCCCGGAGCCCGGCATCGGCCTGCCCCCGGAGCCCGGCATCGGCCTGCCCCCGGAGCCCGGCATCGGCCTGCCCGTCCTGCTCTGCAGAGACCCGCACCTGGTTCCTGTCTGCCCATCAGTAAAATGTGAAGGGGAGAGGAGCTTCAGGGGTCTACAGGGATCCAGCAGAACGTGCCAGAGCGTCCTGGAAGGCCATTCCTTGGTTTCCTGATAAGACGGGAATGGGAAGGCATCTGGCCTGGTGCGGGGACAGAGGAGAGTGCGTGGCAAACGTGCCAGGCGCAAGCATGCCAGGTCCCTACATTCCCTTCGGGGAGCAGGGAGACCTGCAGGTTAGACCTGCAGGAACAGCTATGCGGCAGGCCACTCGCTGCTCACGGGGTGACCCGGCACGTGGCCTCTTGGGCTGTACATTGCCCACGGGAAGAGAGAGAAGCCCGGCCTGGTGCTGTTGCGACAAAGGCCCTAGTTGAATTAAGCTGCTTTTGCATAAAGGGAGGTGGCCAGACAGACGGACAGCGTTCCTGTCCCCAGAGTAAATGCAGAAATCTAGACCTATTGCTTTGGACCAGGCAGAGAGCCAGGAGGGCAGGGGAAAGTGGGGTGACAGGGACCACGTGTGCTGTGGGAGGTCAGGCCAACACCCCAGGTTCAGGCAGTAGGCGGTCCACGGGTGGGTGGGGGGCCAGGGAGAGCAGGGTTCCCTGGGGAAGGCAGAGCAGCTCAGACACCCACTTACCATGACGATGTGGTGTTGGGAGAAGTCGGGGGGCAGCTCGGTGATGTAGCACCAGTACGTGGTCTCCTGACCGGGGATGACGACGTTGGGGGCTAGAATCTCCATGGTTTGCACGTCGTCGGGGAGGGTCGGGGTGGGGATCTCAGGCTTCAGAAGCTGCACACGCTGCAGCCCCGTTGTCTCTAGGCCCGAGGTGTTGATGGCCTCCAGGGACTGGAAGGGCTCCTCCAGGATTCCGTACACCAAGTGGACGGTGCCGTCCTGCAACCCAGACAGGACCGGCCGACTGCCGGCTCAGATCCCAGAGCACGCTGCGTGGTGCCCGAAAGGGACCCGCCCGCCCTGCCAGGTGTCACATTGACTCCCAGCTCTGCAGATGTGGGGGGTTGTGAGGCCCTGCCTGGCCCAGGTTGGCTCCCCCCAAAGCGCTGGTGTCTTTCTTGAACACTTTCTGCATTCACTCGCATCTACGCTTCTGTCCAAGTACCAGAGTCCCGCTGAGCCGGGCCGACATACCAGCTTCCTCCACCAAACCCCAAGACTCCTGGGGATGGGCCGGGAGGGGTCAGTCCCCCTAGGAATAGGAGAAACTGTTTTGGGACACTTGGGTGTGGTGGGGCGCTGCTAAGGAGGTACCAGTGGCCCAGGCGCTGGGCATGGGGGCGTGTAAATGTCTGTGCTGAATCTCCATGGTTTGCATGTGCTGTGCTGGACGTCCCGGCCACGCCCACAGGGCGGGGCCACAGGCTCACTTCCTCACGGAAGGAGCGGCCAGGGGGGACTCAGCTGCTTGCGGGACAGACGCCCACAGTGGGCAGTCGTGTGCATGGAGATGGTGGGAACCCCGCAGGCTGTTCTTGGAGAGGCTGTGCTGCAGCTCGAAGAAGAAACCCGCAGGCCATCCAGGAGGTTCTAAGCTGAGGGCACATGGGCACATGGGCACTGACCAAACCATGCCACTCCTTTAGAAGGTTCTTTCCACCCTTTCCCTGCCCATGAGGAGGATGAGAACTCGGATGAGCCAGCCAGCCTCTTCCCAGTGGTCTGCCTGCCCCTGTGTAGCATGGTCCACCCCTCCCCCATCCCCTTCCTCATTGGCAAGCCACTGGTCATTCTGTTTTCCTGTTGCGCACCTATCAATCAAGCACAGGTCCAAACATACCCTACGGTCCCTCTCCACGGACAGGTGGACGTCATACTCCAAACCCTGTGGGCCCGCATGAGCCCACCTCCTCCTCTGACCCCTGTGTCACAGCAGCAAATCGGCCAGGGGGCGCACCCTGCAGCTCAGAGTGGACACCACCATTAAGACCGCTGCTCCTCAGGCCCAGCCTGGCCTTTGCCCAGAAGTCCCAGTAAAGCCTTGCCTGTGACCAGGCCTGGGGCTCCCCTCGTGCGCCCCTAGGGGTAGGGCAGCCCTTCCCCAGGGAGGCGAGTAGGAAGCGTCTTCATCATCTCCACCATAAACCAAGGCCTGGCACATGCTGCCAACCCTCGTCACTGCTATCTGAAAGGACTTCCAGGTCACAGAAGGGCATGCTAGAAGACTGTGGAAAGCAAGGGGGGATAGTGGGGGGGACTTTCCTAACTGGGAGCAGCTGAGAACCCCGGGTGTTTCTGAGCTGTTTTGCCACCGTGAGCTGCACAGAGTCTGACCTTCTGTGTTAGGGATCCTGTAGCTCCCACCCCTGTCTTACACATGGGCACACGCTCGTCTGGAAGGGAAAGGGGGCTGCCCTGAACCTCGACATGGTCGAAAGACAAGCCCGCGAGACTTTGTCCAGAATTCTACCTGACGGCGATAAGATCAGGAGAAACAGGCTCAGAACAGGGGGGCTCGGGGCTGCCGGTGATGTGGCCACACATCTGCTTCCTTGGGAATGTGAACTACTGGCACAGCTGGCCCGTCCCAGCTGGCTTCAGTCTGCCCAGGGCACCCCGCCTGACTTTCTCCCATGAGGATGCCCCGCTCCGGCTTCCCAGAGCGGGAGGGGGGTCTCTGCCTGACACAGCAGGAGGTGGGTGTGGGCCAAGCGGCCGGGACAGCTCCTGGGCTGGGCCCCTACCTCGATGAGGTAATCCTTGGGGTCACAGGTAGCAAAGGGCCTCTGGAAGAGCAGAGACAGGCCGTCTGACGTCCTCTGGGCCTGGAGCAGTTGGTAGTCTTGCTGGGTGTCCAGATGAACTTGCCCTTTCTGGTCACTCCACGCATCCTGCAGAAAGAGAGGTTCGGGGTCTGAGCAGGAAGGAGCCCGACGCGGGGGCAGAGTAGAGTCGCTTGTCTCAGCACAGCTCACTTGCTCCGCACCCAGCATGGGGCTGGCTCTGGGGGAACCAAGACTCCCTGTGGGGTTTTCTACTTCTTTCCAAACCCAAGGCCCGCGCATGTAAGACAAGTTCCACCCAGAGACATCCCTGGTCCTGTCCCATCTTCTTTGACCTTTTCTGCCTGGAGGCAGCGAGCCAAGCCCGTGTGGCCCCCTCTACAGCTGTGAACCTGTCAAACGCCAGCTAGGCCCACCTGCCTGAGAATCCCAGCTGCTAGCCACATCTCAGGGTGACACCCAGGAACCTGCATTGTGTTGCTAAGAAGGTGCCTAGGGCCGGGGAGCTGGCTCAGCAGTGCAAGCGCTTGCCGTGACAGCTGAGGTAGCTGAGTTCAGACCCCCGGATCTACATGAAACACTAGATGGGTGTGGACCCCCCTGTAACGCCAGACTTGGGAGGAGAAACTGGGAGTCTCCAAAGCAAGCTGGCCGGCCAGACGGGCCTGCCTCACACTCTGGAGTTAACCAGAGAGACTCAGCCTCAAAAGAAGAAAGTAGAGGAGTGGTCAGTCCTGCACACGCATGCGCGCCACACACGTGCATACTGCATGCACCCCATAGACAGATGAAAAATCAGTAATAAACAGTGTCTGAGGCGTCTACTAGCAGGACCGCGCGGCTCTCATTTCTTGCTTTGTGTGTGTGTGTGTGGGGTGATTGGGGTGGGTTCTAAAACCCCAGAGACATGAAGAAAAAGAAACTAAGTCCACATTTAAGGCGGCACTCACTCCCGGCTGCCCACCTTGTGTTTCCATAAGACTGAGAGCAGGTGCTTCCTTAAATGCTGCACCCTGGGCTTCTCAGGCCTCACTCTCCAGCCATGCCTGGAAAGTGTAAACTGAGGCCAGGATGCAAGAGACTGGCTGCATTTCCCCGGAACCCGGGTGACAGAAGCCCTCCCCTCTCTCCCTATCTTCCCCTGCCCAGGCTCCAGGCCAGAGCGACGGCTCAGGGGTTAGTGTACCCAGGAAGGCAGGCTGTGGGCGGCACCTGGGAGCTTTCCCAGCCAGCAGACAGAGCTCTCTCTCGGGGTTCAGGAGCCCCACAGACCTCTGCATGAGAGGCGAGGCTGTATTTCTTTTCAGTCCTGCACGCTCACTTCCTTCCTTGAGGAGAAAGGCCTTGGGATGGTTGGCAAAATCTTCCCTAGAGGAAAGCAGAAGGCAGCTCCTCTGCACCCCCTAACCCTCCAGCACCCCCCACCCCGCCCGCCTCTGCGGGTTGCAGCTGCAGTCGGCAGTTAGCTGGCCATGAGGATGCACAGGCTGAAGGTACAATTAAAGGAGGGGGTCCGCCTCGGGGGTTAGTGCTCAGATTCTGCCAGGGAGCTTCGGGAGAGGTGTGAAGCCTGAAGGGGAGGGATCCATCCCCTCCAGACTCAGCTGGGCCCAGCAGGCTCTGCTGTCACTCCACGCGGCTAGCATAGGCGCTGCGCCCAGAGATCCCCCCCACCCTCACCCACGCGGCCAGCACATCTCCACTCCACCCACAAGCTGTGAGCAAATGGTTTCCCCAAGAAACAGGTGGAATGGCTGCCCCAAGGGACTGTGGGAATCTGATGGCATCTACGGGGCCCTAGCTGCATCTTTGACCCAGGCTCTTGGGGGCTCCTGGGAACTCACGGTCCGGGGGTAAAGGTTGCTGATTGCCTGGCTTGGATCCAGAAAACACCAGACCCATAATCTCTCTCAGCACTGGGCAGACCAAGGCAGAGGGATTGCTGTGAGTTTGAGGCCAGCCTGTTGGGGGGGTGGGGGCACAACCCTTGATAGTAAGAGACACTTTTGACCCTTCCGTTCCTTGACAAGAAGAGAGAGGTTTCATGCCCAGGGCCATCTGTGGAGGAAGGAAGAGCCCTAGAGATGGGGAGGTTCTCTTGTGACCCCTGGAAGGTTGCTACGGGCCCTTAAAAGAAGTCGAGTTGAACAGAGGTAGATTTTAAACAGAAGCTGTCGGAAGTACCAGGCACTTAGGCTCAGCTCGTGGGGTGTGTCTGGGGTTCCTCCACGCTTGGGGTAAGGCAGCCTCTGCACTGGCTCCCAGCAGCCTGGTGCACAGCACGGGAGGGCCGCGTGCGCCCCGGCCTGGCTGGGTGCTGCCGGCTACCTGCCAAGTTCTAGCCCCTGCTCAGCCACAGGCGTGTGTGTCCCAGCCATGAGTGAGGAACACTGAGCAAAAACGGTAGGGGGCTGCTAGCTGGCATGGTTGCCCTCCTTGGAACTGCTGGGTATGCTATTCGGGGGTATAGCCAAGGACCCCAGGAAACACCCACTTTCCATGTCAGCCCCAAATCAGTGTCCCTACACCGAGCAAGCGGGGGGGGGGCACAGGTGTGGCCCCCACCACAGCAGCCACCTGTGGACCAAGCTTCCTTCAGCTGGTCATGAAAGGCATGTGTAGGACCACGCCCAGTGGGGGAGAAGGGCGGGTGCCGGGGAGGACTAGGGGTCGGGGAGCGAGGACTCACTGCAAAGTAGGCACTGTCCCCGTCCGTCCACAGCACGGTGAGATCGGCGTTCTCCAGTTCACCTTGGTCCGACATGCCGAACAGGACCCCGGCCCTGAGACCCCGCACCAGGAGCTGGAAGTAGACAGACTCCTGGGCGTAGCTGACGTTCCACGAGAGTTGCAGGTCTCCCTTGGGGTCCAGCGGGATGCTATAGGGGAACGGGTTCTCCGGTGGCGCCGAGCCCTGCAGCGCAGCTACCAGGATGACCAGGAAGATGGCCACGACCGTGCCGTACATGGAGGCCGCTTCGCGTGCGTTGGGGCTGGGACACCGACGGCCGGGACGAGCCTGCATGGCTGGGCTGAGCTCACTGGCCTCGCTGGGCCATTTATGTCCGGCCACTGGGGGTGGGCCGGGCTCCACTAATCCCATTTGTCTGGTGAGGAATTCAATTGTCTTGGTGGTTCTCCCACCAGCCTGTGCCCGGGGGAAGTGCTTTGCTCCTGCTTGCCCCTAATTGGCTTTAATGACACATGGACATCATTAGGGAATCAAGCAGACCGCCGTGTCCTCGGACAGGGCTCTGCAGCGTATCCAGAAGCAGATTCTGTCCGAAGCCGCAGGCCCTGCGGACGTTGCTGACCAGCCCCTCCCCACACAAGCCAACTGAGGTCCAAGGGGTCCTTGTCCTTTCCCTAGTGGAGGGGGACTCTTGCTGCTATTTCTACAGCAGTGCAGGGTGGGCCACGTTCAAACTAAAAATAAATGACAGTCCCCAAATAGCCTGTGTTTAGACACCGTCTCCACGGCCTGCCGTTCCACGTTTTCTCCTGTTTCCCCACCGGCTCCAGCTGGCGCCATGGCTGCTGGAGCGGGTGTGTTGCTGGGGTGCAGATTGGCGTGGGGTGTCCCTGGGAAAGACAGCGCAAGTGCGTGTGCAGAGGGAGGTGATGGGGGGCAGAAGGACATCTGGCTGCGAGGACAGTCTTTAGGGAACAGCGGGTGAGATGCATCCCCCTTTCCTGTCTCTCAAAGCCACGTCTTCCTCTTGACTCTCTGGCTGGCCAGCCCCTGCACTGCTTCTCCTATATCTACCACAGGTCCTTTGCACAGATGACTACCAGTCAGCCTTCCTGCTCTCAGGTCCTGTGCCTGTCCCACAGAGTGGCTGGACACAGACTGGCACCTTCAGGATATTCTTCTTTAGCATCTTGCTCCCAGCCCCAAACCTGACAAGGCTGCTAGGCCTCTCCAACTGAGGTGGGAGTCCTTTTCTGTCTTCCTCTGTTTCCCCTAGGGAACAGCCTCACCTCAGGAGCCCATTCGTGCCAGGCTCCCAGCTCGAGCCCAGGGGCAGGGAGGCCGATGCGGCTCTGCGCTCCGTTCCACAGAAGCACAAACAGCCATGCTCATCTGCGGGTGAATTTGGAGACAGTCCCAGTCTGCCCTGGAGAGCCGTGATCCACAGTCTCCAGCCACCCGGCCAGGGAGAGTCACAGCCCCAGAGGTGGGTTCTCCAGGCTCAGAAGCAACCTGGATTTCAGGGGTGATAAGACCCCTAGGTCCCCCCTGTGCCCAGGGGAGCTCTGGATGGAATCCTGTAGGTCCTCCTGATTCCAGACCTGAACACAGGGGTGTAGCACGCCGGGCAGGAGCGCGACCCCCTCCTTCCCCCGCGGTTCCTTCCCTCTCTTAGATGTGGGACAAGAGCAACAGTTGCTGGGCGCTCGGAGGGGAGACGCAGGCAGCTCTCAGTAAACAGCGGCGTGCGGCACACACGTCTATTTTTAACGGGATTCAAAAGGCACTCTCCGTCTCCGGCTCGGAACCAGGCGGGAACGCCAGCCTGCCTGCGCGCTTGGCAGATATGATTCAGCCGCTTTCAGAAGTAACAATTAACGAGTCCTGGGAGCAAGCGGAGAGAAGCTGGCTTGGAGAGCCAGGCCTGCCAGCGTCCCCATACGACACGCAGGAGATAAAGTCAGAGGAGATGGGGTGTGTGTGGACACAGCTAGCCGCCTGAGGCAGAACAGCTCCCAGGGACCCCAAATGACCATACAGAGGCGGGGGTGCACCTTGATGGTCAAGGTCAAAGTCAGAGAATCTCCTAGGAGTCAGATTGCCTGGAAAAGCAGGGGAGCTGGGGCGGAGCACACCCCCCCCCCGCCCCAGTTAAGGGATGTGGAGAATCTGACCCGCGATCTCTGACGTGGCGCCTGCTTGCTGTAGGTTCGCGGCATCCGCAAGTGCTGAGCAGCCCCGATGTTCTATGGCACCCAGAGGGGGGCAGTTCTTAGGGGGGCACCCTGCTCTCAGCCCCTCCCCCGACTCTGCTTGTGTTTGTGTGTGTCAGATGCCCTTCTGGGGGTGGGGAATGGGCTGAGGGTGGCTCCTGGAGCATCAGGAAATAAGCCCTGTTAGCTGCTACTCTGCGCCTGGCTCCCCTCCAAGGCTCATCGACGGCTGACCTCATTTGCAACCAATTTCAGCTTTTTAATAAGCCCCTTGCCTCCCCGCATCTCTCCATGCCGCGGCCTTTGGGAGCAGTGATCCCCCACCGCTGCGCCGTGAGCCCAGCTGCGGCTGACTCCTGGCCGTGGGTGGCAGCAACCTGCCTCTCGGCTATGGGTGGGGGTCTGGAAGCTGGATTGGGGAACGGAGCCAGACCAGCCTGGGCAGGCAGCTCCCTAGCAACAAGGCCCTCAGGACCCCCACTCCCACCCCCCCCCAGCACGGATCTCTTTCAACAGAAACGATGAACTCGAGGCAGTAACGCAGGCTTGTGACAGGTCACAGGCCCCTTGGGGAGCTAATTTTTTCTCTGGTCCTGAACATGGAGTCTGTGGGGGGGAGGCACATCTTGATGAGGAAACCCTGGGGACTCCCAGGGGAAACACCGGATGAACACTTGGGACGTCCATGGCTTGAGCTGCCCGGGGCCTGGAGTGCGGCCACCTCTGCGCAGCAGGAGACCCGGGAAGGATGCAGTGGGAGCCCACCTAGATAGTGCTGGTTCCCACGGCCGGCCCTGGGAGCGCTGCGGCCCTCCAGGACCCGTGGCGGCTCTGTGTGAGCTCCAGCAGCCTGCTTGAACAAGCCCACGACTGTCCTTGAAGGGCGAGGGACGTGGGTCTTTCGTGTGCTCCCCTGGCTCTGTGTTCTTCCCGTCAGCAGAGGGACGAGGAGGCGGGACCTCAGACCTGCGGCGCTGCCGTTCCCCACCACCTCAGGGTGTCGGAAACTCTGCTGCAGCCACAGGGCTCTGGGGGCCCCCCTGACCCCACCTCCCCAGGCTCTGCTCCTCTTCCTCCTCCTCTGCCTGGCTCAGCCCTGAGCTCCTTGGGATCAGGCCAGATGCTGACACCAAGAAGGATGGAGTGTAGGCAGGTTGGATGAAAGAGGATCCCAGGGTCCCCAGGCTGCGTCAAGAGCAGTGGGCAGGAGATGAATGATTGGCGTGCTTGCGAGCGGTTTCCCAAGGGCACTCTGGGGAGACTAGGGACGGAGGCAAAGAGCTCCAGGATGCGCCCTCCCTCCTCTCCTGTACCCCTCGCCCCCGTCCCCAGAGGTGGGCCGAGCTCTCTCACAGCCCAGCTTGCGGGAGGGTGTGGTCAGAGATCTGCAGGGACCCTGGGTAGGATCGAGAACGCTCTGGGTGCCCGGGCACAAAGTAAGGGCGGGCAGAGGACCACTGTCACAGCTGTGGTGTGGGCTTCTGATGCCCCCGCCCCACCCGTCATCCCTTCTCTGCTTCCTACCCAGCTCCACTTGCAGCCCTGCCTCTCCTCAGGGTGACAGTTCACGATCCTGCGTCCCAGTGTGTTAACCTCTGAGTCTCCATGTCTTCCTCAACGTCACCAGGTAACCAGTGAGAACACGGACCAGATGCCCTTTTCAATGCTCAAGGCCACGTGCAAGTGATGGCGCCCCAGAGCAACTGCCCGGCGCCGGCCCGGCAGGGGGCACCTGTACCCACGGGAGGACAAGGACGATGACTGGCAGGGAAGGGCCTTCCTGGGGCCTCGCCTGCCCTGGCAGCATTGACAGGGCTTGGGGCAAGTGGACGGTGATTTTGGTCTAAGCTGTGGGCCCAGGGATCCAGACCCCTGCTCAGAGTTCCGGGAACCACGCCGGTGTCAGGCTGCAGTCAGAACAAGCGGAGGGTCTCTCACTGGCTTGGAACACTTGGACCAGGTCGGCCGGGCTGGTGAGCCAGTGAGCACAGGGCTGGGGAGCACTGAGGACGAGCACAGTTGGGGAGCACTGAGGACATGCACAGGGCTGGGGAGCACTGAGGACGAGCACAGGGCTGGGGAGCACACCAGCAGGGTAGCCAGCGGGCCCCGGGGACCTGCCAGTCTGCCCTCCGAGTACTGCCATTGAGGATGCCATCCTCCTCCTGCCCCGACTTTTTTTTCAGAGGGGCCAGGGCTCAGAAACAAGTCCTGGTGCTCCCAGAATGTCTTCCCAGGTCCCCACGCTGTGTTTTGTTTTTTGGGGGGGATGTTGAACGAAGGATCTGGTGCGTGCTAGGCAGATACTGTACGACTGAGTCATTGTCCATGTTTGAGCGACCACCATGCTTTCGGACTTGGCCAGGAGCCTGTTGGTTCATCGGCTCTTCCATTTCCGTGCTGGGTAGGTGGAACGTCAGTGCATGCTCGTTCCGACAGCTCTCAGGGGTTCTGCTGTGTGAGCTGACGCCACTTCATTTAGCTGGGTCCCTGGGGACTCTGTCCTGAATGCTCCCTGTTGGTGACACAGCGGCCTGCACCTGCCCCCAGAGGCAGAATAAGCTCACGCAGAGCCCTGGGATGAAAGACATCTCGGCTCCTCCCTGAGGTCAGGAGAGGGTTCGCTCTGGCTGCTCTGCCACCAGCCACAGGCACAGCTGTCCCCATGGAACAAGTAGCCTCGTTGTGGTGAGTCGCAGCGAACCAGCCTGCCCCGGGGCACTCCCTTCCTGCACCGTCAGACCGTAAACACAAATTCAATAAGGCCTGCGAGGCCTGCCATTACCTGTCAGAGCCCAGGCTGTGGAAACGAGCAGGTCTCCATGCCTGAGGGGCTCTGACCTTCACAGAGCAGGAGTGGCCAAGATCTGCACGTACTGATCTGATTTCCTGCTGTTGATCAAATTACAGCGAGACTCGGCCACAAGGCCCGAGGGAAAGCGCAGATTAAAATGACCAGGACCCTGAGCAGGCGCGCGGGGGGGGGGGGGGGGGGGGGGGGGGGAGTTGCCGGGACATCTTTCTGGGTGACAAGCCCTCGACATCTGGCCTACAGGGTGGGATTGACAGGGTCCCTTACCCTGGCCTGAGGTTCAGAAGAGACACCAAGGCAGGTCGACAGCTGCTGACCGTGAAGAAAGGCAAGGAAGGACCCGGCGCAAGGACGGTAGCTCGTAGGACCAACTTGTGCCCATCCACATTCTGCCCTCACCACCCTGTGCCCATGCCCGGTCTCCCCCCACCGACCCTGTGCGCGTCCACGTTCCCCCCCAGCAACCTGTACGCATGCACAGCACTCCGCCCACCAACGCCGCGCTCATATGCAGTCTGCCCCTCATTCCAACCCCATTCACATGCACTGTGACCCCCACCAACATGTGCATATCCAGTGTCCGCACCAACCTTCTGCACATCTACAGTGTCTCCCCCCAACCCTGTGCACGTGCACACTGTCTGCCGCCAACCTGCACAGTGCTCCCCCAACTAACCCCATTCACGTGCACGGCGCTCCCCTGCTAACCCGGTGCATGCGCACGGTGTCCCTCATCAGACCTCAGGGGATGGTGTTCCAAAGTACCTGTGTGCCCCCTGTGTCAATCGTGGTTTTTTTCCTGAGATAAATTTTTTAATTTAAAAGTTAAGCAGAAGGGGGATTGACAATGAGAAAAAAAGATACAACGATCCCAACCATATACCACAACCAAAGGCATTTACATCTATGAATGGTTTATTTCTGGAATTGTCCATTGAAAACTTTTTGGACACGGTCGACTTTTGGTAGCAGAAACCACAGGAAGTAAAACCGCAGATAAAGGAGACACCCGTGACTTCCTGGGTTCCGTCAGAGACTCTGAAACAGATATGGCCGTGGCAGGCAGATTGCCCGTGCGCTCGACCAAGCGTGTGAGCAGACGCGGCTCGGAAAGAGGCAGAGATGCAGAGGCCCAAGGAAGCGTCTCGATCCAATCAACAGGAGACTCTAAAATAAGCATAATTACTATCTTAGATATGCAGGCATCTTATTCATGAAGCAAGAATGGGCTTTTAGATAAAAGAACTAATTAGAGACGGAGGGAAGTTAAAATAGACGGTCTGAGAAGCAGAAAACACATCTGAGGGGCAAATTAGCGAGCTGGGGGTCAGGCAGGTGCCGCCCACAAAGCTCAGCGCAGAAGGGGGGTGGGCAAGAGGGGGAGGTGGGGGCCCCCTGGGGCGCTCCAGAGGCCCCCTTTCAGGTGACAGGGCTGCTTGCAGTGAGGGCTGCAAGGAGGGAAAGCAGAAAATGCCTTGGGGAGATGCTCACTGGTGAGAGGCTGCAGCCTAAGCACAAAGACCCTAATCGATCCCCACATTAAAGACAGAGAAGAAACAAAGAAAGCAAAGTGGTGCCTGCCTGTAAGTCCAGTGCTTGGGGGAGGGGACGGGAGGACCCCTAGGACTTGAGGAGCACCCAGTCTAGCCCTTGGCACCTCCAGGCTCAAGCATAAGATGAGGAGTGATTGTAGAAGACCTGACATCGACCGTCTGGCCTCAACACGCACATTAATAAAAACGAATTAGTTAACAAATTAATTATCATTGTAAGGATGAAGACCAGAGAAGAGGTTCCTGCAGGAGATGGGAACTGGACCCACACTGGCACCTTTGTGGCAATTCTGTGTGCCAAGAAGCAACCCAGCCCTACTGCAGGTCTGCCACCCAGCCTAGCTTTCTGACTGCAGAACAAAGCAGGAAGGAAGCTCAAGGATTGTATGCGGCTCTCATTCAGCAAGGAATTCCTGGAGGTGCCTTCAGAAAGAAAATCTTTAACACCGGAGGGGAGGCAAGGGTAGGAGAAGGGGGGGGGGACCCAAGATGCCGGAGCCGCGGAGCTCCCTGGCTGTTTTGTATTGTGGAAGATTTCAAACCCGAGAGAAGCATACGTCCGTCGTGTTGGTCAACACATCGCAGACATCTCGTCAAATGGGATCTTTGCCTTTAATCGAGTGTCTCGTTAGGTGAGGGTAACTGGCATCCAACATTCATTTTGCCTTGCGTCTGACCACCTACCAACCTTGTCATTAACTGGATGACCCTTCAGTGGTTCGTTCCGGTTCATTGAGTGGAATTCCCCAGGTTGGTGGGCGGGTGGTCAGAGCAGAGCATCTCTGGATTCGTATCCATGTCTTTGGTTTCTGGTTCCATGGCTGTGGGGTGAGGTGAAGATGCTGCTGGGTCCCAGGGTGCCCTGGGGAGGTTCCTGCCTCAGGGCGCCCCTAGATACCCATTCCTAGGCCAGCCAGGCCGTGTCCTCCACTCTAGCTGGTTTCTTTGTCTCTGAAGACTATCTGAAGGTTTCTCGTTTTTCTGTCAACATCTGGCTCTGGCTCTCAAGCCCCTTAGCGTTGAGGACTGACTCCTTTGCCTTCTTTTAAAACATCCCTGCATATTCTAAGGAATGTACATTAAGTCCACTCTACAGTTTAGCTAGAGGAACGAGAATACCTAGATATTAATGAAGACACTACTACTACTACTACTACTACTAATATAAAGATAGCGAAGATAGCAACAAAGTCAATAAAGACAATAGAATCCCTCTGCAGCAGTGGGCACTGTAAAACTTGCTGAGCCGCCCCCCTTGCTCCCCAGTTCCTTCCCTTTTATCTCAAGACACGTTGATTTAATGATATGCTTCTTTATTTTCCATGCCAGGCCTCCAGGCAGTATTGATGCACTATCAGCCCATCATGTAGGTAAAGGAGCTGAGGCACAGAGACTGCAGCCAACTTGCAAAAACCCGCACAAGAAGAGAGCCAGCGGAGCCCAGATAAACTCAGCTGAGTCTTGGCTGCTTGGTCTGCCTCTCAAGTGGGGATTTCTTCCACTCTATGTAGCATTGGATCCAACCTTTCCATTTTATTTTATTTTATTTTATTTTATTTTATTTTATTTTATTTTATTTTATTTTATTTTATTTTATTTTTAGACAGGGTTACATGTAGCCAGATCCGTCGCAAAGATGACCTTTCCTTGCTGATCCTCCACCTGCAGAGGTCTGGGGTTGCAGATGTGCTCCATCCAAGAGGAACCTCGCCAGCTGATTACAGAGTCATTCAGCTGAGAACTCTGGGAAAGATGGGAAGGCCTGGGCCCCCAGGCCCTGGGTAACAGTGGTGACAGAACAGAAACAGCCGCATCTGCTGCGTGCATGAAGATCAGGCAAGTGCAGTGAGGGGTCCAGGAGCAGGCACTGCACATGCCACATGCATGTCAGTGCAGTTTTCACACCAACAAGAAGAGGTGCTCAGGCATCGGGACAAAAGAAAAACTTCTGACTCACACGGGGCCCCAAGATTCCAATAGGCTAGAATAGAGCACCAAAGATGTACCGAGGGGCTGGCAGAAGGGACCAGGGGTTAAATCTTTGTCTTGAAAGCAAAAGGACCTGGGTTCAGCTTACCAGATTCCATGTAAAAATGCCAGGTGGATGTGGTGGCTGAATGCAATTCCAGCCTTGGAAGGTGGAGCCTGGGACACCCCAGAACAAAGCAGTAAGGAGGTAGAGCAATCTAGGATGATTCTTGACATCACTCTCGGCCACTCCAAGTGTCCTCTGCTACACACACACACGCACGCACACACATGCACGCACGCACGCACACACACACACAAATACACATAAAAGAAAAAATTGCGCCAAGGTTAAAGTGCCCTGGGACACCCTCCCAAGCAGAGAGCAGCCTGTAAGGTGCACTCAGGGGTGGGCGGTCCCCCTGCACTGAATGGCTGGGAGGGGCTCAGCTCTCTGGAGGGGACCCTCAGGGGTGGTGTGAAAGGTGGGCGGGCCTTGAAGGACGCAGGTGAGCGGCAGTGGTCTCTGTCACTCTGGGGAGTGTTGAGGGTGGAGCATCAGCAGAGCTCCCAGGAGGGGAGGGGGCGAGAGACAGACCCATCAGCTGGGACCCCACTAGGAGACAGAAGGAATCCCCGCCTCTCTTCCTCCTCAGGGAGGAGGAGCATCATCTATGCCCAGAGGGAAGTCAGGGCAACCACCATGAAATTCCCAGGTGCACCTGGGGCAGAGAAGACGGCCATCTTCTTCAGGATGTTCCACAGTTGCCTTCCCACAATGCCCTGCTGCATTCTCAGGCGCCACACGCTCTGTGAAAAAGCAATGAGGGAGTCCCTAGGGGTTCATTTTGGGAAGAAGTAGATACTTAGCCCCTGAGGTCACTCCACCGGGTCCTGGCTCCCAGCAGAGACCTGGGGGCGACAGGTGGCCTGCAAGGTCTCTGCGTGGAACACATGCTGCCCTGGCTCTTGGGGTGTCCCCTCCACCAAAACTTCCTCACCACACACAGCAGAGGCCAGGCAGGCATCAGGAAAGAGCCTGGTGGGTGCCAGCCATGGAGGGCTCTCTCCTGTGCCAGGAGCCTCGCCACACCCAGCAGGGAGAAGCGTAAAGCTCAGACCGAGGGTCACATGGTTCAGGCCAGCCTTCTGGAAGGTTCCGACTGTGTCATGTGGTCAGCAGTGACTGGGCGGGGGCGGGGCCTGGGCAGGAAAGTGGGGGGTGTGGTCGGTGCTGGGCTGTTCCTACCGCTGCTTTCCTGGTTTGGCCCCCTCCCTGCTGCAGTTCTGAAAACAGACTGATGGAGACCCCGGGATGGGCCAGAAAGGAGCGGCGCACGCATTGATCCACATTCTATGTGTGCCATGGCCTGCGGTTTATCTGCACCCTGTGTCTGTCCAGCCTGCGCCCCACATGCTGCTGCCTCCAGCAGCTCCATTGCTCTCTGCTCCCCACCCTCAGCCTCCTGAGAGCCAGTGCATGGCCGAGGGAAAGAGGGGGTGCTCAGCCTTCCTCCTGCAGAAGACGGGTAGCCCTAGGGCTGAAAGTCCACGAGGTAAGGGGTGGGAGGTGGAGGCCGTGGGCAGGCAGGGAAGCCAGTCTGTGTGATTTGGGGCCGCCTATCCTCCTGATCCAGGGCAGTGCTGAGGCTGAAGCCAGGGTCTTCTCTACTCCCTACCACACCCCTAAGCTCCCCCTTGTGAGGTGACAGGATTGGGGCCCCTGGAGTGCTCACTGCTGGCAGGAAGTGAGCCCCGGGCGAAGAGCAGGTCCTTTGCCCCGTGCCGCGTGCGCCCTGACCATCGGTCTTTTCCTTTAGCTCGGCCTGCAGGCCCGGCCTGGCAGCAGGCTCGGCTCTGCAGCTGCAAGCTCGCAGCAGGCGGCACACCTGGCGACATTCTCGTCCCGGAGGGCACGACAGACTGTCCTTGTCGGTTTGCCTCCCACACCCAGCACTGAGCCTACACACAGTAGGCACTTGCTAAATGCCTGAGTCAGTCTGACTTGCCCGCTGGCTCCAGGCATCCAGCCTGAAGAGTTAAAACAGCTGCAGCAACGGCAACTTTAAAATGCGCACCATGTGGCAGCAGCTTTGGTAAAGTGCCTGCCGCTAAGTGTGGGGAGCTGAGCTCTATCCCAGCACCACGCAAAGGCTGGTACGCTGGTGCACGTCTGTAAGCCCAGCGCCAGGCAGTCAGACACCGGAGGGTCCCTGGGACTTGCTGAATTGGTGAGGTCCAGGTTCCAGGGAGAGGCGCGGTCTCCAAATACAAGGTGGAGCTGGGGAGATGCTCAGGGGTTAAAGCCTTTGCCCCACAAGCAAAAAGACCCCCAGATTCCAAGTGAAAATGCCTGGTGGATGTGGCGGCTCACATCACTGTAATTCAGTGCTGGGAGGAGAGTGTGGGGATCCCGGACAAGCTGGTTGCCAGATTAACTCCAATGATGCGCTCGGGGCTTGATGAGAAACCGAGGCCCACAACAGCAAGGAGGAAGAGTGATCAAGGGCGATTCTTGATACCACCCTTGCAGGAGCATTTATACACATGTATCCCCCATACACCCACATGCAAACACTACACATGTGTGCATGCACACACACCCTGAACACACATGCAACAAAGAAAGCCAAAGGTGGGCGACACTCGAGCAACAACAGGTGGTCCTCCGGCTTCCACGCTGCCGGTGTCGTGCCTGCGTCCTGGGACCGTGGACTTGGGCTCCTCCTACCTCTTTCTTTCATCCTTGGTCTGTTGCACTCTTGTTCACACCCAACGCAATCCTGCTGTCCCCTTCTCCCTCCCCTGCCCTCCCCTCCTGACCTCGCCCCTCCCTCCTTCATCCTCCCTTCTATCCTTTCCCTCCCTCCCCTGCCTTCCCCTCCTGTCTTTCCCCCTCCCTCCTCCATCTTCTCTTCTGTCCCTCCCCTTCCTCTCTTACCCTCCTCCCTCTCCATCTCCCCCCTCCTCCCTTTCCATCTTCTTCCTCCTCCCTCACTTTCCTCCCTCTCCATCTTCTCCCTCCTCCTCACCCTCCTCTCCATCTGCTCTTTCCCCTGCTCCCTCACCCTCCTCCCTCTCCATCTTCCCTCTCCTTCCTCACTTTCCTCCCTCTCCATCTTCCCCCTCCTCCCTCACCCTCCTCTCTCTCCATCTTCCCTCTCCTTCCTCACCTTCCTCCCTCTCCATCTTCCCCCTCCTCCCTCACCTTCCTCCCTCTCCATCTTCCCCCTCCTCCCCTCCCCTTACAGGTCTTCACAGTCAGCCATTGGCTACGGGCATCCATGATCCCTTCTGACAGCACAGCGGAGGACAATCCCAGCTTTCGTTCTCTGTTCCGAGAGGGTGGTCACAAGTCTGAGGACAGTCCCTTGGACACAGAGCCCCTTGTGGGCTCTCCCTGGCTATCCCACCCAGAGGGGAGGAACCTGTCTCTCCCTGATAAAATGAGAAAGCTTCACTCTGACCCGCCGTCCTATGTTCAGGGAGCCGTGTCCAAAGAGTCCGGTAAGACGCTTAACTTGCATGACTTAGCTTTTAGCATGAGAGATGGAAAGCCATACCCTGGGGGCAGGACGTGGTCAGCGAGGACTTGGAGTCTGACTGGATCCAGCTGTCACCTCAGGTTCCCTGCTATGAAGCAGAAAAATGACAAGAAAATTCTTCCTTCAGTGCTGGTAGAAAGGCTCAGTATTGGAGCGTGCGGGGTTCCAGCTGTCACTCATCCTGTCACTCAATGACTTGGGTCCCACTCAAGGGGCGACATCCCCCAGCCTTCGAGATCTTCAGGCAGTGCTGAGCTCCCAGAATCAAAGGGTTTTCACCTGAGTTTGTGTATGCATAGTGCGTTGTGAATGCACGTGTGCATGCATGAATGCATGGATGCATGGATGGATGGATGGATGGATGCATGAATGGATGGATGCATGGATACATGAATGGATGGATGCATAGATGCATGAATGGATGGATGCATGGATGGATGGATGCATGAATGGATACGTGAATGGATGGATGCATGAATGGATGGATGCATGGATGCATGAATGGATGGATGCATGGGTGCCCCATGTGATCTCTGGAGTGATGGGAACTGACTTGCCAGGAAAATAAAGATCCAGGAGCCTCTTGTTAACATCTGTCTGAAATGAAAATACCCCATCCAACGAAAGTTCTGAGATAATAAACCCTACGATTCAGACTGCGCCTGCCCAGCCCACAGCATGATTTTCATCATAGTGTCTGACTCACACAGAGCCCCAGGAACCCCGGCGCTGAGCCCGTGTGCACGCGCCGCAGGCCTCCTCCTCATCCATCATCCTCCACGATCCCTCAAGAATGAGCGCGTGGAGCTCACTTTCACAATGTTTGAAGATGTGGCGGTAATTAAAAGTCTCCAGGAACACATTCCAAACAGACAAGGCTGCTGCTGGGAGCTGGAGAGAGAGAAACACGGCACGCCTGCATGCTGCATGTACTATCACACCCTGCCCTCTCTCGAGTGAGAGAGAGAGAGAGAGACAGACAGACAGACAGACAGAGATGAGGCGCACGCCACAGCACGCACATGACAGACAAGGACAACCTGGAAGTCAGCTTTCTCCTTTCACTGTGTGGACTCCAGGGATTGAATTCAGTCCTCCAGGTTTGCACACAGTAGCCTTTGCCCGCGGTGTCATCTAGCCAGCCCTGTAACAACTGTGATCTGGGTGTGGTGGTGACTTTACCCGCCCCCCCATGTCACAGGAGAATCTTGGTCACCTGATATGTGATTCTCAGTGTATTTTTCGACTCATTGCTCTCTGGGTGGGCTTGACCTGGGCAGATCATTTGGGATCATTACACACGGCTACCTTCTGCACGGTTCTGCAGAAGGGACCTGAGCCCAGAATCCACATTTAAAAAAAAAAAAGAGGGTGTGTTGAAGGCAGGCGGGGTGGTTCTGCTACTTGTCCATTCAGCAACTGCTGAGCCCCTGGCGAGCACAGCCTGACACGGAAGGGCATCGCCTGCCAAAGACAAATGGAGGAATCTCCTGAAGCCCGAGCGACTTCCAGAAGGGTGAACTGCACCGTGGCACAGAGCCAGCGCCCACCTGAGCTCGGAAAACTCAACCTGGAGCCCCTGGCGGGGGTCCCGAAGTCCCCGGGGAGTCCAAATTTAGGTTGTTACAACCTACTGATTGGCTGGTGCCACTCTTAGGGCTCCTTGGCTTCGGGACACAAGACCCAAGCATCCTCCGCCTGGATGTGTCTAGAGATTGGACTTCATCCTTCCGGAGGGGTCCCCGGAATAGACTTGGAAGCATCTTGGCCACGATTCTCTGGATCCTGGCAGAAGCTGCCTTCCTTGAGCACTTGGTCCCGTCCACTCTGCAGAACAATGCTGCGGTCACAGGGGACAGTTGGGTCTGTCCCCTTCCACCCTGGGGATCTGGTGCCCTCCATGACTGTATTAGCTACTGACAAAGCAATTTAAAGGCGGGAGGTGATTCTGGCTCATGGTTCTAGGTTCAGTTCATCGTCACAGTGTGAGGCGGCTGGTCACGTAGCATCCACAGTCAGGAAGCAGAGAGAGAGGCATGCTGGCGCTTTTACATTTGCATATAGTGTGTGTGTGCATGTGCATGTATGTGCGTGTGTGCCACAGCACGTGTGTGGAGGTCAGAGAAACAACTTGTAGGAATCATGTGTACCCAGGGACTGAATTCAGGCCCACCAGCCACCTCCCACCCTACTTCCTCCTTTTTATACAATCCAGGACTCTAGCCCATGGGATTAGAGCCACCCACTTTTAGGGGGCTATTCCATTTTGGTTGGTCCGATCTAGAAAACCCCTCCCACACATGCCCAAAGATTTGTCTCCTCGGTGATTCTAGGTCCTGTCGAGCTGACAGTCTAAACCATCACATCGACTGAGCATGGTGCACAGATGTGGCTGGGCTCTCACTGTCCCCGTGGGCACTAGCAGAAGTTTCACTCAGGGCAGCGAGCTTGCAGAGAGACACACTCGGTGCCCATCTCCCGCCAAGAAGTTATCACCCTTGAGCCCTGAAGCCACCCTGCCTGCCTTCAACACACCCTCTTTTTTTTTTTTTTTTAAATGTGGATTCTGGGCTCAGGTCCCTTCTTGACAGCATGGAGCTGGGCTTACGAAAGCCCCGTCTGCCCAAGGTGGAAAGCAAACCTCGTAAACTGCGCTGTGGTGCGCTGGGGCTTTTTCAAACGACTCCACCATCTGTTGGGTCTGAATTACATCCACGAAGCTGTGTGTTATGGAAAAATGCCGTGACAGGACGGAGCCCACACCTCCAGCTGAAGTTGCCTCGCAACTGGAGAGTGTGCCGTAGTGGAAGGGCTCTGAGCCTTTCGCCCCCGGCCTGTGGTCAGCCGGCTCCTGAGCAATGGCACACAGCTAGACTTCTTCCCTGCACGCACCAGGAACTTGCTATTTCCAAAAGCCGATAGTGCATTGATTCTGTGGCATCTGATCGAAGACTTCTCCATTTCCTCTATGTCTAGTTTTGGAAATGGGTTTCTGCTTAAAATCAGGGCATATTTTTGTACACAAAGAACAAGTCATGACCTTCTGCATCACTGTCCAATGGCATCTGTGTGGTCGTGTGTGACTCTGGGTAGTTACTCTGTCCCTCTGTCCTCATTATAAAGTGAGGGTGCAGAAGGATCTAAGCTGGGGAGACGGCGAGCAGGAGGACCTGCATTCAGATCCTGCGACCCCTGTGCTGAGGGAACAGGGTAAGTGGATCCAGGGCTTGCTGGCCAGTCTGGTCAAAATGGCAGGTTCCAGGCTCAGTGAGACCCCGTGTCAAAATGCAAAGTAGAAAGTGAGAGGGGAGACACCTGACATGGACATCTGCCTCTGTGTGTGTTCATGTGGAGGGTGAGCACATGCAAACACCACATCACCCACACGTGCAAACACCACATGCACCCATATGTGCAAACACCACATGCACCCACACGTGCAAACACCACATGCACTTACACATGTAAACACCACATGCACTCACACGTGAAAACACCACATGCACTCACACGTGAAATCACCACATCACCTACACGTGCAAACACCACATCACCCACACCTGCAAACACCACATCACCCACATGTGCAAACACCACATCACCCACATGTGCAAACACCACATGCTCACACACACAAACACCACATGCACTTACACATGTAAACACCACATGCTCACACGTGCAAATACCACAACATGCACCACCACATATATAAACATCATATGCACCTACACACACATGCAAACACCACATGCACTTACACATGCAAACACCACCACATGCACCCACACACATGCAAGCACCATGTACAACCACACTACACATGCATATGAATGAAGGCATCTGCTGCACATGCCGTGGGCCACTGAAGACAATGCTGATGGAACCAAAACAAGCTGCTCCAAAATAAGATTCATTCTCACAAGCGCCAGGAACACGATTCTTTCTGCTCCACACGGGAAGAAACCGTGACTCGGAGCTGAGAGCCAGAGGCTGAGCTGCTTCTGAGTGTTTCGTGGGTCAGACTGCGACTGTGACACCGGCTGAATTGGGAAGACCGTGAACAAGGAGCGTCATGGAAGGACATGGGGCTGGTGACCCGTGGCACACATGCATCAGAATCTAATCCACATGAGACAACAATCACAAAGAAAGATTGCGAGGGAGGTCGTGAGGGAAATGTGGATGCAAAAGCTTCCTAGCTAGGCTGGCTTCTAGGCGCCGATTGGCTGCCTGGCTGTGCTTTCTAGTGCTTTCTCCTCCTCCTTGGGTATGGAATCACCATTGGCGTCCATGCTGTGTCTCTGGGGCTTTGGAGAACGTGGGAAATCCACAGGAAGGATGATTGGCCAGCGTGTGGATCTGCTGCTAAGGTGCCTTCTCTGTCGCCTGTGAAACGGGACACGCCGAGATCGGCCTGGCCGTCACTGAGAGGGGTACAATGTGCGCAAATGTCCAGCCTTGTGTCTGGAGAGCTTCGACACTCCCCAGGAGCTGAGTGCCCTCTAGAAGCCGGCTGTGCCAAGCTAACAGATGAGTCAGATACAGACCCTGCTCCCTGGGGCAGGTGACAATTAATTATCCTTCTTGTGGGGAAGAGAGACCCTCACAGCAGCAGGATCTGGCACTTCCTGGGAGTTAAGTGAGGCAAAGGAAGCTCCCTTGACCAATGACCCAGCAGCTCTGAGATGCTCAGAAAGGACCCTCAGGGAGGAGCTGGCAGAGAAGGCAGCACGTGGGCATGTGGAGCGCCTGGCTCATGCGCTGCTTGCTGAGCCCTGTGGCATGACACAGGACACGCCGTCTCAGGCACCCAGCCACGTGCGAAGGAGAAATGGGCTCCAGTGGTCTGTCCCCGGTATGGTCACCTCCTCCATGGCGTGGAGTGGGTCCTTTCCACCTGGCGCAGACTCCTCACAGGGCTCAGGCTCCGTAGCAGGAAGGGCTAACAGCTGCAGAGTGTTTCTCGGAGCGGGATGCTCTTCTGAAGGTTGTGTGTTCTGCCCAAAGCCTTTTACTTCCAGCTTCCCTGGGAGCAGTGAGTCTGGGAGTCCCCTGCACATCTCTGGGGATAGGACCTACCATGGGGGGGGGCGCCTCAGTTCTTTCTCATGCCTGGTCCAGATCGTCTTGATTTAACTTCCAATCGCTGGTGTAGAATTGCATGTGGAGGGCCAACCCGACGAGGTCTGCTTCCCTCCCGCCGTTAGGTACATGAGGCAGCCACGCTCCCTGGCTGCCCACCGGCCTGGGGCAGAGTACCCACCTTCCCCCTCTGCATTGCTCTGTGAGGCTGACCCAGAGCACACGAGCAAGCAGCAGCCAGAGGGAGCGTTTATTAAGCACTTAAGGTGTGCCATGCCTCTAGGCACCCTCTGACTTTTATTCCCAGACCAGCCTTACGGGCCTGGCTGTCAGTCACTCCAGAAGCGAGGGTCAGGGACTTGCACCCAGGTTGGGCTGACCACAGGCAGACGAACTGAACGCCAGGGAAATCGGCTAGCGGATTAGAGAGCGCCCCGCAGGGTGCGGGACCCCTCCCCAGGCCCAGTCAGCGGGTGGGCGCGCGGCACCCGGGCCGCGGACCAGCCGTCAGCACCAGGAACAGCTCCCGGCGGCCCCGGCCGACGGCGCGCGCCAGCCCAGGGCGCGCTCCCCAGCCGGCTCCCCGCGCGCGCCCTCCCCGCCAGCGCGCGCCCGAGCCCGGGCTGGAGCCGCGCGTGCCGCTCGCAGGGAGGCAGCGGGCGTCCGGAGCCGCGGCCGCAGCGCGCAGCTGGCAGGGGCGCCCGCCGGACCGCGCCATCGCCTCCCCCGGGGCCTCCCCGGGGCCTGTCGGAGCCCGCCGGGCTAGCCCGGCCCCAGCAGGCGCCCACGGCCCTGGCCTGGGCTTCGGTCGCTGTGTCCGGGACACAGGGACGCCCGCCCCGTCACGTGCGCCCAAGTCCTCCGCCAGCCGGGGCAGCGTGGTTCCCATGGTTCAAGGTAAGGGCCGAGAGAGCGGTCGCGCGGGTCTCGGTGTGGGAGCAGCTAGGAATGGGAAGCCCCGGATACGTGCCCACCCGGCGGGAATGCCCACGGCAGCCTGTCCCAGCCGCCTGGCATCCGGATCCTTGCCCGACACAGGTGCCTGCCCGTCGTCATCCATCCGGCCACCGGCCATCCTTCAAGTGTGCTGGGATAGACATTGGGGTTCTAACCGAGAAGCAGGGGAACTCGCTGCGGGAAAAGAGACTCCATTTCCCTCCCTCGGTGACCTGGGGGAGGGGTATGGAGAGGGAAAGTTCCAGCCAAGAGACCACACGTCCTCTGGGTGCTGAGATAATTCTATGTCACATATGTGAGAGCTTTCCAAAGCTTGATTGACCGGGCTACCTCTGCGTCCGCCTTTCCTAGCCCCCATGAGAAGGGTGAGAAGCCCCATTTGACAGATGAGGAAATTGAGGCCCAGAGAAGTTGATGTCTTGCCCAAGGTCACAGTGAGCAGGTGGCAGAATTTACAACGCTTCCTTTCTCCACCTTGTTTGTCCTGAAAGCTCATCTTAAATGGTGGGGCGGGAGCATCAGACTGGTAGGTGGATTTTCCCAGCCAGAAATGAGACTCCAAACATCAAAACTCTAAGAGCAAGTCCACACCCACCATCTCTCCCTGCGGTGAGTCCTAAACGGCCCAAGCCTGGGTCACATGGCCACACACAGTCCCCACGCTGTGACTCAGGGGGAGGGACAAAGCCTTAGGGTCAACTTTACAGACCCCCCTTCCCAGGCCCCACAAGAAAGCAGAGCTCCAGTGGGCTGAGGGACAGTAGACCTTCTGCCTATAGGTCCCCTCTCTTCCGGCCAAACTCCTGGTGGACCTAAGAACCCCCAGCACCTCTCCTTCCCCCAAATTCAGGTCCACAGAAAAGTACTCATGTCCATCCTCCCATCCGTTCCTCTTGAGACAGATCTGGGAGCGGAGCCTCAGGGTCCAACCTCCTCTGATGTTGGACCACTAAGGCTGGCCGGAGCCCTCCTTGCATGCACAGCTCCAGCTTGCTGAGAGCACAAAACTTTGTGTGCTCGTTGGAGTCCCTCCCTCCAGCCCTTCCTTCGGCGGCCGTGTACAGTGCATCTGCCTTGTGCTAAGGAAGAAAGATGTGATCATCTCCTCCTGGAGTCTTGGTCTCCATCAGCCTTCTGGGTTGCACCCACGTGAAAAACCTATTGGTGTGTCCTGAAGGGGCAGAGAGCTGAGCAAGGAGCCCCGCTTCCGGCCTGGATGCCCGAGGGGACTGCGGGGCTCTCTGAAGTGTACAAATGCCCTGGGGTGCAGGGGAGCTTCTCCAGCAGATTGGGAGGGATTCCGCAGGACCCCAAATCCCCCGCTGTTGTGCCAGCACGGACAAGACACTCCGATTGCAGATTGTTGCCCTGTTCCGTCCGTCTTCCCGGCTGACCTTGGGCCAGTCGCTGTATGTTTCTGGACCTCAGTCTCCCATCTGTGAACATATGAGGTGGATGTTTTTATGAGGCATGGCAGCCTCTGCAGCTGTGTTGGTGTAAGTTCCTGGTTAGGTGGATGAGGCCGGAAGAAGCCTCGACTCTTCCCTTATCTCCAAGAGAGCCTGGAATGGGTTTGAGATCTCCCAGCGAACCTGAGTTCAAACCTCCCTCCCTGCCAACTCATTTCCCTTCTACGTGGTCACCCCATTTTTGTGTATGCACCTGGTGCTGGGCGAAGCTTCGTGGCTCTGGGGACCGGCCCTGCAGTATGGCCTCCATCCTTCCCACGTGGGCTGGCCTAGCTAGAGTAAGGGCAGCAGATCCAGCAGGAGTAATGACTGCGCCTGCAGGGGAGATTTATCACTTCTCAGTCAATTACACCGAGCTCTTGCTCCTGGGCGGGAGCGTGCAGAGTGGCGTGAAGCCCAGACTGTCCATTCACTTCCCACCATCACTGCCGCTGACCCCATCCCTCCCTGCAAGCCCCGGGGAGGAAGGTGGGCTCTGGGCCCAGACTTGGGGTGAATCAGAGCTGTTACCTGCAAACATGGGGTGTTCCTGCCTTCCTATGGGAGCTTCCAGATGGAGCTGCCAGGCTCCTCCTGACGCTTCAGTGGGCTGAGTGGGGGCTTCCCACCTCCATGGGAGACTTTCCCTTACATTCTCAGCCACTCGGGAGCAAATCCAAAGAGCCTTCACTCAGCCCCGAATCTCAGCGCTTGCCCCCCTCCCTCCCCTCAGAGGTGGAACCAGCACCCAGCGTTGCGCTCATTCCTTCCACAGCGCTTTGTTCCCCGAGCGATTAGGTCCCTGGGACCCATGCTTCATCGGAGCTCCCATTGGCCCTGCTCCGTCCCTTGCCTAGTGTCTGAAAGGCCCGAGAAGGGGGTCACCCTTGCTACCCCGGAGCGCAGATGGACTGCAGCCAAAACCCAGGACCTAGGGCGCGAGGCCAGCTGGCGACTCCTGGTTTGCACTGCTATGACATGGGGACTGTGCCCTGGGTCCCCTGGGGTTTTATTGGGGTGGAGGCTGGAGAGGGGGCGTGAGTGAATGTGTGTATGGGGGGGAGTTCAGATCCAGATCGTAAGCCCTGCTCTGAGAGTGGGCAGCCATCAGACCCAACTTTAGAGATGGCTACGTGCTGCGATGCGGAAGGAGGCTAGAGAGCAGGGAGCAGGGGGGTCCGGGGAGGCCATGTCCCTCTCTGGATCAGGGTGGTAGGCAGCGGGCAGATGCCAGTCATGCAGGATGCTGGCAAGCTGGGAGTAGTGGCGACTCGGGATGGGATAAATGCCACTTCTAAAAACTACTTTATTTGAGAAAGAGAGAGGAAGGAGGAGAGCTAGATAGACCCTGGGGGCCACACACAGCCTGTGGGCACATGGCGGCTTGCTGAAGTCCATTCTCTCCTTCCAGAGAATGTGGGACCAAGCTCAGGTTGAGGGGTGTATCCGCTGAGATGGCTCACTGACCCGGATGCACATCACTTTAGAAAACTCCATCAGTGGAGCCCAGGGCTGACCTCGAGGCTGGGATGGGCTGAGTGGGACGGGGAGGAGGGAGCCAGCCCCAGGGGGCTCCAAGGTAGGAGAGCCTGGCTGTGCGTCCTGCCCTGGTGGGTCCCAACCCTCCCAGAAGGGTGCCTGTAGGGCAGCCCGCCAGACCGGGGCAGCCCTGGCCAGGCCGGGCCAGCAACCTGTGCTTGCGTTTTACCTCCGTACTGGTGGGCAGGGGTTGCTTGGTGTCTAAAGTGCTTGCCTTAAATGCATGAGGACTCCAGGTCAATCCCCAGAACCCACAAAGAAAAAGGAAAGAAAAGAAGGTTTTAGCGTGACAGTGTGCGCTTGTAGTCCCAGTCCCGGGAGGCCAGAGACAGGTGCATCCGGGTGCTGACTAGCCACCCAGGACAGCCCACCTCGTGAACTCCCGGCCAGTGAGAACACCTGGCTCAGAAAACAAGGTGAGTGACTATGCACACATACATGTGTGCGCGCGCACACACACACTCACAGACACACATAGACACACACCTGACCCACATCCTCAGTGGTGGATCTAGTAGTGTGCTGTGAGCTTCAGGAGGTGGATGGATGAGTCCTCGGGCTGTAGCCATGCCCAACCCCTCCCTTGGCTGCTGAGAGTGGCAGGGTGGCACAGCCTTGGCGTCTGGCCAGAGTGGAGTTTGTGTCTAATCTGTGTGTCCTTAGAGAGAGGGGGCCCCACAGCCCCTGTGGTCCCAGGATCTCTTCATCCACCGGGTCCAAGGTACTGCTGCGTAGAAGGGTGGTCCACAGTGCCTAGCCGCATACACTGCATTCTGATGGTGCTGGTTTTCTGATGTGGCCAGAAGGGATCTCCAGGTGGACTGGCCCCCCATGCCCCCGCTGGGATGGCATCGGCTCCCTGACGGTGACGTCACTAGTGGGCAGTCACAGCCACCTGTGGCTCGGCTCTCCCCGTCCGTCCGTCTTCCTGCAGAGCACTTTGCGGAGAAGCGGGTCTGAGAAGCTCACGGGCAGCTGCGCCTGCTGCGCTTGGACCCTGGAGCATGCGCTGGCTTTGGCCGCCTGGCACGAGGAGAACAGAATCAGCGTTGCTGGGAGCGGGGGGAGCCCCAGCACACTCCCAGGGACTCTTGAGCCTTGTTCTGCAGACATGCAGGCCACAGGTACAGGAAACCGTCCCTGCTTGCAGAGAGCGGGGACGCGTGGCTTTGACTCTTGCACGCTCTGTGTAAGTTTAATAATGATTTGCTTTTATAATATATTCAAATATCATTTTATTAAGAGATGTGTGCTTGTGTTAAAGGGAAAAGCGGTTCAGCTTCTTCCTGGCTCCCTGCCTACAAAGCCAAAGCCCTTCGAGGCCCCGGTCCCTGAGCTCACCTGCAGCACCGGGGCCTCGCCGTCCTCGGCCATGCAGGTCCTCTCTCGTCCCCCTCCCCATGCGAGGGGCAGAGCCGCGCCCTCTAGCGCAGAGGCCCCAACTAGGCTGGCGGAGCTGATCCAGTGACGGTGTTGTGGGCACGTTGTACCTGCTGGGCTAGCTGCAGGCCTGGGTCTGTCCTCATGTTTGGAGTTTTGCAAACTTGCCCTGAGTGTGGACAGGGAGAGATTGTGATGCAGGACAGTCCTGCGTGACAGAAGTGTGCGTTGAGAAGGAGGAGGTGTCAGGCTACAGCCTGAGCTGGGGCCCAGCCCCCAAGGGCGCTGTGGATCGAGGGAGCAGGTGCTGTAGAGCCGGGTGTTGCTGCCATGGCTGGAGGCGGGAGAGACCATCTGGGGACACTGGCTGGTAATCAGTAGCAGACTAGAAACACCCCCAAATTCTCTGCTCCCTCTTAGGGCCAGAGAGTACCAGCTGGGTCCCCCTTCTGGAACATCATTGGCTTCCAACCCTCAAAGCAGGCGTGACTGGGTCTCTAGACCCCTGCCCTGGTCTCTCTGCTGGGCCAAGCCAGGCTTTCCCTGTGGTGCTGGCGGAGAGACCCTCGGTTAGAGGCTTCTCCCCCCCCCATTCTCCTGCCTGGCTGGCTTTCCAGCTGCTGGACCGCGGGCCCGGCAGTGGCCGCGCCTCCCCTAGTGTTCACACGCAGCCATTCCTGGCAGGAGCCGCACAGGGAGAGAGGCTTGCCGGCTGGGCCGTCAGGAGCGCTGCACGGGCCTCACCCCGGGTGTTGGAAATGTCATGTTTACACCGTGTCTTCCAAATCCCTCCACCCGGGGTTGGCAAACACAGTCTCGCTTGGTACATTAGGGAAGTTCCTCAGGCAAAATAAAGATGTTTGCTTCCCATCAGACGCCCACGCCAAGGCTCCGCTTCCCTGTGCCCAGCCCAGAGCCAAGGGGGACCAAGCTGGCTTATACCGTGAGCAGGACCAGCCCCGTGCCCATACCCCTGACGAGCGAGGGGGGCCCTGGATACGAGGAGCCCATCTGCTTTGCAGGAAGACCAGTGTGTATATGTGGGGGGGGGCTGGGGTCTGCTTCTCTAGAATGTTTGCCTCCGTGCCACATACTTGACTCCAGAGACATGGTGATTAGCGTTTGGTGACAGTGCTCTGTGCGGAGGGCACGTGGAAACCCCCACTAGAACATGGAAACATGCAGTCGGCTGCGATCTCTTTTGCGTGGGGACTTCCTCCCACACCAGACGCACTCCAATTACAACCCAGATCTCTGTTTCAGAAAAACAGTTATCTCAGAACAGTGTCTAAGTGATTGCTCTTACAGTCTGTTGAGGGTACCCGCATTGGACTGTCCAGCTTCTCTCGGGAGCCAGAAAGGGAGGGAGGAGCGGGAGGAGGAAGAGGAGCATGAGACAGGGAGGAAGGCCCAGGATGGGGCGATGGCTGCTGAGTCAGACACGCAGTCAGGCTCTGATCCCTGCTCTTCCCTAATGGTGGACATAGGCAAGTTACTAAACCTCTCTGTGCTCTAGTTTCCCAGTTTGTGAAAAAACAAGCTTGGATCTCCCTTCTCACCAGAGACGATCCCAGGCCCCGTGGGAAGCTGATAGATCGTGATGGTAGATTCAGGATCCTGGGCGTGGTGTCAGGAGAGGAGCTGCTGAAGCTCCCATATGACCGAGGGTCCTGGTTTAACGCTGGTTCCAGGCCTCCCGGGGCAACTCTGCTTACTCCATGTCGGTTCCGGTTCCTGATACGCTCCGTGACTCGGCCCCTGGGGATCCTCCACAGCTGCCCTCCGTCCGCCAGGGTTGCGTCTGCTGCAGGGCTGGGTAGAGCAGAGGCCAGGAGGCTGCTGGACCCGCATCCCCGGCCCAGCGGCCAGGAGAGAGCACTGTGTGTGTGACATCATGCGGCCAGCCCTATCTGCCCGGACTTAGCGACTGTGTGTGGCCCTGTGTGTGTGACATCATGCGGCCAGCCCTATCTGCCCGGACTTAGCGACTGTGTGTGGCCCTGTGTGTGTGACATCATGCGGCCAGCCCTATCTGCCCGGACTTAGCGACTGTGTGTGGCCCTGTGTGTGTGACATCATGCGGCCAGCCCTATCTGCCCGGACTTAGCGACTGTGTGTGGCCCTGTGTGTGTGACATCATGCGGCCAGCCCTATCTGCCCGGACTTAGCGACTGTGTGTGGCCCTGTGTGTGTGACATCATGCGGCCAGCCCTATCTGCCCGGACTTAGCGACTGTGTGTGGCCCTGTGTGGCTTCCAGACCAGGACACCCGCAATTAGAGCCAAGGCAGCACCTGCTCCCCAAGTTCAGCCCCTTCCCCTGCTGGGCAGGGTGGCTGGAGTCTGTGGGATGCCTCTGTCCCTGTCCTGTCTCTCACATCAGATATGGTGCACACACACACACACACAATACACATACACAGACACATGCACATACACACATTCATTCACACACACACACATTCATTCACACACATATATACACACACAGACATACACACATATACACAGATATACACACAGAGACATACGCACATACACATACACACACACATACAATATACACATACACACAGGCACACACGCACATTCAGTCACACACATATACACTCACAGACATACACACACATATACACATACACACAGACACATGCGCACACACATATACACAGACACACACATATACAGGCACGTGCCTACACATACACACAGCCACACTCATGCACGCAGACACACACACATACACACACATACATACAGACACACACATACACACAGAGGCATACACACATATACACAGACACACACATGCACGTACCTATACACACACATGCACACACAGACATACAGGGTGTTGCGCACAGAGACACAACAGACACAGAGACATATAGAGACACACACACATGCACACACACAGACATGCACTCATACCCACTTAGAGACACACACTTAGACATACAAAGAAATGCACATAGAGACACAGCAGGCACACACAGAGACATACACAGAGACATATCGAGACTCACACAGACACACAACAGACGCATATCAGACACACACATAGATACACACCACAGACATGCACACACAATAGACACACACAAACAATAGATACATACATACGAGGAACAAACTAAGACACACAGACACACACATACAGCAGACACGAACACTGAGAGCTATACACAGTCACAGACACACAGTCACAGCCCTGCCAGTGCGCCCACAGAAGGGGCGAGAGCAAGTTCCGGAGGAGAAGAGGGTGGGCGAGCCGGGCGCCAGGCGACCTAAACGAGCGGTGACGGCTACCACAGACGGGCGGCGGGTGCGAGGAAGAGGCAGACGGCGGGCGAGGGGCCTAAAGGGGCCAGCATGCAGGAGAGCAAGAGCTGAGCGAGGAACAGAGATGGCAGGAAACCCAAGCGGACAAGGAGGAACCAGCCCAGGGCGAAGTTCCAGTGAGCACAACAGGGCGCCAGCCCCCCCCATCCCCCATCCCCTTGCCCTGAGTCCTGCGGGGACACACAGCCCAGGCACCTCTGTCCGAGATGGGCAGCCTGAGGTGTGACCCCTGAAAGGACCCGGAGTCCCCATTACCCTATTTCCCAGTGTCTTACCAGGACCACCGAGCCAGGGACCCTCGGGCTGCCCATCAGAGATGCTAACTTGAAAAGCCTCAAGTTAGGGGCGTGGAAGACAGCGGGTGCTGGTCTGGCCGAGGCAGGCCTGCCTGGCAGCTCCCTCTCTCATCCAGAGCTGACAATGGGGTCAAGGAGAGCCCCCCATCTCTGCACCCGATGCACCTCTGTAGCCATGGCAACCGCCGGCGACCTTGTGGAGAGCTAAAAGATGTCTTTTTCTTGATTTCTTGTTTTTATAGAAAAAAAGAGAACTTACACAGATCCTCATGAAGTGGAAGGAGAGTCTGAGGGTTGGGGACAAGGTCCTGGTCGCCTGACAGCCCACCCATCGCCTCTTTGCTTGCTCTAGACACCCAGGGTGGGGTCCTTAGTGAACCCCTGCAGAGCCACTGTCCCCACCTCAGGACACAGACGGCACCCAGCACCACGTGGGCAGAGTACATCCCACCTAGACCCTGGGAGGATGGATTTCGTGAAGTCCAAAGTTCCTACCTGCAGAGGGTCCCCTTCCCGGGCTGGGTCACCAGGAAGCTAAGCCCAGAGACAGCACCCCCCCCCAGCCATATGCCCTGGCATGGCATTGAGGGACAGCCCCACCTTCCAGGACAGGGCAGCCTGGGAGGGAGACAGAACCAAGGCCCCCACCAATTTCCTCCTCATCTAGGAAAAGGACTTTCCTGGCCTGTGTAGAAAGTTCCAAATCTGTGGCTTTTCCTCTTCGCTAGTTACAGATATGCTCCACTGTGTCACCAGGAGGAAGTCGGCTGCCGGCGCCGGCCGGCATTGAGCATGTCCCAAGCCTTTTTTTTCTATTTCTCAGTTTCCTCTATATCCATTGGTCATTGGTTTGAAGGAACTCCATGAGGAAGACTCCGGTTTGCTGAGCTTTGGGGATCTGAAGGTTTATCTCTGTCATCCCAGTGGGAAATCTTCTGGGCAGCATGTCTTCTCTTCATTTCCCAGAGAATCCCATGACCCGGAAGCTCCTCGCGCGCCCGGGCTCTGTTACTATTTACTTACTTACCCATTTCATCCCCCCGTGCTTCATCTTGGATCTAACCCGTGTGTCATAGTTAAGCACAGGTGTCAACTTGACTTTTGAGGGTTTGAGCTCTGGGCACATTTGTGGAGAATTAGTGGTTGAGTTAAGCCCAGAGCAAACCTGCAGGAGATTGTCTAGCTGAGGGGGAAGGCCCAGCCCATGGTGGGTGGGACTAGGCCCTGGAATAAAATACAGAGAGCTGGTTGAGGAAGTTGGCATCCTTATAATCCACTTGGCCAGACATGCTGGTCTGGAAGTAAGGATCGTCCCTCTCTCAGCTGTTATGCGGTGATGGTGTGGCCAGTTCCCTCGGCCCTGGTGTTGGCGCGTGCTCTCCCGTCAAGCTGGACTGAGAACTGTAACCAGCAAACGTAAGAGAAAATAAACCCTTGTTCCCTTAAGCCATTTGATGTCATTTATCGGGAACCATGCAGGCTGGTTGCAGCACCGTGTCTAACCTGACATTGATTCCCGCAGCCATCTCTGTCCCTCAGGCACGGCCACTTCTTGTCTATGGACGTGTGGTCGTCATGACTGTCATTTCTGGGGTTCCACTGTGTTGGAAGCTCGTAGACCCCAGGAGCAGGAGAGCAGCCTCGTGGCCTGACTCTGATACCTGCCCTGCCTCTGTCCGTCTCCGCAGACCCAGCTCCTTTTCCTGGGTGCCTCTGCTCCTCTGCTGCTAGGCAACTGCAGGTGTTTGGAGCCTGAGACCACCAGTGACATGTTCAGAGACTGATGGGACACTGAGGAGAAGGTGGGCTGGAGGGTAGACTGTCAGGAAGGTGAACTGCAGCCCCAGGCATCCTGTGCTCTGAGCCCCGCCCCCCCAGGCTGTCCTTCCGTGGACCTGGGAGGTGGGTGTGGTCAAGACAGGCTTGCCCAGAGCGGGGGGGGGGGGGGGATTCACCAAAACCACTGGCCATGTGCAATATGAAGCCAGATGTGTCCAGCCTTCCTCTCAATCCCGATTCCTGGGGCCCCAGACAGGCAGGACTGTGCCCGCCCCTGGTCATGATCAGCACAGTTCAGGGCTCAGTAACAGCCAGCACCCCACAGATGCCTATGGAAAGAGGGAGGCTGCTGGAGAGCCCATCATTCCCGTCTTAAATTGTTGGGGGGTTTTGTGCTTATTTAATGTGTGTGTGTGTGTGTGCATGTGCACGTGTGCGCGTGTGTGTAGGTACACATACATGCCACAGTGCGCATGTGGAAGTTTACTGGCCCCTGATTGCTCTACATTAAAATGAGGGCTCAAGCAAGTCAGGCACGGCAGCTCACATCTGTGATCCGAGACGTGACCGGCTGAGGCAGGAGGACCCTGAGTTTAGGCAGGCCCAGGCTACATACCAAGCCCAGGCCAGCCTGAGCTACATGGCTGGAGCCTGTCTCAAAGCAAAACAAGACAAGGGTCCGGGACCTAAGGTCACCCTGACAGAAGACACCCTGAGGTTCCCACTGGTGTCTCTCTGGTCTCCGACAGACATAACATCAGGGAGTTCAGGACTAGGGGAAGAGATGTCACCCACAGGCCTCTCCAGGGCTGTCTGCGGCGAGAGACACGGAGCCAGGCTGGGTCCCTGAGGTGCTGGGCATGGTTGGCTCCCAGGGTGCTAAGTCAAGAGACCCCATTCTCAGGTGTGGTTTTCCTAAGGCCATGGGGAGTTTGTTTGCTAGCAGGCCTGGTGCTTGAAGCAACGTCCACTGCCACAGCTGGCATCGCTCCTACCCACTGCCTGTCTGGGTGAAGCCCTCTTCCGCCCCCAAGCCCGCGACCTCTGACGTGCTCAACCTTGGCCCTCTGTGCATGTGTCCCCCCCACAGCTCCACAGGAGCCAGCCCCAGCCCCGCCCAAGCCTCAACCCAGCCCCCCTCCACCACAGCCCATGCAGAGAGCATCTGCCCCATTCCCTTCTGCCCAGGATTTGGAGCGGGCACAGAGCTCAGTACAGAACCTGCAGAATACACCCCCAGCTGTGAGGCTCAGGCTGTGAGGGGGTGGGGGCAGGAGGATCAGAAGTTCAAGGTCAGCTTTGGCCATGGAGCCCCCGGCCACCTAGTGAGACCCTGCCCCCCCCCCAAAAAAATCAAAGAAGTTCCCAGGAAGTGGTAGCATTTGGACTGTCTACCATGTCCAGGGACTTTACCTCACGACCGACGGACATTTATGGAGCACCTGCTGTCTACCGGGGCCTGCATGTCGAGAAGAGACCAGTGGAGTTTTGAGGCCCAGGGAGCCAAAAGCACCTGAGGCTGTTTCCAGGGTGTGCTGAGGAGACCTGCAAGGAGAGGCCTGGCAGGGCCTTGAGGGTCAGAAGCAACTGGTCACCTGGCAGAGGGTGGACGGCCCTAGAGAAGTCCTGTCCTGTGTGTGTGGGAGGTCAGGGTTGGTCAGTGTAGCAGTTCTCCTGCATAGTTGCTGATAAAATCACCATCAAATGGCTTAAGGGAACAAGAAATTTATTTTCTTACTAATAGTCTGATTAAAGTTCACAGTCCAGCTTGACAGGAGAGCTCAATCGACACCAGGACCAAGGGAACTGGCCACACCATCTCTACATAATGGCTGAGAGAGGGACGATCCTTACTTGCCAGACCAGCATGTCTGGCCAAGTGTACATAAGGATGCCAACTCTCTCAACCAGCTCTCTGTGATTTATCCAGGGCCTAATCCCACCCACCATAGGCTGGGCCTTCCCCATCAGCTAGACAATCTCCTGCAGGTTTGCTCTGGGCTTAACATAACCACTAATTCTCCACAAATGTGCCCAGAGCTCAAACCCTCAACTGTCAAGTTGACGCCTGTGCCTGACTATGACAGTCAGCGTCCTAGTTGCCCATCTCCTTGCCTGGGAGAAGCAACCTTGGGGGCTCACAGTCCATCACCACGGGGAAGCCACAGCGACGGGATCTGAAGCAGCTGGTCCTGTCGCACCCAGTAGGGCACAGAGAAGGATCAAGTGCTTGCGCGTGCAGATACTCAGCTCGCTCCCCCGCATTCCCCAAACCTACTTCTACCCTGGATCTCAAGCTACAACAATCAGTGCACTCAAGACAGTCCCTCCAGGCGTACCCTGAGGCCAGCCTGAACCCAGACTCCCTTCCCGCCTGCCTCCCCCCCCCCACGGCAGGGGCTTTATTCAGAGACCCTGCGGGCCTGAACTGGCTTCATGGGTCTCTCACTGTGTCACCCTGAATTGGCTGCACCAGCACTCTCTGAGGGGGACGTGTTCAGTCTGTCTAGTCTGGCTTAGAAGCTTCCAGGGAGACCGTCCAGGATGTATGCTGAGTCACCCTTGGGGTAGACAGAGACAGACCCTGCTCTCGATGGCTGGGCTCGCCCTGGGGAGAGGCCGGCAGAGTCCCCGGGGATGACAGCTTGGGAAGGGCAGGTAAAGACCCCTGCAGGTGTGTCTCGGCCATGGTTGCTGTACCTCCCCCCCGCCCCGTTACTCTGGGTGGTGGGCGCTGTGGGATCAGGCCAGATCAGGACTGGCACTTGGCAGGACCAGTCCCAAGGGAATACGCAGAGCCTGCGGAAGTGGACGAGGCGTGGGGCAAGAGCAGAGCTGAGCGTAGCCTGCTGCTGCTCCAGGCGCTGAGGGCCCTTCTGGCACCACGGCGCAGCAGAGGCGTGGAGCAGCTGTGTGGACCCTGGATCCAGCGTCCACGAGTGTGGGGGCAGACAGGAAGTCAGGCTCCTTTGCAGCCTAGGATGGGCCACACCCATTCCAGCACCTCCTGGAGTGTCTGCACACTGCTGAAGACCCTCGGGGCTTTCTCAGAGCCCCTCTGAGGGTCCCGGCTGGAAGGAAGAGACGGCATCAGCAGGGGTCTCTCGCTGCAGTGCTTCACGTATCTGCTGGCTTCTCTGCACCAGGGCCTGTCCAGGGGGTCCTCCCAGGGCCCTCGCATGGCTGGATTCCCGCTGGAGCCAGAGTTCAGGGTCGGGCTGTCAGCTGGAGTCTGGGTTTCTTCTGAGCTCACCCCGGGGCTCTGGGGCCAGGCTGGGTAGGGCGGGCAGAGACCCGGCAGTGTGAGTGTGGATGACCCATCCCGATGCCCAAGTGGTCCGGACCACAGGTCATCAGAATCAGAAGGCTTGTGGGTCCATCGCTCGCCCATCCAACCCAGATCGGGTTAGTGACCAAGGGCAAGGAGACACATAGGACGGAGCCTGACCCCCAGCCTAGAATCGCCAGGCCCACCTCTCCCCAAACCTATATCCTCAGGACTCACGAGTCCCGGCCTGCACCTGCCCTGCATCGTTGAGGCCCTGGGGCACATCCGTGCCAAGCTGCTGGGCTCCATGCGTGCCCTAGGACGTATGTTGATCTTGAGTTAGTGGTGCTGCCCCCCCATCTCTTCATGAAGATGCCCTGGCCCTGCACAGCTGTGAGGGTTAGCAGATCGCTGGCACACAGCATGTGTTCAACCAATGGGGCCCTGGGGGCTGCAGCCAGCCGGGCCTGGCACCCTCCTGCCCGCATTCCAGGATCTGAACTGGAACCAGGAGCCATGTTCAGCTCTTGGGGGACAAAGTCAGAAAGGAAAAAAAAACCAAACAAAACAACCAAACTCCAGACCAGCAGCAGAAAGGGAAACCCAGCTTCTGCTCATTCTTCCTTCTGAGGAAGATCCACAGACTCCGCAGGGTCCTGAGTGGGTGCAGTGCTCAGCTGGCCGGTGCCTGGTCTTGGTCAGCTGAGCCACTGGAGGGTGAGAGTGGGGGGGGCACAGGAGAAGACCCCCCCACACCAGGTGTGACTGCCACGCCCAGGGAGGGCCTGTGGAGATAACCCTTCAGGCCTGCTCCATCCCGCCCGCTCCATGTCGGCCCTACTGTGTGCTGCTGTACTGCCCCCTGGTGGCCGGAGGGCTGCCAGCAGGTGGAAAGCCAGGCTTTTCCTGCTGGGGGGGGGTCTTGTCTAGATTTGTGGGGCAGCAGTTGTCTAGGATGGGGGCTCAAGTGACGGGGGAGCCCCGTTTACTGCCTCCCTCCCAGCCACGGGGGCTGCTGGGCCTCTCTTCAGGTCTGTGCCTCCTACCAGACTTGTCTGCCTCCCCCCAGCTTTGCTCCGGCGGGCTCCTGGCCCAGGGCCTCTCTGGTCACTAGGCAGTGTGTGGACCTCCAGCGTGGACTCCACACGGGGGCTGATCGCCGGGGGCTCCAGGGGGCCCAAGGACCAGAAGTCATTTACCAGGTTTTCTGGCGGCTGCAGGTGGCTTCGCCTTCCGTCAAGTCATCTCTTTGCTCAGTGATGTGTGGGAGCCCTGGTGCGTCCCCTGCCCCAGCACCCCTCGTTCGCTGTGCCGCAAGGGACAGCTTTTGCCTTGCTGTGGGGGCAGCCAGAAGTGGGATGGGCTTGGCACGTGAGAATGCCCACCACCACCACCACCACCACGAGCCCAGCGCCGGGCTCCTCTGTCGGTCCTGTTGCTGTTGACTGAGGCCAGAGAAAGGAAGGGACCCATTTCCCAGAATTCCTCCCTGCGCACTGCGGCTCTGTGCACAGTGTGGCTGCAAGACTCCGGCATGACTCATCTGAGTGCTGGCGCTAAGTCTCTGCACTCTTGAGGGCAGTGCTCAGTGAGTGATGCTCAGTGCTCTGGGGCTGACCCACGGCCCCGCAGCTGGGGTCGGAGATCTGCCACGGACAGGTCCATGAGGCCTTGAGGATAGTCGACGGAATGTTTGCTTTCTGGGGGATACTTCGGGGGTCCACACGCAGCTCAGGGGGGCATCAGCATGTCCCTCCCCCCCCCACTCCCTTCCCCTTATTTTCTGGGGTCCCTGACCTGGTTCAGCAGGGCCTGGGGAAGACATTACAGCCTTTCTGAGAGCTGTCCCGCAGGCCCCCTCCCGTCTGCCCACCCTCAGCCGTCTCTGGTTAATGTCTCTGAGGCCACAAGGAGCCGCTGAGCATTTCCCGGCTATTTATTACTGAAGGAACACAGGAATCTGGGAGCCCGCAGAGCGTGAAATTAGGAACAAATGCGGAGGAGGTCTAGACAGGAACTCCGCAGGCTGCTCCCTCGCTCGGGAGCGCCGGGCCCTTGGGCTTCAGGTAGCGAAGGGGCACTTGTAACCAGACCGAGATAGCCTGGGATGAAGAGGGTCCCGAGTCCCCGCCAGCCCTTGTTCAGCTGGCCAGTGGGAAGGGGCTGCCAGCCAGCCAGCCAGCCAGCCTGGCTTCCCGGCTGAGCCAGTGCTTCTGTCTGGCCTCAGTTTCCCCATCTGAAAAGTAACAGCAGCAGCACCCTCGCTGGGGTGGAAGAGCTGCGTGTCAAACCGGCAGGTCTCGGACCCCCACGCAGCCTTGCTGAAGCCCACTCTCAACTCTGGTGCCCCCCAATCCCTGAGCAACTCCGTCCTGGCTCTTACAGGCCCCCCGGCCTTCACTAAGCCTCGCTGGGTGCCGGCTCCCTGTGAGGTACTGGAGCGGGACATCCAAGGCCAGCTGTTAACGGATTCAGAAAGCAGGGGAAAGGGAAAACACAGTATTCGGGGTCCAGATGGCAGCCATGTGGGGTTCCTGCAGGGGGGGCAGGTGGAGGCGGCTAGGTCTGCTGCCAGGTGCTTCCGGTCCGTGCCACCCCTTACAGGCTTGGGCCTCCATGAGGAGACAAGGCGGGTAGCTACCCTCCAAGCCAGCCGCCTAGACAGGGGCCAGCACGGCCCCTCTGCAGACTCCAGGGCTGGAGGGGGGCACGCGGAGGGGATCGTTGCATAGTCCACCCTTGAAGAAATCCAAGGTGCGGGGTGGGAAGCAATGCCGCTTATAAATCTTTAAAACCGTTTGTGGCCCCTAGGGGGCGGTGAGTGATTCAACCGGACCCTCACGACCAGCTGGTGAAGACCCAGTTGGGGGGGGGATGAAGGGAGAAATGTGGGGGGTGCAGCTGGGGGGGATGAAGGGGGAATGCAGGAGGTGGAGCTGGGGGGTGTATGGAGATGGGAGCGGATGTGTGTGGGGGTGCTGGAGATCCAGGGGGGGAGGGGTGAGAGTGGATGGGGGTGCTAGAGCTGGGGATGGGGGATGGGAGTGGATGTGTGTGGGAGGTGCTGGAGTTGGGGGGATGGGATGGGAGTGGATTGTGGGGGTTGCTATACCTGGGAGATGGGGGATGGAGTAGATGTGGGGCACATATGGGGCACCTCTGCGAGAGTCTCCAGCTCGTCTGGCCTGCGTGCTCGTCTTTGCGGGATTGTTCCTCCGGCACAGGCCCTTTCCTTCCTCCCAGTTGACTTGCCCCATCATACCTCCTCCAAGAGGTGCCCCTGGCCCTCCCGTCACTGGGGGTCAAGGACTCCACCCCTGAGCCCCAACGCCCTCCCATTCTGTCAAGTGCACACACAGTTCAGTTCTTAGAATGTGCGTGCTCAGAAGTATCCCCAGACAAGCAGGACCAGTCAGATACCTCACCGGGGTGCCATGGGCCAATGAACAGACCCTTCATCTGCCGCTTTGACCAATCAGCAGCCCCGCCCCTGCCGCCTTGACCAATCAGCAGCCCCGCCCTGCCGCCTTGACCAATCAACAGCCCCTCCCTGCCGCCTTGGACCAATCAACAGCCCCTCCCCTGCCGCCTTGGACCAATCAACAGCCCCGCCCTGCCGCCTTGACCAATCAACAGCCCCTCCCCTGCCGCCTTGACCAATCAGCAGCCCCGTCCTTGCCGCCTTGTCTTCGTGTCTGACCACGGAGACCACTTCCTGAGTTGAGTAAACTCCTCTGCGGACGGACCGGTACCACTGCCTACACCCAGCTGAGCAGCATCACAGATGAGGGGTCTGGCCCAAGTGAGGCCCCTGACTCGAGTCACCTCCGAGGAGCAGGGGGAACTCGAGGTGGGTGAGAGTGGGTCTCGTGCAGTGAGCGCCAGATCGCCAGGGAGGAAGAGCAAAGGAGGAGGGGCGGGGTGGAGGCGGGTGGCCACCGTCCGTGCCCTCCCTCTAGCCAGTGGGGGCCTGCTTCGTGGTCCCCTCTTGCACTGGCATTGGGTTATTTGTGGTCCGTACTGGAGGGGTTCAGAAGGGCTTGCTGGAGGAGGAAGACAGGTCCCGTTCTGATGAGGGAGTGCAGGAGGGCGTCCCAGGGGGAGGCTTAGCAGAGCATTGGGGAAGCAGGTGGGTGTGGGTAGGGGATTGGGAGTTAACTGCGAAGTTGGGCGGGGGCAGAACTGCCAGGGTGCGCGTGGGCGCGTGCTTGCATGCGTGTGTGCGCGTGTTTGTGTGCGTGTGTGTGCACACCAGGGCCTGGGACCTGGCGCCTGTCGGGGTGTTGTGCTCCCGCCACACATGCCTCTCCAAAGCTAGGCCGACCCGTCCAGCTGGAAGCCCTGGGTGTTGGAGCAGCACTGCTGACAGCCCTGGGCACCTGGCCTGAGCTGGCACCTCTCCCATCACAACACCAGGCCGCCTGCCATGGAGGGACCCAGGAGGCCCTGAGGAGCAGAGAGAGGCAGCCCAGCCCTGGGAGCCAGGCAGGGCAGGAGGCCTGGGAGAGGCTCGGCCTGGGAGAGGCTCGGCGGTGTGGTCAGGTCCTTCGAAGACCTGAGAAGGACAGATCCTGAGAGGCCCACGCACAACCACACCCTGCCCCTCCCAGGACCCTTGGGGTCCTCCATGGCACAGTGGAGATGAACAAGGCACCGAGAAACAAGCACCTGGGGTCTGCGCTGTAGCTCACTGGACCGAGTCCGCTGGCATTCACAGGTGGTCCAAGTGCATAGTGTGGAGCCCCCTCCCCTGTCCTGAGGGCCCCTCAGCCCTGCCGTGCTTCTTGCAGGCTCCGTCCTCCCTCGCTCCATCGTGGACACCCTCAGCCAGGGCATTACTGCCCAGGGAACTGACCCCAGCCTCTGGGACGTCAGAGAGCCGGCTTGAGCTCACAAGTGCTCAGGGTGGGTTCAGCATGGTGAATTCAGAGCCCCCCGTAACCCCCCTATGACCTGTGTGCATGTATGTGTGCATGTATGTGTGCGTGTGCACATGTGTGTGTCTCTCCTTCCTTGTCAGTGGGGAATACAGGTGGTGCTGTGCTATTTACACACAAGTGACATTGTGTGTGTGTGCGTATGCACGTGTGTGATTACAGGGGGTATTGTGTATGTGTGTGCGTATGAACATGTGTGATTACAGGTGGTGCTGTGTGCTTTATACCCCTGGGATTGAACTCGAATATTTTACCAAGTATTTCCTCAGCCCCTCTGCTGACAGTTCATAGTGTAAAGGTCCCGGAGGCTTCATGAGGACCCCAGGGATGGACGGGGCGGGGTGCTTCTCCACCTGAGTCAATTCCCTCCTATCATGCAGCCCCTTCTGGCTCTCTAGTGGAGGTGGTACAGTGCCTGTGTGTGTGCGTGTCACATGTGTGCAAACACGTATGTCCATGCAGGCCACTGGTCCATCTCCAGGAGAGACGCTGCCCATCCCAGCGGGGAGGCTGTGTCCACCTCAAGCCCACGGGCTGTGGCCCAAGGCTCTCGGCTCGGAGCAGGGGACGCAGAGAAGGGCAGGGTCAAAGCCCTTGAGCTGTCTGTGGCAGCACGTGTCCTTCAGGGATCCCTTGGATTCGGGGTGTTCGTGCACAGGAGACTTGGGGCTCAATAGTCGGGGAGGGGCAGAGGATGCATTCCTGCGCCAGGAGGGGGCACAGCACCCGGCCAGACGGGATCCTTGTCTTGCTGGGCCTGGCAAGGGTGGTCGTCTCCTCTCCCGCAGAGGTGGGGGGCCTCTGCCTGGTAAGTGCCAGGTGGGCTGACGAAGGTGAGGGTGGCCTCTTCAGTGCTGGGGGGTGCTGACGGCCCCGCTGACCACAGGGCCCTGTGTCTGCTGTTATAGCTTTTGTCCGTAAGAGCGGCCTGGTTACTGGAGCGACATGGGCAGACCAGCCTCTCTCTCTGTCTCTGTCTCTGTCTTTATCTCTGTATCTCTGTCTCTGTCTCTCTGTATCTCTATATCTCTGTCTCTGTCTCTCTCTCTCTCCCCCCTTCTGAGGCTCCAGGTGGCCCTTAGATTCCCTGCTCAGTTTCTCCTCACGGTGATCACCTGGACAGCTTGCCACGCCCCTTTCCTACCCCCTGCCAGCCACCCCCCCCTCCCCCCCGCATGCCTGCTCCCAGCTCCTGGCCAGCTGGCCTGAGCTGCCCCCAGAGGCTGAGGAGAGCTGGAGCTGCCAGGCAGAGCGCCCAGGAATGTGCGGGGTCCCTATAGCTCCTTCTCTGTCTGTCTGCGTCTGGCAGTGTCTGCACCCCGTGGTCTCGTGCTACAGGGCCATCTGGACTTGCCTATCTTGCCTCAGACTGTATTTGGAGCTGTCCCCGTGTCTGTCTGTGTCCCCTGTCTCGCTGCTTGGGTCTGTTTGGACCTGGCTGTCAGTCTGCCTGTTGGGGGCTTGGGTTCCAGTCTCAGCTCTGCTTCAGGCTGGCCTCTCCCAGATGTCAGGTGCCCATGCCCCCTGCCTCCTTGCCAGGGCTCCTTGCCTGATCCTGCCAGCCTGTTGGGCCTCCAAGTCCAGCTACAGAGAGAGCATGTGGGGACATCACACACCTCCCACCCCACCCCCACCTCGACCTGGAGTCTCGGAATCAAAACCCCATCTGTCAGTTGTTCTCTAACATTCCTGGCAGGGGATTAACTGGCTCAAATCCCAGCAAACCTGTGGTAGGGCGGAGCAGAGACTCCCAGAGGTGTGCACTGCGGGGCTCTCTGCACAGCTCTGTAAGGGGCATGGTGCCACGCTGACCTCGGGTCCACCTGGGCAAGCTGAGGCTTCTCTGCTCACAGGGACACAGCAGCTGTGAGGCGGCCGGGCAAGCATCACAACGATGTCTCCACAGCACAAGGACAGACTGCCCTGGGAGATGCAGATGCGCACAGAGACGCCACTTGCTTTTAAAAGAGACGTGAAGAGGGCTGGAGAGGTGGCTCCGAGGTTCAGACCCTACCTTGCAAGCAGAAGGCCCTGAGTTCGGATCCCAGGTTCCCACAGTTAAAAAAAAAAAAATCCAAGTGGAAATAGCTGCACCCTTCATTTCCTGCCTTGGTGGGCGGAGCCTAGGGAATCTCAGAGTGAAGTGAAAGGCAGGCGGAAGCAATCCAGGGTGATTCCCAAAGTCACCTTTGTCCCCCACAGGGACACACAGTGTCCTCTAATGCTCTCTTTCTCTCTCTCTCTCTCTCTCTCTCTCTGTCTCTCTCTCTCTCTCTCTCACACACACACACACATACAGACACACACACACACACACACACACACACACACACACACACACACACAAGAAGGGAGGATATACTTGCTGGTATGGTTAGGAAAAGATATGGGCATTAGGAAAAGATGCGGGCGGATGAATGAATGCACTGTGAAGTCAGATCCTTGTTTCTGGGGCCGAGCAAGGGACAAAGGGGCAGAAGCCAAAGTCCAGCCTTTCCCAGCTTCATGCTCAGTTCAGAGGACCAGCGCTTCCTATGAGTTAATTTTTACTTAAAATGGAAACTAATGAACCCGAGTGTGGACTCGGAAATTAACAGTAAGGATTATTTTTGGTAACTTAAAGTTGGAGCCAATGAGATGGCTCAGCAGGTGAGGCGTCTGCTCCCAAACCTGGGGATCTGAGTCAGTCCCCAGGAGCCCGAATGAGGGAAGGAGGGAACCGACTGGCTTCCTAAAACTTCTGCCCATGTACTATGCGTGCTCTCTCTCTTTCTCTTTCTCTCTGTCTTCCTCTTTCTCTTCCTCTTCCCCCATCTGTCTGTCTGTTTCTCTTTCTTTCTCAAATAAAAATCTTTAATAAATAATAGTCATTTGACTCTACATCCTCCAAACGAGGTAGGAACAAAAAGGAGGTTTGGCAGCTTCCTTCCAGAAGGCTCGTGAGTCGAGATGTCAACGGCGGTAGGAGGGAAAGCGCAAATGAGTTAGCATGACCAGGACACGGGGCTTTCGTGGCAAAGCCATCAAACTTTAACAAGGAACAACCCAGAATCCCTGACTCTGTGTGGAGAGATCAGGACAAACTCAAGGTTTAGTTCTCCCTTCTCGGCCACAAAGTGTGCTGTTGTGAGGGAAGAGGTGGGCGGATCCAAGTTCAAGGTCAGACTGGGCTACATGAGACCCTGTCTCAAAAAATATATAAAACAAGATAAAGGGGCTTGAGAGATGGCTCAGGGGTTAAGACTCTGCCTCACAAGAAGTACCTGAGTTCAAATCCCAGATCCTACATAAAAATGCCAGGCAGAAATGGGGGTGGCCTGCACTTCATTCTCTGGAAGGCAAAGCCTGGGAAATTCCAGAGAGAGGCAAAAAGGAGGTAGAGTAATCCAGGATGCCTCCAAAGTCATCTTTGGCTCTCCACAGGCACACACAGTACCCTCTGATGTGCGCACACACACACACACACATACACAGGCACGCACAATAAACATAAAAAAGTTCCCATGTTGTCATAGTTTGAATGTAATTTGTCCCCCACAAGCTTACGTGTTTGAATCCTTGTTGATCCTGGGAAGATCATGGCATCTTTAGGGGTGGAGCCTTGCTGGAGGAAGGCATGTCACAGGGGTGGCCCTTGGGGTTCGCTAGCCCCACCCTGTATCTGCTAGTAGGTCTACTCTTACAGCGTGCGGTGTGCAGCCTCTCTCAGCCTCCATGATGAATGCGACTTACGCACCTGCAGCTCCCGCCGCCAGCCTCGCCTCTTCCGCCATAAATGGGCCGTGTCTCCCTCTGGAACCATAGGTTGAGTAAATCCCTTTCTGCCCTTATGCTGCTCGAGTTCGAGTGTTGGATCACACAGCAGAGAGGGTAATAACACTCACGTTCCGGTCGCTTGCAACACTGAGAACCAAGGGGATCCTCCCTCTCTCCCTCCCTCTGGAGACTCCTCCCTCTCTCCTGGGGAGAGTCCTCCTCCCTTGTGGCGAGCATCCTCCCTCCAAGAGAGTCCTCCCTCCCTCCTGGGAGCGTCCTCCCACCTGCCCCGTAGTCTTGCAAAACTCCCCCAGGGACCCGTGGAGTCGCCAGAGGGCACAGGCATTGCTGCGGGGTGACTCTCTTGAGTGTTTGTGTGTGTCCAGGTTCTTGTGTTCAGAGTCGAAGATTGAAACCAGAGCACGTGCAGAGGATTAAGGCAGAGTTTACTAGAGGAGAGAAAGAACTCGCAGGCTCCACACGTGGAATCCCATGAGGGGCGAGGGCGCATTTAATGGCTGGCAGGGTCGGGTATATTTGTGCCTCTGGTTACACCTGGGAAAAGTGGCTTTTCCCATTGGTTAGCTCCAGTGTTTGCAAACCTGATTGGAGCTTTTTTGATCCTCTACATCGCATTGATCTGTTCACCTCGGGCCTGAATTTGGGGGAGGGTCTAGAGAACAAGCTGTTTCTTTTGATGGATTTAGCTTATCTGATATGGAGAACTCATCTCCATATCCTTTCATAGGCAAAGATTTGGGGGAAGTAGGTCTTATCTCTGTGGAGGACTAGAATCAGTTCTTCAGCGTGATCCCCGTGGGGGATGGTCTTCAGGATTTTCAGAGACCTCCAGAGACCATCCCAGCAGGGCTGCTCTAGACCTGCCCGAGCAGCGCCTTGGAGGGTCATAACATCCAAGCCCCCAGCTGAATGGAAACATGAGGTTCGGCAGCACGGCCACAGGGGGTGGCAAACAACTGCCTGCTGGTGGCGCAGGCTGTGCAGGACTTGGCTGTTCGAGGGTGAGGGAATCAGAAGGGGCATCTGTGCCTTTCCCCTGCTTGGGGGAAGCTCGTTAGGCAAGCAGGGTGGAATCTGATCCAGAAGAGCCAGAGGTAATAAACATGACTGGAACGATGAGAGAGTCCCTGGTTCCCGCCTGGTCCCCACCTGCCAGTGACACTGTCGGAGCCCTGTCTGAAGGGAACAAGCCTGGAGGGGTCAGGCTGGGCATCTCCCGTGGTCAGAAAACACAACAGAGGAGCAGGCCCCGGGCCATGCACAGGAGAGCAGCTGGGAGCCAGGCGGCCACGAAGGACCAGGCTCGCTGCCCCGACCCAGAGGCGGGAACCAGTAGAATGAATATCTAGGAAAACCGGTTCATTAGATTGGCTTCGAGGACCGTCTCTCCAGCGGTGGCCGTCTGCACCCGGGGTGGCTGAGAAGTCGGCAGCTGCTCTGTCCACGCGGCCGGACCCTCAGCAGCCCCGGCGTGGTGCCGAGGCCTAGAGAGCCCTGGCCCGCAGTCCACGCCGGAGGGCTGAGAAGGCCGGCTCTGGTGTCAGCCAAGGTTGGCGGCCACTCCGCACCAGCGGGGTGGGTGGACTCAAGGCAGAAGGCAGGCCCCGGGGCAAAAGCTTTTCTTCCTGGGGTTCTGCAGGCGCTTGCCTGTTTCGAGGATGGACTTCCCACTTCCAATGCTGCACGGAGAACACCCCTCCCAGGTGCGCTTGCCTGTTTCAAGGACGGGACTTCCCACTTCCAATGCTGCACGGAGAACACCCCTCCCAGGTGCGCCTGCAGCTTGTCAGTCTGATGGTTTCAGGTCCCGGCAAACTGACGACCCGGATTCCCCTCTAGTTACAGGGCAGATGTGGACTGAGCCTTCTAACACAAGCTGGTCCTGATGGGGCCTGGCCCACGGCACAGAAGGCATCCTGGAGGGGCTGGAAGAGGTGAGGAAGGGGCTTCTCCGAGTCTTCCTCCACTGGTTTTGTACAGAAGTGTTCCTAAGGAGACTGGGTGTGCTGGTGTTCCTTCATTCCAGTCCATCCCTCCACTCCAACTCCCACCTGCCCCTGAAAAGCAAGGTTAGGGAGTGGAGGACGGAAAGCGCTTCCCGGGCTTGAGGGACGGCTGCAGGGGTGGGGTGGGGTGGGGTGGGGACGCTGTGGAGTCTTGCTCCACTTAAACAAGCCGTGGACGGATCCTCCACCTGCTACGCAGGAGAGTAGGAGCGAGAAGGGCTGTTAATCGGGTCAGACGGACTGTCTGCCTCTTACTGTGGAGGGGCCACCACAGGCGGGCCTTGGGCCTGGAAACCCATGAAAGGCACAAGGCCTGCTTGTAGAGCAGGTAGCTCCCTGCGGCAGCACTAAAGGTGCGATTTATTCTTTTAAGTATCAAAGACGAATGGGCTTCCAGTCTTGCAAGAGGAAGGTCTGAATGCAAATCTACTTAGTGGTACTGAACTGGGTGCTCCAAAGTAGTAGGGCTGCTTCTGGAGTGATAACTCAGCACTCACCAAAAAACCAAGAGGACCAGAGGTCCGGGGGTCCCACCTAACATGCAGGGAGGGCATGGACCCTGGCATGTGAGTCCAGGCTCTGCCTGGGACGCCCTGGGCAGTGTGGCTGGACAGCTAGCCGTAAAGGTCAGCGCTGGGTTCAATTAGACGCTGCAGTGACAACCACGGTCCCGGCCGTCACCACCCCCAGTTCCGGTGATGTGCGCCTTGCCACCGCCAACATCTGCTGAGCGGTGGGAGCTGGTCAGAAGTTACACTGAGGAATAGAATCAGGGGATCGCGCTAGGTGGGGAAGAGGGCGGGCTCGGAGCCCAGCCTCCAGAGCATGCCGTGGGGGCAGAGGCTGAGCCGGGTGCCCTCTTGAGTTGCTCCCTCTCATTTCTCAGCCAGGCCTCTTACTGAGCCTGGAGTTCACCGGCTTAGTAGACTGGCTGGCCTGGGAGCTCTGGGGGTTCTCCTGTGTTCCCAGCGTGGGGACTGCGGGCACGTGCTGCCGTTCCTGGGCGCTGGGGTTCACGTGCTTGTGGGGCAAGCTGTACCCACTGAGCCAGTACCCCTCACCTTTCACAGGCAGAGTCTCAGGAACCCCAGGCTCGCCTCACTGACTTTGAACTCCTGATCCTCCTCTCTATACCTCCCAACCTCTGAATTACGAGGGAGCAGCAACATCAGTACGTTTTTGTTTCTTTCATTATGTGTGTATAGGTGCGTGTGTGTGTGTGTGTGTGTGTGTTTGGATGCGGGCGGGTGTACGTGCATGTATGCAGCTCTATGTACACAGGCACTTGAGTGTGTGTGTGCGCCTGTGGAGGCCCGAGGGTGATACCTGGAATCGTCCTCAATTGCTCTTCTACCTTAGCCTTGTGAGCCTGGGTCTCTAATTAAATCCAGAGCACTCCATCAGGTCCCATCTGGCTAGCAAGCCTGCTCTGGGGATCCCCGGTCTCCACTTAGGCTGGCATGACAGGTCACCTGCTTGGCATTCGTACGTGGGATCCGGGGATCTGAACTCAGGTCCTTTGCTTGCGAGGCAAAGGCTTGAGCTCTGCGCCAGCTCCGTGGGTACCTACTGAGAAGCATTAAAGCGGGGGCCTGTCGGGTGCTGTGGAAGGAGGCGCACTGCTCACTGGGAGTGCGTGACACTGTGCTGGAAGACGTGCTGAAGAATGGTCACAGACGCCAGGCTCTAAGCATCACCTTTCACAGACGGGGAAATTGAGGCCAGGTGGCAGCGCGAGGCTGGGGAAGCCCAGCCTATGTGAGCGCGTCCTAGGGTGCTCTCTGTTCCCTTCCAGCTGTTCTTGTGGCACAGACGGTGGCTCTGGCCCAGAGGCGCTGGGGCCACTGCAGCGGGGAGCTGTGCGTCGCAGGCTGTTGATGGAGACGGGGGCGGATGACAGCCGGGACCGTGGTCATCACTGGCGGCATCTTGGCGACGGTGATTCTGCTATGCATCATCGCGGTCTTGTGTTACTGCCGGCTCCAGGTACGGCCCGGGGATGGGGAAGGGGACCGGGTGGGGATGGAGCCGCAGGGGCGGCTCTGCCAGGAAGGAAGGGAGGGAAGGAGGGAGGGAGGGAAGGAGGGAGGAAGGAGGTAACAGGAGGCCACGGTCCAGGGCAGGGATGCTGTGTCTCTCTGTCCGCGTAGCTCCTCGCCCACAGCAGGATGGTCAGTGCACACGAGGTTTTCTCGGAGGCTCAGAGGAGGTGAGGGTCTTAGCCAGGGTTACACGGCAGCCACATGGAGAACTGGCTGCCCCAGATGTCCTTCCCCGCTTGGGCCCTAGAGTCCCTCCGGGTTCACCTTCCTGCAAGGAGGGGGACCCTTGAGCAAGCCCAGTGTCTACCCAGCTCTGTCACACTCACACAGCTTCATCCCTCTGTGCCTCGGTTTCCCTACCTGTGCCATGGGGGTGAGAATCATACAGGCCTCATGGGCAGGAGCTATGCATGCGGGGACCGAGCATGGAACCCGGTTAAGGAAGCCCTTGGGGGGGCAGTAGAGCAGGCAGAGGTGTCACCTCTCCAGTGCTGGCTGGCTGCAGCCTGGTCACCGGCCCCTCTGCCCACAGTACTACTGCTGCAAGAAGGACGAGTCTGAGGAGGACGAGGAGGAGCCGGACTTTGCCGTGCATGCGCACCTGCCGCCCCTGCATTCCAACCGCAACCTCGTGCTGACCAACGGGCCGGCGCTCTACCCGGCCGCGGCCACCTCCTTCAGCCAGAAGTCCCCGCAGGCCCGCGCCCTCTGCCGCAGCTGCTCCCACTACGAGCCGCCCACCTTCTTCCTCCAGGAGCCGGACGATGACGACGTCCAGGGCGTGCGCAATGGCGGGGGCCGCGTGGCCTACAAGAGCATAAGCCAGGAGGACGTGGAGCTGCCCCCTGGGGGCTTCGGGGGCCTGCAGCCGCTCAATCCCAACCGCCTGTCGGCCATGCGCGAGGCCTTTTCCCGGAGCCGCAGCGTCAGCACCGATGTGTGATGGCCCCCACCCCACCGGGGCACCCAGCCTCGGCAGGTCCTGAGACCACGGCAGGATCTCCCTGGCATACCTTGGCCCTGCATCCAGACCTGGGCTCGGCCAAGTCTTCCTTATGTCCTCGCCCTGGGAGTGCGCAGGCATGGGGAGCCCCTGGGCCTCTTCAGGAATAATGTCCAGTGATCGTGGGTGTGGCCATGCAGGGGAAAGGAGGTGGGTCTGGGGTGGGGATCATTGGGGGTCAGAAAGTCCTGTTTCCAAAGGGGGGAAGAAGCCACCGTCAGCCCCGGAAGCTTCAAGGTCTCCGTCTGACCACACCGGGTCTGGGCTTGCTCCGGTTCACCGGAGCCAGGAAGCCCACAAGCATGAGCCTTCCCTGGCGACGGTGCCAAGCATCTGCCCAGGCCTGGGGCGCCACTTCTCTCTGAGCTTCCCGGAGGAAGGGCAGGTCTCCCTCTAAAGGGCCAGATGAGGGGGTGATGTGTTCTTGGGTCGCTTGCTCCCCCCTCTGCTTTTTGCTGGTGGGGGTACCCACACATACAGGGAACACTGTTTTGGGAGGACCCATGTGGAAATTCACATGCTCAGACCTCACCCTAAGTCCAGCCAGCAGACACACCCAGAGAGACCCCTGAGACCCCAGAGGAGGCCCAGCGCTTCACCTCCCATCCCTGAGCCTGTGTCCCACCCGTGCGGTCAGAGGCAACAGACAGCTAGGGAGACCCTCTTATTAGGAACTGATGAGGTCCCCAGCGACACTCCAGGTCACCCCCTTCCACCTGCTTCCTGCTGCCCAGCCTCTGCCCAGCACCGCAGCCCCCAGAACGTGCTGCCCCTGCGTGGGGGCCGCCTCTGCCCCCGTTCCACTGCAGCCCCTCTGCCGACTGAAGAAGTCGTGCCAGGCGGCCACCCCAGGGAGAGGCCCCCAGCCCAGGGCTGCTCCTCGAGAGCACTGCTGTCCGTCTTGGAAGGAGACGCCAGCGGTCGCGGCACGTGGCCCCTCAGGGGCTCCCACTTTCCAAATCCTACCATGGGGGCTCCAGGGGGTGGGGTAGGCAAGTGCCCCTGGGAGAGACCTTCCCACGGGACACACACAGTGTACCCCCACACAAGCCGAACAGCCTGAGCAGGACAGTCCACAGTCCTGTGGAAACAGGGCGACGTCACTACAGGCAGCTGAGCCCAGCTAGTGGAAACCTGTCACCTGTGGCTCTCTCTCTCTCTCTTTTTTTTTCCTCCTCCCTCATCTTGTCTCAGTTTAGACTTGCAAGCAGAAGCCCCACCCCTTCCCCTCCTACCCCACTGCGTCGGCCCCTAATCCTAGCTTGGGGGAGGGCGTGGGTTGCTCCGGACTGCTCTGTTCCCTTTCCCATCCTCTCTAACCTCTTCCATCTTGTGTACCCCTGTAAGAATTAAGTCTTCCTCCCTCCCCGCTCCTCGCCACCGTGGGACCTGCCAGACAAAGTCAATAAACTCTCTCCCATACACCACGGCTGCTTGTCTCCTGTCCGCTGGGTTCCTGCAGGTACATACCCCGCCTCACCAGCACCCAGAGCCAGCTCCTCCCTCTCAGCCCTCTTGTGAGCTCTGGGAGCCAGGCACTCAGGCAGTTCGGGAGAACTGTAGCAAGACACCTTTGTTTTTCCATTTTCCTGTGTGTATGAAGGGGGAAGTTGTTTGCATGTATGTGTGTTTGTATGTGTAGGGGTGCACATACGCATCGGGTGTGCAAACACGTGTAAACCTGAGGTGATATGGAGACTCATCCTTAGTCTTCCGACTTACTCTTTTGGGGCAGGCTCTCTAATCAAACCAGAGCTCACTTTCACGGCTAGTCTGGCTGGCCAACTTGCTCTGAGGATGCCCAGTCTCTGCCTTCCAAGGTTAGAATTGCAAGCATGCTGACTCGGTCGCTCTGCATTATCTAGGGTCTGAGGCTCTGAACTTGATTGAGTCCCTTGTCTTGCACCTTAATCACTGAGCCATCCCCCAGCTCCACCTTATCTTCCAAGACGGGAAGTCTGGGATGGGCAGCAGGTTGGGGACAATGGGCTGTGTTGCCGGGACAAGCAGCTGCCCGTCTCTGGACCCGCTGCAGCAGCAGCATCATGGAAGTCACGCTGCCCACTCTGGGGGGCTCAGGAAGATGAGCCTAGGGGCTGGGGCAATGGCAAGCAGGAGGACCCGAGTTCAGATCCCGACACCTGGGTGAGAGCCAGGTGCCACGGGGTGTGTAAGTCCAGTGCTGGGAAGGCAGAGAAAGGGTCCCTGGAACTCACTGACGGCCGGTTTAACCAATCACGGAGGTCTACGTTCTGCGAGAGACCCTGTCCCCAAAAAGTGAGGTGGAGAGTAGCAGAGGAAGGCACCCAGGATCAGCCTCTGACACATGCACACTCAGGCCCAGCGGCGTGAACACATGCACGCAGAGACACGCATGTACACATGCATGCACACACATTCGTGCACACATGGGTGAGATTAGCCGGTGTTGGCAATGTACCTGGCTAGACTTGACACAGGTGACCATGCAATAAAAGTTACCTGAACGGAGTGAGAAAGGAAGGGAGGAAAGGGGGGAGGCAGGGGAAGCAGAGGGGGAGACTAGCTGAGAGGCAACGGTGAAGTTTGGGGTGAGGTTTGGCAGAGGCCCCAGGCTGCTGCTCCACCCATACCCGGTGCCCACCTGGATCACCCCCAGTCCCCAGCCTGTGGCTGCTGGACTTTGGGGACAACCCTAGAGGCAGCTGACTTGTGACAGCCCCGTTCCTGCAGGAGATGAAGAAAGCATCGGTTTGGTTGTGTCCCCATTTGCCCCAAAGCCCAAGGACAGAACGACTCAGTGTCACAGCTGCTCTGGTTCCCAGTGTGTGGACAGACCAGCCCCAGGTCTTAGCCGCCAGGCTCCCTGCTACCTGGGGCCACCGCAGCACACAGACCTCCCAGAGGCAGGCTTGCTGCTCTGGACGAGGTGGACGCCGCCTGGCCTCTCTCCCTCCACGTCTGCCTCCCCCACCCCGCGCTCCCACCCAGGACAGCATGAAGCAGCACCCACATATCCGGAGCACCCGGTCCTCTCACGAGGCCCTGAACCCACCACAGGGGTGTGCCTGGTGGGCCTCACCCATGCCCCATCTGCCTCCTCTTTCCCTTGCATAGCTGAAGACGTCCCAGGGTCTGGGCCACCAGGAGGGCTCGCGAGCCCTTGGGTCCTCCGTGTGCACGGCCCACACCAACTAGCTGGAGATTCTGGCCGGTTCCAACCGCAGCAGGGTCCGGCATGGTCTGCCACCCCAGCACCCCCAGATCCTCTCCTTGCTTTCTGTCTATGTCTACACCTCAGGGCCCAGCCCCACCCCATACAGCCTCACCAAGTCTCCGAGGCTAGCCACCACTCCTGCCCAGAGCGACCGTGACCCCTGATGCTGCCATAAATTACAGTCACTTTATTAACATACACCAGTGAGAAGTGAGGACGGTGGCCGGCCAGGACGCCGCTGTTCGGAGCCACAGACACTGCGAGAACCAGGACCGACCTCCCGGCTGAACAGACCTCCACCAAGGGAGGGGCTGCAGTGCCCGGAGCAGGGGTACCTTCGATACCAGCAGGGTTGAGGCAACCAGGGCCTCTCAGCTGCTGCAGGCCGCTCCTGACCCAGGCCTGAGGGGCAAGAGACCCTTCCCTTCTTGGGTCACCTGCAAGTCATCTTCACAGAGCCCCCCACCTCGGAGAAGGGCCTGGAAGGTGGATGGGTACTGCCTAGCTGGGTCTGGGACTCTGGGCCCTGTGGGGGGAACCAAGTCCTCAGGGCTGGATGGATGTGCAGCTTCCTGCACCAGACCAGTTCCATCTGGGGAGGGGCCAGAGGCCCTGGGGTGCTGTCCCCTGAGACAGAGTCCAGAGCCGAGGTCGCACAGTCCCTTCTTGTGGGCAGAGGCTCAGTGTTGCACCTTTACTACCCATGACACCCTGCAGGGTGGGTGTTGGAGGAGAGCCCCGGGGTGGTTGCGGTGGTAGCCTAGGAGTGCGGGGGGCCCTGCAGGAGCGGCAGCCTAGGAGTGGGGGCTCTAGGAGTGGGGGGGCCTGCAGGAGCGGCAGCAGGCCTTGCTGTAGTACCAGTGGCCACAGAGGTTCACCTTGATGGCCAGTGCACAGTTGGTCCCCGGCTGGTCCTGACAACTGTCATCTAGGAAAAGGGCATTGGGGGGGGGGGCAGAGAGGGAGACAGAGCATCAGGGAGAGGCCAGCGGGGGGAGGCACGTCCAGAGTGGAGTCCAGTGTCCTCTCCCCAGCACCAAGAGCCCCGGTGGCTGGGGGCAGTTCCTGGGAGCAGCCTCTGTGGACAGGTGGACCCTCAGCCAAGGTCCAGGGGTCCCCGCCTGCTTCAAGTCACCATTTCCATCCCTTGGCTCTTTCCTGACCCAGGAAACGCTGGATCCTGCCCAGCAGTTCAAGCTGTACACCCCTGAGGGTTGAAACCCCAAGGTCCAGCATTTTGGGAGTCCCTGCCCCCTCTTAGAAGCCCGATCACTCCCGGGGCTCGGATGTGAGCATGCCAGAGCAGAATTCACCAGCCCCACCTCAGTCCTGATCTTTGTTCCTCTTCCAGGTGCCCAAGACAGAGACCTTGCCCACTTCCTGCCTCTCCTGGGGTCACCCCCTGAAGATCTCACTGTGGCCTCCTGACTCCAGCCCCACAGCTGCCTTTCCATCTGAAGCAAGGCTCTTAGGTCCTAGCGTGACCTGGGGTCCTAGCGTGGCCTCGGGTCTCAGCGTGGCCTCTGGTCTCCCTAAGCCCCAGCCAGGCCGCGGGCAGCCTTCGGCCGGGAGCGCCTCTCTCTGGCCATGCTCCCCACTGATCCTGCTGGTTCTCCAGGCCCTGCCTGAGCCTCCTCTGGGCAGCTCCTTCCCGGCTCCCTGGTCTCCTCCTCCTCACCTGGGGGCTCCGTGGGGCAAGGCTGCAGATCGCAGGCCTGTCTGCCAACCGGCTTCACCAGTGGGTCACAGCCGCGGACAATGTCAGTCCCCTGGTAGCACTTCACGTCCCTCATTCTCACGCCCACGCCGCAGGTCTTGGTGCACTGTGGGAGCGACAGGCAGACAATGCACGGTGAGGTCCCCCCACCATCACAGGCAGCCTTACCGCCCAGCCCCTCCCTTCCCCACGGCATTCATCCTTCAGGCCCAGGCCACACCAGCTGCTTAGAACCCAAACCTACAGTCTGGGCCATGTAGAGGTGGCCTGGTGAAGGATGCTACCTGGCACACCTGCCTCAGTTTCCCTCTTATCCCAACGATGTCCTTTGAGTGCTGGATCCCAGCTGCCCTAGGGCTGCGGCACTGAGCATTTACTGCGGGCCAATCAATGTGGCTTCCGGGGCGGCTATTCCACCCCCAGCTGTGTCCAGATGTTTCCCTCAAGAAGCCTGCGAGCTGCCCGGAACACCAGGGAGATGTTACCCCAGTTACCCTGCTGTCTCCCTGCCAAGATCCCACAGGCGTCGTTCCCTGATGTGGTGACCCCACATCACCGGGACATGTCTGGGGCCTGTGGCCAGGAGGCCCCACCCTGATTCACCCCTAGTCTGGGTGCAAGGCGGGGGGGGGGTGATGAAGACCGGCAGGAAGCGGGAGGAGAGAGACTGGCTTGTCCTGGGCAGCCAGGGGATCATCTGCCCTTGCCCATGCCTCTGCCCATGGGTGGATCCAGACAGGTTGTGACACGTGCTCCTCCGTCCCTGGGGAGTAGATGGGACAGAGCAGCCAGAGGAACGAACGCTGAGCTGGGGTACGGCCTTGCGGGGGTGGTCATGGAGGGGGCACTACCCCAAACAGAAGCCAAGGGAGTGGAGTCCCACATGCCCACCCTCCACGTGTGCCAACCGCCCCACATCCTTCACAGTCTCCCCTTAGAGCAACACAGACAGTGCCCTCCTCCCAAGACTACTTTGAGGGTTCTCCACCTGCCCATTCTCTTCTGTCACGCAGGCTTTGCTGACGTCAGCGTTCTTCCCAAGGTGCAGGTCTTGGCATGGCCCCTGTGGCCTTTGAGCCTCAACTAGGTCTCCCCTCCAGTTGGGCTCGGCCAGTCCTGTGGGGACCCTGTGGGACCCTCAAGACACATACTGCTTCCTTGACTGATGCCCGCCGGTCCTCAGGGCAGCCCTGCTTGCCCGCGTCACCCGGGGGAGGGAGCAAGACAGATTTTGTGAGCAATGAAGAGGGAGCATGTCGTAAGCATGCATGTGTGTGTGCATGTGTGTGCATGTGTGTGCGCATGTATGACTGTGTGTGCATGTGTGTATGTGCGCATGTGTGCATGTGTGCGCATGTGCGCATGTGTGTGCATATGTGTGTGTGCACATGTATGACTGTGTGCATGTGTGTGCATGTGTGTATGTGCGCAGGTGTGCATGTGTGCATGTGTGTGCATGTATGTACGAATGTGTGTGCATGTGTGTTCATATGTGTGTGCACATGTATGACTGTGTGTGCATGTGTGTGCGCGCATGTGTGCATGTGTGTGCACATCTATGAATGTATGTGTGTGTGCATTATGTGCAAATGTGTGTGCATGTGTGTGCATGTGTGCATGTGTGTGTGCATGTATGAATGTGTGCGTATGTGCGTGTGTGTGCACGTACGTGCACATGTATGAATGTGTGCATGTGTGTGCATGTGTGAATGTGTGTGCATGTGTGCGTGCATGTGTGTGTGCATGTACTAATGTGTGTGCATGTGTGTGCATGTGTATGAATGTGTGTGCACATGTATGTGTGTGAATGTGTGTGCACACGTATGTATGTGATTTTTATGCATGCATGTATATGTGAATGTGTATGTATGCGTGTGTGCATGTTTGTATGTATGTGAATGTGTATGCATGTGTGTATGTGAATGTGTGCATGTGTGTATGTGAATGTGTGCATGTGTGTATGTGTGTGAATGTGTATGCACTCATGTGTTTGTGATAGAGAAAGAGTGAGGGGAGCATGTGTGCCTATGCATGTATGTATGTGAATGTGTGTACATGCATGTGGATGCAAGACTGTCTGTGCATGTGCGTGAGTGTATGTGTGAGAGTATGTTGTATGTGTTTTGTGTGTGTGTGTGTGTGTGTGTGTGTACATACTCCATCTTGATCAAGTACATTAAACAAGAGTCCCATGCAGGGCAGGGCTAGGACAATAAGCCAACAGCCAATATGGTCTTCTCGAGAACCTTGGAACCCCCACTTAAGAAAGGTTAATGGCTGAGACCTCATCCCATAACCCCCTGGCACCCCATCCCATAGACCCCTGGAACCCCATCCATAGACCCCTGAGATCCGATCTCATAGACCCCTGAGATCCCATCTCATAGACCCCTGAGATTCCATCTCATAGACCCCCTGAGATCCCATTCCATGAACCCCTGAGATTTCATCCCATAGATCCTTGACACTCCATCTCATAGACCCCTGACACCCCATCTCATAGACCCTGAGACCCCATCTCACAGACCCTGAGATCCCATCTCATAGACCCTACACCCATCTCACAGACCCCTGACACCCCATCTCATAGACCCTGGGATTCCATCCCACAGACCCTGAGATCCCATCTCACAAATCCTGAGACCCCATCTCACAGACCTCTGAGATCCCATCTCATAGACCCTTGACACCCCATCTTATAAACCCCTGATACCCCATCTCACAGATCCTGAGATCCCATCCCATAGACCCTAAGATCCTATCTCACAGACCCTGAGACCCCATCTCATAGACCCCTGACACCCCAGCCTCTGGACTTTTGAGCCCCATCTCATAGATCCCCTTAGGCTTTCAGGTCTTGGTATTTGTTACCCGAATATCCCGGCAGCTTAGCCCAGGAAGAACCCATGTTGGGGTTTTGGGGCCCTGTGGCATGTCTCAGTGGCAGCTCTGAGATTCAGTCACATCTGCTAGCGCTCTAGTGCCCCCAACCATTCAACTGTCCTGCGCAGACATGCACCCCCAGGTCCATGTCCCTGCCTTGGCCGGGCCTCAGACAGGCTCACCCTGTGTCCACCGCTACTGATACCTAGTGTCCACTCCCAAACACTTCCCTTAAAGGTCACAATTTGACGCCAGAGTGACTAGGGGTAGAAAGGCCCAGAACGAGGGCTGCAGAGGTGCTAGGTGAGGTCAGGGAAGAGCCTCCCATCCTTCACCCAACACCACCGTGGTTGAGCTAGAAGCAACAAGCAGGTCTTTGAAGGCAAATGTCCCAGCCGCAGAGGCTTGTGGGTGGGACTAGAGGGAGTTCACGGTGGGGTCAGAGGTCAGGCCCAGCTTGAGGCCGTTTCAGAGGGGCTCCTGGACACCCACCTCTGACCAGGGGCTGGTGTACCACTTGAAGCAGGGCCGCTCGAAGCACGTGCTCTCCTCCGGGGGCTTCCTGGCCAGGCCACACTCGGGGCCGCTGCGCGTCTGCGGCTTCCCATTGGTCAGTTCCATGCAGAGAACCAACCGCTTCTTCACGCCTCGCCCACAGGTGGTGTTGCACTGACAGGGGTCAAATGGGATCGGTCAGCAGCCAGCGGCCCAGAAGGCTGAGGCCCAGGCTTTGGTCAATGACATTTGGATAAAAGTGCTTAGGTCAATTGGCAAATTGGCCGAGAACTCGTTCGATAACCATTTGGCCCCGTGTGAATTAGATCAAAAGCAATTAGACCCCAAACCATCTGTTTTGAAACAAATTGGCTAATACAATTTGGCCAAGGACGACCTGGCTGGAATCAATTTAACAGAAAACGATTTGGCCCGAGATTATTTGGTTAGCAACCGTCTGCTTGATCCATTGGCAGAGAGAATCCGTGTGAAATGGCCAGTCGGTGACAGTGATGGGCTGGGACGGAAGACGTGTGGGTGGGGACAGCAGAAGTCTGCCCAGGCCCTGGGGGCCAAGAGTGCGTGCAGCCCGCCCTGTCTGCGCTGGGTTTGTGTCCATGAAGAGCCGGGCCCAGCAAGAGGCTGACAGAGACCCCACAGAACACTGAGGGCTGGGGACCCCTATGGGCAGCACTGAGGGCTGCTTGCTAGATTTGGGGAGGCAGAAAGAGATTCTCCCTCCCTTTTTCCAAATGCCACATCAGTCGACTGCTCTTCGTGAGCTCCTCGCCGTAACCAGCCTTGGGGCTCTTAAAAGCCACTCTGTTCTCACAGGCTCCACACAGAGGAGGACCCCGCGTGGGCTCAGGGACACTCACCCGCTCCCAGTCCTGGGCCAGCCAGTGTGCCGGGCAGTTCTTGTCCCCGCAGGGGTGGACGGCCAGAGGCTTAGTCTCCATCTGACACTGAGACTCGGGGACCACCCGTCCGTCGCTGGTCTTACAGTACACGTGCCTGATGGTGCGGCCCTGTCCGCAGCTCCCGCTGCACTGCAGGAGGGGACACCGGGGGTGCGGAGCTGTAGGGGCCGTTCTACGAGCCCCCCACCACGTTCCTCATCCCCAAGGAAGAGAAACGGCTCCCGGGGCAGCAATTGCTATGGTAACCGCTTCTTAAATGCCGTTTCTGCTCTAATTACAGAACTAACGCGCTCAACACAAAACACGGGGGGTGGTGGAAAGCACAGCTCGAGAGGTTGCGCCCCCCGCGCCAGGGCGGAGCCCACGGAGCACGTGAGCAGCGATCGTCCGATGAGAGAGACGGGGAGAGAAAACAGAGCCAGAGAAACGGGGAGAGACACGTGCAGACAGAGATGCGGAGATGTGCAGAGAGAGAGCGGCCGAGGCAGAGAGAGGGAGACGCAAGCGTACGTAAAGGGGCAGCGTCAGCTCGTTTTCAAATACTCATCCCAGCCCCTCAGCCCGCTGTGCCCTCCTCCTTCCTGTCTTTGCTCCAGAAAGATGGAGCAACTGAGGCACAGCAAGGCAGAACCCGGGGGTCCCCAAACCTGTCCTCACCGGTCCCCAGTCCGAGACGGTCCACTGGCGGTCACACGGAGGCCCTGTGCAGTTCTTCTCCCCGACGGGCCTGGTGCTGGGGTCGCACAGCTTCTCGTCCTCCGAGCAGCGGATGTCCCTGGTCACCACGCTGCGCTCGCCGCACTTGGCGGTGCACTGCCAGGAAGGAGGAAGGCAGCGTGAGGGGCGTCCAACCTCGGCCCTCCCTCGGTCCCCGTGCCCGCTGCCAGGCAGTCACCTCGGACCACTCGGACATCTCCCACTGCGGCCCGCAGGCCGGGTTGCGACAGGCCTTGCGTTCCTCCGGCCGCACGGCCTCCGCGGCCTCGCACAGGTCGCTGTACACGGAGCTGTCGAAGCCCGGGGACAGCATCTTCCAGCAGCGCACGATCCGGAACTGGTGGCCCTCGCCGCAGGTGCGCGAGCATTCGCTCCAGCTGCTGGTCTCCCACCTGCCTCGGGGGCGAGGACGGTCCTCAGCGCCCCACCATGTAGTGGAGACGCTCAGCGCCCCTGAGACCCTGAATCACAGCAGCCGAGCAGGCAGGAGGAGCAAAGCACAGCACAGAGGGCCGAGGCTGCCGCGATGCGCGTCCTTCATCTAAGCAGGGTGACGGTGGGCGCGTGGCCCGCGGAGGCCTGCTCACCGCTCCTCCAGCAGGAGGCCTGATCTGCTCGCTCTGCCCCTGCCCCCTTCACCTCCTACTGGCCGCCCCTTGGGACCCCGTGTCCAGAACACCAGCCTCCTCTCGCCCTGCTGGGCCATGCAGGTGACTGGGCCCCTCACAAGACTCAGATCCTCACGAGTGGGGGAGGAAGTGGACCAAGGCATGTACCTGGCTCTGTGTCCAGAGAGAGGACACCAGTATGCAGCTGACCCCCTCATCTCCACCCACCTGTGTTGTGTGGGGTTATAAGGAACCCCAGGTCCTCCAGGAGTCCTCTGAGAAGACAGACTTGGAATAAGAAGCCCAGTGCCCATGGGGTGGCAGGAGGCACCAAAGATGGGTTCTCCTGTCCGCCCCGGGAAGAAACAAAGACCCAGGAGGCAGCAGGGTGGAAGAAGAGGGGGAGGGTACCACGCTGGGGACCAGAGAGCGCGTAGCTCCCGGGACTTAGCAGTGAGCTTACCTGACAAGGCTGTGACCTGTGACTACCCCAAAGACAAGACGGGGGCGAGGGGGCCTGGGGGCTAGAAAGATGGGTCTCTCCCTAGAGCCCAGACACACAGCCCGAGGACTTTTGGGAATAATGCTCACTAGCTGCTCAGGTGGCCTGGGGGCAAAGAGAGCCCTCTAGTGTAGAACAACATAGAGAGAAGTTTCTAGGTCTCTGTGGAGAGTCTACTAAGGACCCCAGTATGTACTGTCCCCCGTACCACCACAGAGCCCCAAGGCCCAGCCTGCAAAAGGGGCAAAGTAGAGCCCAATGTGAGCACACACATGCTCACGTGCACACATATTCACATGCATATACACGCACATATATACACATGTGCATGCATGTTCACATGCATGCGCACACATACGCACACACGGGCACACATACACATGTGCACATACATACATCTGCATGCACACACATGTACACTCATACATATATGCAAATACACATACACACGTGTGTGTACACACATATACAGCACATGCACACATGTGCACACACATAAATATGCCTGAATGCACACATGTACACTCGTACATACATGCAACTACACATATGTGCACACATATTCACATGCATGTGCACACACAGACACATATGGGCACATATATACACATGCACACACATGTGCACACACACTCATGCATGCACACACATGCGAGTGCACATACATATGTATGTGTACATAAAACAGCACATGCACACACATACACAGGCATGCATGCACATATATAACATGCATGCACACACAAGCATGCACAGATACATATGTGCACACATTCACATGTAAACACAATGCACACATATGCACATGCATATACACATACACACTGCACACATACACACATGCATATATGCACACACATACACACATGCATATATGCACACACATGCACACACATACACACATGCATATATGCACACACATGCACACACATACACACATGCATACATGCACACACATGCACACACATACACACATGCATATATGCACACACATGCACACACATACACACATGCATACATGCACACACGTGCACACACATACACACATGCATACATGCACACACATACACACATGCATACATGCACACACATGCACATACATACACACATGCATACATGCACACACATGCATACATGCACACACCTGCACACACATACACACATGCATACATGCACACACATGCACACACATACACACATGCATACATGCACACACATGCACACACATACACACATGCATACATGCACACACATACACACATGTGCATGCACTTGCATACATAGTGGCACCCGGCTGGGCGCTCAGGGAAAGGTACCTGGGCTGGCACTCCCTTCCAGCGCAGAACTCGTGGACAGGCTCGGGACGGGTCAGGGCATCGCAGTAGCTGTCGTCTACCTCGACCCCGTCGTAGCGGACGCACATGGCGTATGTGGACATGACCCCTGGGTTCAGAGTGAGGAAGGGCCCGTGAGTCATGTTGACAGAAGTACCTTGCCATCAGCAGACAGGAGAGCCGTGTGGCCCACTTCCTGGATTGTGGGTGGTGAGGCCCAGGTGGGCTTCCTGAGTGGCAGGCTCTGGTCTCTTTCTCACCCCCCCCTCCAGTCTGGTCGGAGCAGCCACCTTATCTGCTACAAACCCCAAGGGGTCTTACAGAGCCAGCTGCAGCCTGGTGCCCTGATATGGGTTCATTCAGCGAATCCCACCTGGGGGGTTTGAGCGAGTGGGCAGGTATAAATCTAATGGTCATTTTGGACATAGAACGAGATGCCCCAGTCCCCCAACAGGTACCCTGAACACACCCCTCGATGTCTTTTACTCTCTGTGTGTTACTCTTTCTGGAACCCCTCGATTCTGGAAACCCAGCAGGGGCAGCATAGAACCTTAGCCATGTGGATTCCCTGACTATTACCCACATCCTCTCCCGGGTCTGCCTTCCAATACAGGCCACGAGTTGGTGTGTGTGTTTCTTAACTAGCAGGCAGCTTCTGTCAAGGAGCAAGGTGACGCGACAGTACAGTTAGCTAGAAAAAGTCGGCGCAGGGCTGTACATGAGTGAGAGACCGGGGCTCTTGGGGCTGCTAGTACCTCTACATTCCCTGGGGGTCTGAGCCCAGAGATCTCTGCTGCTCCAAGCTCTGGCCCTGGATGGCACCGCGGAGTAACCCCGTGCGTGTCACTTCTTTGTCCCATAAGGCCATACTGGGCTGTAATTCCTGGCTGTCCCCGGCCAACACCAGGCTGCGCCCGGTCGGCCCGCTGTGGGGAAGGGTAGCAGCTTCCCGACCGGGGCCACTTGGAGCATTTCTGGCTTTGGAGAGTCAGCTCTGGGGTCCTGAGGATCGGGTGGGCAGGGGATTTGCACACCCTCCCCAAGATCCTGAGTATTGGTCGGCCTCTGTTTTAAAATGGAAATACAGACTGCAATCCAAGCTCCACTTGGCAGAGCCACTAGACTGGTCATGGCCCCAGCATGCTCGTTTCCAAGAAGGGAACCTTCCAGAGAGACCGGAAGAATCAAGCTGTCAGTCTTTGGGCACATCTTCATTCTGTCTGTCTGGGCTCCTCCAGCCGAGCCTCAGGCCTGGGCTTGACATCAGCCCAGAACTCCACTGTGTGAGATGAGCTTGGCTAGTCTTCTGTGAGGGGTCCACCTGTATCTGGGGACATCATTGTGCCCCTGGGAGCCAAAGGGCAGCATGGACATTGCCACCTGCTCCCCAAGCTGCTGGTTTGGCACTATCTCTGCCATGGCTGGGGATCTGGTTGAAGAAAGTTGGTCCCGACAATCGCCAGCACAGGGTGGAGGGCACTTCTGTGTGCCAATGCCCCTCCACTGGGCATTGTAGATGCAGTGTACCGCCCACGGCTGGCGAAACTCGCCCCACTGGCCTGGCCCTGCTGCAGCTGGAAACAACAAACACGAGCCCCGGGGAGGGGGAGTGTCTTCCATGGGGTTGGTGAGGTTGGGCTGACGTGGGGACCGTCTCTGTCCTCCGTGGTGCAGCGTCTCCCACAGCGACGGCTCCCGCTCCTCCCAACACTCCTGCCGGGGCAGGTCTCGTTTTCCCGGAGACATAAACCCGTCCTGGCCTCTCTCTGTCCTGCGTCCCGCATTGCGCCGGGCAGAACGGCTGAGTCACATCCAGGCCCATCTACGTGTTGAGAGATGACGGTACTGCGCTCTCCCTGGAGATGCGTCCGCCGTGGCTCGTCCATCAGGCCCCTGGCCACCAAGGCTGCCTTGGCCTGGAGCCGGCTCAAGTGATGTCACCTCCCTAGCCTCCAGGAGATACCTCCAAAAAGTTTCCACAGTCCTAAGCACACAGGGAGTCCCCAGGCCAAGATGGCCAGAGGAATCCAAAGGTGTCCACAGCTGGCTTCAGCAGGCCCCATGAAGCCAGAGCAGCGGTACTCAGAGGCTGAAGCAGCGCTGTGGCTGTGGTGACAGCAGCCAGCCCATTTCACAGGTAGGAAACAGAAGCAGAGACGCAAGGCCTGGTGCGGCAGGCAGGGCGGCTCCGCATTCTCACCCCACCACCACATAAAGCTGCTCGTCCTCTCCAGTTGCCAGGCACAGAGCCACCTGTATGCTGGAGGAGGCCCCCGACAGCAGGCCTGCCTCTGCTAGGGGCCCTAGGCCCCATCCTCCGTCTCGAGGGGCCTCTGCCCAAGACTGCAGGGGGATCCAAGCTGCCCAGCATCTTCACTGACTAGTGTGGAGCACCCAAGGCCTTGGCCGGCAGGGCCGACACTGGCAGCTCACGGGCATCACCCGCCCTGAGGCTTAGCCTGGCTGTCATTTAAGTCCAAGCACAAGGTCCCAAGTGTACCCCACAGTGTGGCCATGGGGTCTCCCTGCAGCACTGGGTCTCCTGCCAGCGCCTCACTGTCAGATCCTCGGTCTGATATCTGGCATGTGGGGATCCTCCCAGGAGGGGATCAGAGCGGCAGACGGTGCAGCTGCAACCTCTAGTGGCGGAGGCAAGAGGCAGCTGGCCAGATAGACAGGGACGCAGACCCCACCTCCTCCCCCACTTAACTAGATAGGCACGGCTGTCAGTTCATCCTTCCCACCCTCTCCTATTGATGGCTGAGGAATGTGGTCTGCCCCTGGGAAACAGATTACAGCGTCTATTTCTTCTCTCCTGTGCTTGCTGCAAGCTAAAGTAAACCAGGCCCTGAGGTTTCTACTGGGTAATCAGAACTTCTGCCCTCATGAGACAAAGGCATATACGGGGTGGCTATGGGATAGACCTCACCATGGTCCATCATGTCATAGTTTCCCCCAAACTCCTGCCATTCCACACCACCTCCAGATGAGGACGCACCCCCCACCCAGGGTGGCTTGGACTGTAAGCAAGAAGGTAGCAGGTCCTAGTGGAGCAGACTAGGAGCCAGCTGCTCAGAGACCCCCAGTCTAGTACCTGTGGTGCACGTGGCACTGCAGGGCTCGTGGGACGACAGCTTCCACCGGTACATGTCGGCTGGGCTCACCCCTTGCTTGCGCGTCTTGGGCCGGGTCCTGAAATGAGGTTAAGCGGACAGGTGGGTGGGTGAGCTGGGTGTTTGCTGGTGGGGTCAGCTGCCAGGTGGGACAGTCTCCCTCCATGGCTAGACTCCTCGTAATGACACCCCCCACACACCCTAAAGACCAGAGTGCCCAATGTATGCTAGCAGCAAGCAGATGTGGGCAGCTCTGTGTCAGGAACTGAACAGACTTCACGGAGGCCCCACGTATCCAGGGGTCCCTTAAAGAAGGAGCCTCCCCGACTCTGTTACTACTACATCGACACACCCCAGAATCTCATTCCTCTTCCTCCTCACTATGGCTAGCAAATTCCTCCTTCCCATCCACCCAGAAGGAATCTCAGAAGACCCTTAGGGGCTGAGATGTTGCAGAATTCTCTCCGACTACTTCCATCAGCTGGCAAGCCAATTGAATGGAGACACTAGCCATTTGGCCTCTAATTACCAAAATTACAAAGTCCAGCTGTGGATAGGAGAGTGACCACGTCTCACCCTGCGGCCCGGGGTCATCCGTGGCTGTACAGGGCGGCTGGGTGGGAGAGACATGCTCAGCCACCAGCTATGATTCTTGGCCAGGACTATGGTAGCCATGGCCAAGCATCGTCAAAGACTGTTGTCTTCTTTGAACTGGCCTCTTCATCCCCTGCGCGGACCGTTTGGGGTTCATCAGGGGGAGGGGAGTACAGGGCGGGAAGGAGCTGCAACAGCTGTAGCTCCACAGGGGGGTCTGTTTCAAGACCCAGCTACCAAAACAAGAATGGAACCCGTGGAGTCCTGCGACCCCCAGAGCCAGAGAGAGTTGCCGGGGAGTTGGCCCAGTTAACAGCAGGTCTCTAAGGCCTGACTTCCCTTCTACGCTGGACACCGGAGCTGCCACGAAGCCCAACTCCACCTGGGGCCCGGAGATGCCGGCTAAAGAAAGGGGATGCACCCACACCCCGAAGGGGCTGAAGTACGGGCTAGACTCTTTTCTAGAGACCAGTCACCGCAAGGCTGGGGCATTGCACTGTAAACAGCTTCCTGGCAGATTCTGTGGTACAGATGTCCGTGTGGATCGCACCAGGAGTTCACCATTTGTTAGTCGAGTGGGTGAGAATTGTTCTGTTTTTGCTCCAATTGGCTCATCGGGAGGAAGTTTGCTCATCGGCTTCCCAGGAGAGTACTTTGGGGATGAACAGTTGTCCCAAGAGCACGTCACACTCAGAGAACCCAGGAAATGATCCACCAACGGGAGGCACAGTAATGAGTTTACCCACATGACTCCCCAAGTCGTGGAGGAGGAGGTGGTGTGGGCTGAGAGAGGGGGGCACCCGGGAGCTCGCCGCCTCTTCGGGGGGCTAAACCAAATCCTTGCTCAGCTTCCTCCCACTTATGAATGAAATGGAACTTTGTGCTGAGCATTGAAAGCCCTCCCTCCTGGAACAAAAAATGCAAAGCACTGAGACCCCGATGTAGCTTACTGAGACACCCACTTAGGCAGACCACTGCTCTCTAGAAATAGAAAGAGCCAGTTGTGAGATCCAATCAACAAGGGAGCTGCCTGATTGAAACCCCCCAGCTTTTAACAGCTTTAAGTTCTCCCCAAGAACAAAAGAAGTCAAGGAATCCTATCCTCACCACCCCCCCCAAGCTCCGCCATCTTTATGTAATTACACACTCCCCAGTCATTTGCAACCATGTGACTCATTCCTGACTCAAGATGACAGGTTCAAAATAAACCCTTTGGATTTGAAGCCCTAAAGGTATTTCTGGAGGGCTGTATGCACCCACTCCCAGCACATGTGGAGTTCGGGCAAAGGCATAGAGCCCCCGAATAAAACTTTGCGTGTGTCTGCGCAGCAGGGCAGAGCCTCCCGTCTCCTGGTTGAAAGTGCACCAAGAAGGGCAGCGCCCCCCCCCATCTGCAAGGGATCCTGCCCCTCCGGTGTGACAAATCTCCAGCCCCTGCTTCTGGGACCCTGCCTGGTGCCTGGCGGGGTGCAGGCTCCTGAAAGCCCCGGGAAAGAGGTGGTGGCAGCTCTCAAGTGTCGTGTTTGTTTGTAAGTGAACCAGAAACTGCCTCCCCCAACCACCAGCCCCCAAAAGGCCTCAGAGAGAGATGTGCAGCTCTACATCGCAGACGCCTGTTCCCAAACTCCAGTCTGGTGACAGCCCCTCCCTGGATTGTTTGAAGTTTTTTCTGGAAGATGAGAATAGCCCTTCCCTTCTGGGCTGCTTCTTTGATTTCGCCTGCAGACGCGACTTCCTGTGTTTAGACGTGGCTATTTCAGCCTGGTAGTTTCCCTGGTGGCCGCCCTCAGCCCCTTATCTCCCCAGACCATCTTTGATCCCCACCGGCAGCATCCTTTGATGGGGGGAGCAGGGGATGGCATCTCACTGAACCGGGGCTTTTCTGAGTGCTGACAACCTATTTTATAGACAGGCTCGGGACTCCAGTGTGTCACATGGGGCTGAGGGTGTGGGGGACGCTGGGCAGACACTCTGACATGTGGCTTAGGGAGCTAAGAAGCATCGTGTGTATCTAAGTCGACAGGCGTCTGGCAGCTGGAGGCCTGAACGCAGGGGCACACCCAGCCCCTGCCTTTCTGCTGTACCACCCAGCTGCCCACATAGAAGCCAGATTCAAGGGGAAGCGTCCGAGGCGCCCAGTGAATCCCAGAGTCCCAGGTAGCTGGTCGCCATGACTGCCTGGGCCAACACACAAACCTCTCACCCCTGACTCTGGAATGTTCAGTTTTCCTAGGAGCATCTATAGTCTGAGTTCTTACTCTGTTTCACACACAGTTGATATTGGGGGCAGCGGGGGGGGGGGGGAGGTAACACCCGAAAGATATAGTCAGGCCCACCAGAACAGAACAGAGGGACCGGCCTGCTCGCAGAGGACCTACTGACCTCTATCATTGCCTGTGACCCTCTTGGACCCAGATCCTATGTCCCCATGACAAATTCTGCCGCCCCCTTGACAAGACAGCTGGGTCTTACCAACTAGGCAGAGGACCTAGAAACTTTGAGGGTAGCAAGGTCAGGATGAGCAGTCAGCCTCATAGAGCCCTAAGGGATTAAGGCAAGGACCCTGCCTGCAGCCCACCCACAAGGCCCTGATGTGTCTCCTGACCCTGGGGAGTGGCCTCAGAAGGCAGCATGAGAGGAGAGATACTCTCAGCCCCTGGGGACAGGTAAGAGGACCGTCCAAACCCAAGGATGACTTCCATATCTCCCCAACCAAATCCCAACATCAGCTTCACCTGATCTGGCTGGGGTTCAGTTCTGATTGCCATCCCCAATCCCCACACACCATGAGAGGCCAAAGAGCCAGGTCCCAGCTGTTTATAGTAGCATCCACCTGGAGTTCTGGGGAAGCTGCTAGTGTGTTAAGGGTGACCATGGTCTGCCAGGGGCCTGTCACCAGGACTAATACAGAAAAGCTAGGGTCGCCTGCTCCGAATAAACCCTGACACAAGGAGCTGGCACCTCAGAGACCTCTAGGCCTAGTCCCAACAGGGTGCAAGTGACCCCACCTTGTCTCAGGTCTCCCCAACCCTCTCTCTGAATCTTTCTGGCCCTGTCTCTCTGGGTCTCCCTGGCCCTGTCTCTCCGGGTCTCCCTGGCCTTGTCTCTCCGGGTCTCCCTGGCCCTGTCTCTCCGGGTCTCCCCGGCCCTGTCTCTCCGGGTCTCTCTGGACCCGTCTCTCTGTGTCTCTCTGGCCCCATCTTTCCAGGTCTCTCTAGCCCTGTCTCTCCGGGTCTCCCCAACCCTGTCTTCTCTGGGTTTCTCTGGCCCCGTCTCTCTGGGTCTCTCGGGCCCCGTCTTTCCGGGTCTCTCTGGCCCCATCTCTCCGGGACTCCCTGGCCTCGGCTCTGGCTCTGACCCTGGCTCCCTCGCACAGATCCATTGCAGCAGCAGCTCCAATCTGCTCCTAACCTCTGACTTGGGTCCCGCCCCTGAGGAAGGAACAGCTAGATCCTAAAGGCTCATGCTGAGCCCCGACATCCAGGGAGCTGTGTGAGGCCCCCAATCTCAAGGCCACAGGTGTCTGGTCAACAGTTACACAAGTGCCCAGCTCTGTGAATCACATACCACTTCTGCGAGCCCCCCGGAGCCCAACACCAAGGAGAGCCGTTGGACGCTCCGTGATCTATGCATATAAAAGCCACGTCTCTGGCTCAGGGGGCTGTTGGCTTTGAGTCTTTGGATCAGCACTGGCCGTCGGGGGATCCAGACTGGCAACCCCTAAATAATCAGTCTGGGGATACGTGAGCGCATGGACCGAAGTTTCAGAAGGACACGCGACAGCCCAGGCCTGTGGCTGCGCTCAGATTCACAGGGCCGGCTGTCTCCCACATCCTTCCAGCTCCCCAACCCTGCTGACCAGAGCTTCCCACAGCCACCCCTGGACAGAGCGAAGAGAGGCATCTCCTACCGCGCCTTGTGAGTCCTATTCCCGGCCAAAGTGGGGAGCCTGGCACTGGTGTTGGGGAACGGGGCCTCGGAGGAGGTGTTGCTGATCCTGTCACTGCTCAGCTCCAGGAAGGACCCGTTGATCAGGTGGGAAACAGGCCCCTCATTGTCCTCGTAATCCACATAGAGGCTCTCTGCCGCCGAGCTCCGAGCAAAGATGCTGTTCAAGGTGTTGTTGAGGGTGAACTCCTTCGAGTCGGAGCCCGGGTCCAGGAGCTGCCCGGAGATGGCATTGGCGGAGAGGAGAGCCTGGGAGGCGAGATGGGCATCGACCTCCTGGTCATCCTCGTCCCCCGAGAGAGCCGTCCCCGTGGCATTGCGGTCTGTGGAGAGAGATGGCGTCTCAAAGGCACGTGGCTGCTACCACGCTCGCCTTGACCATCTGGCTCCTCCACACACACTGTTGTGTGAGGGGGGATTGTGAAAGGGGGTGGGGGAGCTGGACGCTTTGGGTGGGAAGGAAGACAGAAAGCGCCAGGTCTTGTCCACAAGACACCTGGTACCCGCTGCAGTGGGTTGGACAGGATCCCATAGGCCACGCCCACCTGGAACATCCACCTCTTCAGATCCACAGCTCAAGGATCAAAAAAGCTTTGGAAAAGAATTGGATCTGTACTAAATTGATGTACAGTTCCTGCCACTTCCGCGGACATTTTTCTGGTCTTTGGACCCTTGGCAATTCAGTGCACACTGCATCGACTGCTGCAGGTCACCCTTGCATACAGAAACTGAAGGATGGAGGATGGGATGATTCTGTGCGAACACTCTACTTTCTAGAGGGTATCCAAGGGGATCCTGGAACCAATCTGCAAATAATGAGCAACGACCGTATACCTCCAAGAATTCATGCTGGTGTTCTTGAGAGAATGTGCACTTCTTAACCCTTTATGCAGCCTTCCGAGGGGACCGATGCCCTCACCCCACGCCTCTGCCCAGACAGATCCCCCATCCTGTCCACACTCACCATTCCTCCTGCTCACCTCGGAAGCCCTTGGCCCTGGGGGGTCCCTCGCAGGCCCCACCACCGGTTGGCTCGCACACCTCGTTGGTCTCCTGACCTCTACTGGGCCCCAGATCCACCTCGGGGCCCGGAGGTCCGAAGAGTCGATTGTCCAAGCTCAGCCGTTCGGAGGCGGCCTGGCTGTGGAGCGAGTGGTTGTGCCGCACGAAGCCCAGCAGCCCGGCGCCGTCCAGCTCCTGGCCCTCGCTGCTCTCTGCGCTCTCAGAGGCGGGCTCCGGCTCAGAGAAGCTGAAGTAGACGGGCTGCAGGCGGTGCGCATGTGGCGGCTGCAGCAGCGTGTACTCGAAGGTGATAGAGGGGCTCTTGCCATTTTGGTTCCACACCTGGGGATCGAGAAGAAGGAGGACCCTGGTCCCTTCCTCACCCACTCTGGCCCAAAGCCCAAAGCCCCCCAGAATCGAGCCGCCTGGGCCGCAGCTGAGTCCTTCCCAGGAAATCACGCTTGACCCAAGAACATGGCATTGTGCAAAGGCCCTGGGGCAGCTCTGTCCAGAGACTGTGAATGGGGCACCAGAGAGGGCGTGGTACCGTCTCTACAGGCCAGAAGCCCCCAGTGACGGCGGCACTTGTTCCTCTGCCCTGTGCCCAGGGTCTCCAGAGCTACCTGCATTCAGGGCAACACTGGAGCCGGCCACAGAGACCCCACAGGGACACCCAGGCCCTTGTAGCGACCGATGGCAGTGCACCCTCTTCCCTGAGAGCTCCTGCACCCCAACTTCAAAGCCCAAAGAGACCACGTGTCATGGTTTGAGTGTGGGTGGTGCCCACTCAGCTTCAGCTGGTGCTTGGGAGGTCGTGGCACCTGTAGGAGGTGGCACGTCACAGGGGGTGGGCCTTGAGATCGGTAGCCCCGCCCCACGTCTGCTAGCAGTCTGCTCTTGCCTCCACGCATGGAAGTGGAGTGCAGTGGCGTGCATTTAAAGCCCCAGCTCCGCGGAGCCCTTCTAGCCTAGCTCGCAAGCTCCAGGCCAGTGAGAACCCTTATCTCAGAACGAGGTGGGGACTGAGAGATGGCTCGGGTGTTAAGACTCTGCCTCATAAGCAGAAGGTCCTGAGTTCGGATCCTAGGAGTGCTGATCTCATTAGTGCCACACACACTAAGACTTTTATCCTGCGAGAGACAGCGCGTCGAAGTCAGCGACAACCTCCTTAGACCCTTGGGAACGGCCTGGCCTGTGACCCCAGAACCCAGGAGGCTGAGGCAGGAGGATTCACATCTGATCAAGGCATATTGACTCCCGCCAGCCAAGGTGTCCAAATGCCAGCTGCAAGGGGCGCATCTCATGAACCACCAGCCAATAGCCACACATGGGGCAATCACGTGTCAACCAGTCAATGGTCATAGAAGGGGCAATCAAATGCCCGCTGCACAGGATGCCAACAGCTCTTCAGGGGCCATGTTAGAGCAAAGGCCGCACCACAGGAGGCCTAGGGCCAAAGTTGCCACCAGGTTGCTACCACCAGTCAACAGCCACGGGAGAGGCAGTCAAGTGCCAGCTTCAACAGAGCCCTCATGGAGATGGGGTCTGGGTGTGTTGCCCCTGAGAGGCACCAGTCACCATGAGGCGCCAGGTCCCGCTGAGCGTTCTCTGAGGAAGCACAGGCAGAAACAGCTGGCAACCCCAGCAGCCACTTGGTATTTTCTTTCTCTTTCTTCTTTCTTTTCTTTTTTTTAAACAACAGCTCACACGTCCCAGGTTGACGTTGACTTCATTACAAAGCCAAGAATGACCTTGAGGTCCTGACCCTGCCTCTACTTCCCTTGTCTGGGATGATAGACATGAGATACTGGAATCAAACCCAGGATCTTGCACATGCTTTGCAAGCCCTTTACCAGCTGAGCCACACTGTCAGCCCCTTGGAGATTATGAGCTTCCTGTTCCCACAGCTCTCAGACCTGTGGTTCAGAAGCCCTAATTCCCAGACGAAGAGAACTTCTGTCCGAACACACAGAAAGAATCTCCTTAGAATAAAAGTCACAGCCAGGCCTGGTACCCCACATCTGTAATCCCAGTACTCAGGGGACTGAGGCAAGAGGGTCTTGAGTTTGTTCAAGGTCAGTCTGAACTATATAGTGAGCTACATACATATACACACACACACACACACACACACAGAGAGAGAGAGAGAGAGAGAGAGAGAGAGAGAGAGAGAGAGAGAGAGAACAGGGACAGGTTAGACCTGCTCAATACTCTATGTCAAGAGACCACAGCAGAGCAAGAAGCAGCGAACCTGCTGCTGACTGGTCCTAGCGGCGCCGAGCAGGAAGAAGGCTGCTTAGGGACCTGCTGGTCCACCAGGCGCTGGGTGAGCAGCAGCCCTGGCACCAGGAGGACCTCGACCAGCATCTCTGGACCAAGCAAGTCGGCGAGACCAGCGGAGGCTCTTACGCACTTACCGAGGACAGAGGATCTGAAGCAGAACAGCGAGGAGTCAGTTTTAGCCGCAGCCTGACTGCCACCCCCCTTCCTGCTACCCCCTCCCCCCCACCAGGGGAAACCACACAGGGCTCAGGCACTCCCTGCAGAGGGGAGCTCACTGCACCAAGCATGTGTGTCCACGCAGCACAAGGATGCTACAGGAGACGTTCTAGCGTATCCCCCAGTCACCCCCTTCAGGCATCTTGCTAGCCAGAAGAGTTATTCCAAGATGCACCTCCTCCCCAAAGGAAAACTGCCCCCAGCAAAGGTGGGGTGCCCCTGCTCCAGCTTCTGTTCATGCCAAGCCAGATCCCACTGGCAGCATCACCCCCACACTGCTATAGAGCCCTGCTGCTCCTGAGACCCTTTTTTGCAAGCTTCCCCCCACCTCACTGCATGCACAAAGCCTGTTTCTTGGGGACCTTGCCCTACAGCACAGCTGCAGGGGCCCTGCCCTGACCCCGGGCCCAGGCTGCCCAGGGAAAGCCAGGCAATCTCAGGCACAGGAGTAGGGGCTCTGGCATCGAAGGTCACCAGGGAAATGGTCTCAGGACCATGCAGAGAGGAAGGTGAAGGAGCCTGAGCAGAGACGCCACCAGCACAGCTGAGGGCAAACAGCCCTGGCACAGACAGCTGACTCTGAGCCCACCGCGCCACCTGCAGGCAGGTGACCGGGCGAGCCACGCTCCTCTCTGAGCCCAAGGTCTGCACCTGCAGGGTGAGGCTGCAGCCTGCTTCGGTGGGCTCTGGAAGTCTTGGAGAGAGCTGCAAACAACCCTGTTTCAGGGACAAGCCATCTCTGTGCTCTAGTATCTGGCACACCAAGGCACAGTCATATGCATTTCACGATGCCACCACTAGAATGCACCAGCTGTGAGTAACAAGCTCAGAGGTCCCCGTCTGCTGCTCAGAGTTCTGAGCGTCCTGGGAAGGCTGGGGTCACCCCTGCGTCCCCGGCCTCCGGGAGTAGCTACAAAAACCACAGTGGCGAGAGAGAAGGGGTCAACTTCTTGTCCTTAACTCCCTGTAAATTGCCTGGAGGGAACAGAAAGGGCAGCACAGAGACTCCCTAAAAGGCAGGTCTATGAAGGGCTACAGCAGTGCCAAGGGCTGATTGGGTGGATGGAAGGATGGATGGATAGGTGGGTGAGTGGGTGGGTGGGTGGATGGATGGATGGATGGATGGGTGGGTGGGTGGATGGGTGGATGGGTGGATGGGTGGATGGGTGGGTGGATGGGTGGATGGGTGGGTGGCTGGGTGGCTGGGTGGCTAGATGGCTGGGCAGCTGGATGGGTGGATGGATGGGTGGATGGGTGGATGGGTGGATGGATGGGTGGATGGGTGGATAAGTGGATGAGTGGGTGGATGGATGGATGGATGGATGGATGGATGGATGGAGGTTAGGTGGGTGGATGGATGGATGGATGGATGGTTGGTAAGTTGACGGATGGATAGGTGGTTGGATGGATGGATGAATGGGTAGATGAATGGATGGGTGGATAAGTGAATGGATAGATGGATGGATGGATGGATGTTAGGTGGATGGGTGGGTGGATGGCTGGATAGATGGATGGGTGGGTAGATGGGTGGATGGATGGATGGATGAATGGGTGGGTGGATGGGTGGATGAGTGGATGGGTAGGTGGATGGGTGGGTAGGTGGATGGATGGGTGGCTGGGTGGATGGATGGGTGGTAGGTGGGTGGGTGGATGGATGGATGGGTGGATGGATGGATGGAGGTTAGGTGGGTGGATGGATGGATGGATAGGTGAGTAGGTGGATGGATGGATAGGTGGTTGGATGGATGGATGGGCAGATGGGTAGATGAATGGATGGGTGGATAAGTGAATGGATGGATGGATGGATGGATGGATGGATGGATGGATGGATGTTGGGTGGATGGGTGGATGGGTGGGTAGATGGGTGGATGGATGGATGGATGGATGGGTAGATGGGTGGATGGATGGGTAGGTGGGTAGGTGGATGAATGGATGGGTGGTTGGATGGATGGATGGATGGGTAGATGGGTAGGCGGATGGATAGATGGGTGGTTGGATGGATAGATGGATAGATGGATGGATGGATGGATGGATGGACGGATGGATGGATGGGCAGACAGACAGACAGGTGGACAGACGGATGGATGGATGGAGGTTAGGTGGATGGGTTGGTGGATGGATAGAAGAGTGGATGGATGGATGGGTGAATTGATAGAAGAGTGGATGGGTGGATAGATTGATGGGTAGATGGGTGGATGGATGGATAGGTGGGTGGGTGGATGGATAGATAGATGGATGGATGGGTGGATGGATGGATGGGTGAACAAATGGATGGATGGAGGTTAGGTGGATGGATGGATGGATGGACGAATGGATGGTTGGATGGATGGGTAGATGGGTGGGTGGATGGATGGATGGATGGGTGGGTGGATGGATGGATGGAGGGTGGATGGATGGATGGATGGATGGGTGAATGGATGGATGGGTGATGATAGATGGATGGGTGGGTGGATTATTTTGGTGGATGGATAGGTAGATGGATGGATGGGTGGATATGCAAGTGAGTCAATAGATTAATAAACAAGCAAGTGGGCAGATGAATTAATGAGCCAATGGGGGACTAAGTGAATGAATGACATTTAAGTGGATGAGTGAATGAGAACAACCAGTGAAAGCAGCTGAAGGAATGAGGCCCCACCTTAAGCAGTGCCCAGGGCTGGCACGCGAGGGTCCCTGCCGGGCCCACAGGCCCTGCCTACAGCTGGCCACTGAGGACTCTCAACCTACCCCACCCTCAGGCTCCCCAACACATACCATGACGTTCAGGCCCTGGTTGGTGGGTCCCTGAGCCACTATGTACTCGATGCCCGTCTCATAGACGTCCATGGGCCGGCGGTACTTCACCACTGTGCCGGCAATGTTGAAGTTCTTGGGGCTGTCCACCTTGAAGTTGCCATTGAAGAAGTAGAAGCCGGCTTCATCCGCAAGGGCTGCAGAGGCAAAACCAACAGGTCGCATGGCCCAGATGGTTCAGGCAGGAAGAACAGAGGCTCAGCAAGGAGCCAGCCACGGGCTGGGAGGACTGGCCAGCCTCGCCTTCCCTCCCCCAGGGGACCAAAAGGCAGGAAGCTTGATGTCACAGGGAACCAGACAGACACTCCCCTGTGGCCAGCATGTGGCCCCAGCCAGTGAGGGCCAAGGAGACACAGACACACTTTCCTATCAACCTAAAATAAACAACCACGGGCCAGTCTGGACGGCTGGAAGCGCTAGTGGGGATGCCTGGCTCTGCCCTTCTGGCTGCCTCCGATGGGCCAAGGAATGGTAAAGCAACGAGCTAGAACCACGGCCAAGTGGACAGGCTGGACGGGTGGGCGTGCTGCCCACTGCCGACCAGAGACAGGCGACAGCCTGATGAAACCCGGTTTCGGCTTCTCCACCTGACAACAGGGAGGGACCCCGGTGCCTCATCTGAGGAGTGACATTGCACCTGGCCTGGCTGGTGTGCGGCACTGTCCACTGGGCCCTTCATAGGACCACTCCAAGCTGACCAGTTCTGTCCTCTCAGTGGGAACGAGGACATTCTACAGCCTGACTTTGCTGTTTCTCAGTCCATCTGTCCACCCCGCTGAGTCATGCATCTACTAGCAGGTTGGTGGGGCAAGATCAGGGCCTGGGCACGCTCTCCCGCCCCTCCCTGAGGCCAGATGGTGGCCAGCTGGAAGCTGGGGACACAAGGGAAGACACGCAGGACATCCCAGCGGCCCGTTTCTCTGCTGCCCGCTGGAGCCACGTGCTGGTCTAGAAGCTGACGGGGCGACAGGGACTCGGCCGAGGCCCTCGGAGCTCCGGGATGGGGAAGGGAGGGAGGAGGCCGTGTAAGCACTAGGGGACACTCTGTCTTCCAGAGGATGTCCTAAAGTCAGTTCCAGGAACTGGCCCGCCAGACGAGAGACTCTAGCTTCCAAAGTTCCTGATGCAATCGGAGCCGAGGAGCCGAAGCACTTAATTTATTATCAGACAGACACAACAAGCAGGACGCGCCCGCTCGAGAAAACCCCGAGCGCGAGCACGTCAGAACCGCGGGCAAGTCCAAGTTCTGCTGGGGCCTGGTTGTCCTGGCCCCGCTTCCAGGTCTGCGCCCCGGGGTCCCGTCCGGCTCCAGGCTCGTGTCCAAAACCTGTTTCCTGACCGTGAGGACCCTCCTTCCTGCGGCTTTCCAGCGCTCCAAGCTGCCCTTGGAATTTCCAGCGTCTGCTTCAAGAATGAGAGCTTCGCAGCCAACTCAGAGAACACGGCGTTTCCTGGCCTCCCTGCAGCCTGAGCGAAGCGGCCCGCAGAGCCACCGGCCTGGACAGAAGCCAGGCTCGGCCCACAGACATCTCCGGGGAGGGGGGAGAGGGGCGCGATGCCAGTCACTGCCGACCCGCTGTGCCTGGGCTGCTCTGGGGCCAAGCAGGAGGCAGGACAGCCAGAGGCTGGGCTCGACCTGGGGGCCCTTACGAGAGCCCCCCCATTTCTGCATCCCTAGACTAGGGATCATGGGAGGTGTAGGGGAGGCAGGTAGGTCAGAAAACAGTACAGTGTTGGGGTGGAAGTCTGAGCTCCATTCTCAGCCTGTTGAGCACATGGCAGGACCAAGGGCAGAGTGGCACCCTTGGTGCCCTCCACCCACCAAGACAGAGCTTTGCCTCCTCGGCCCCTGTACAATAACTCTAGAATTGCCCGAGTCGGTAGGATACTAAACAGGGACGTGACACCACGTAAGAACTGGGCCGGCCCTCTCCCTGCCATTCACGACTTTGGACAGGTCACCTGCCTCCTTTAGGCAGTGTGTGTGTGTTGCGTGTGCATGTGTATGTGTGTACAAGAGGGCACTTGGACGTGTGTGCCTGTGGAGGCCCAAGTGTGACATCAGGAATCATGCTGGGCTGCTCTGGGGTTTCCAGGCCCGTCTTCCAGGGCTGGACTTGGAGGCCACCACTGTATCCGCCAGGCGTTTTTATGTGGGGTCTGGAGGTCCAAGCTCAGGCCCTTTCGCTTGTGAGGCAGCGGCTTTCGCCCCAGCCGTCTCCCCCGCTCTCAGCTCTGTCTTGACTTGTTACCCCAGGACACCCTGTGTGTCTGCGGGCCCCAGCTCCTGCTAGCACGGCATTTTCTAGTGATGAGGACCTCACTGCCTCATAACACACTCTGCCCCTTGTCCTGCAGCCCTGAGAACCAGGGCCGTCCACACAGGGGGACGTTGGTCATCTCCAGCTTCTGCGCCACACCCCCATCACCCGACCCGCGCTCTCCCCAAGGAAGAGATCAAAGGCGAGATCTCCGCCTCTGTCCAGGGACACCACTTTTCTGCCTATACACGCGGCCTCCCAGGCCTGCTACTCACCCAGCACATCAGCGGACTTCTTCCTCTCCACAATCTGGATATCTCGGGCACCAGCAGGGATGTGGGTCACTAGGGAGTAACCTGGCGGCACAGAGACATCCATGAACAAAGGTGATGCCCGGGGGACAGCTACCCCTCTCCCCGAGGAAGGCCACCCTGGGGCCATGCCCTTCCCCCGCCTCTGAGTGGCTGAGAGGCACCCATCCAGGGACTGTATTCCCACATAGGTAGGTGGGCTCGCCTGGCCCTGCTGAAATGCTCCCACGACCCCAGGGGCTGACCCTCTTCTTGAACCCCTGCCCAGGAGTACCCTTCCCTGCCAAGTCCATGGGCATCTCTCTTCCTGTACGCGCCAGCCCTCCCTAAGGGACACTGTGGATCTTAAATGTGTCAAAGCCCGTGGATTTCTGTCCTGCTCGGGTGCCCAGAGGCTTTGGTCCCAGCTTCTCCCTCTGGTTACAGAGACCACACAAGCTCCGTCTGACCCACACAGCAAGGAGACAGCAAGCTGCCGTCACTAAACACCATTTGTCATCGAGACATAGGCAGCCAACGCCAGAGCAGGACAGGACACAAACAGGAACTGACGACTCTGCCAGGCCCCCTGAAGGCTGTGGATTGGCACCCCCAGAGGGCTCGGACCCCACCAGCATGAAGTCTTCCCAGCGTGCGACAAGGGTCCCTGGGTGACGTGACAGTTAACCAGTCCCAAGACAGAGCCAAGGGCAGGGGAGGGGCTGGGAAATCCAGGTCTGCTGGGATTGGTGCTCATGTCCCGGGTTCTTCCTGGGAGCCTGGAGTCTACGCACAGCTGTGTCCTGCCTTCTCCCTGGCCGGTTGATATAGAGTCCCATACGGCCCTCAGGGCCAGCAGCTTGGTAAGTGACCATGGTAAGCTCTCTGGGGTCAGAAAGGGTCTCTGACTTGCAGTACTGGTCTACTGATACGCTGCCCACTGCCCACTGGGGCTGTTAGTACATTGCCTATATGGTGTCCGTGAGCAGGACAGAGGCTTATGCCCACATAGAGAGACAGACTCCAGGTCTGCGAAATGGTGGTTTCATTTGGAATATAACTTAGTTAAGTGTGGACACTCTACGCTTTAACTTTCCTGTCTGTCTGTCTGTCTGTCTGTCTGCTTTTTGATCCAGGGTCTCACTGTGCAGCCCCAGCTGGCCTGCAAGTCACTCTGTAGCTCAGGCTGGCCTTGAACTTAGGGTGGTCTTCCTACGTCTGCCCCCTAAGTGCTGGAACTGTGGCTACGCACCACTGCGCCTGACTTTTAGCTTTAAATTAGCAAGTAGCTCCAAGTAGTTCACAAGAGTCCTGAGTAGTCAGCACTTTGCCTCCCGTAGGCAGATGTGCCAGGGCCAGGGACCGAGGGCCAGGCTGGCAAAGCTCAGACCCGGCTCAGTCCCTGTGGCCCTTGATCTTAGAGGTTCCCTCCGCTGCTGTGATGGCCACAGCTTTGAGCAGTCGCAGCAGTACCTGTAACGGTGACCCTAGACATGAATGGGTTCACGAAGGCCAGACCTGGCTCAGTGCCAGGAAGCGCCCAGCAGAATTAGTTGAGGTCACTTTAGCTGGACCTCCCATGGGGCAGGCCTTACTGTAGCCCACAATGCCTGTTCACGTTGCTTACTCTGAAAGAGATATGCCACCTGACCCCTGATCCTGACCTCTGACCCCTGACTCTTGTGTCCATGTCCCAAGTCCAGCAGAACTGTGCATGCAGATGTGTCGGAGGGGCGTGCCAGGCAGATAGCCGTGACCACAAAACCTCCCTCAGCAAGCCCACCACACGTCAGCATGGCTGCCGCCCACCTGCTGGACACTCCTTCGCCCATCCCCTCCCTGACTCCACGATTGTCCTTCCTGTGGGGTGACCGTCTCTTTGGCTCTCTTTGGGGCTGTCCGGTGAAGCCCACAGGTCTCCCCTGGCCTCGCGGGCACATGAGTGGGCACCTCCCACCGTGGGCATCAGCTTCCCGATCCGTTTCTGCAATGTGGAGCTGCGCTGATTCCGGTCAGTTCTTGGGCAGCGAGAATGCCTTCCAGTGAGGCTGCACTAGGTGGAGTCTGCGCCCGTCTCACACACAGGTCCCCACAGGGCCCCGACACACGGGCGTCAGCATACGCAGCACTGCCCAAAGAGGGGCACTTTGGAATGCACCCCAGAATCCACATGCCCAAACACACGCAGCTCTGAGCAACTCGTGCCTCAATTTCCCCATCTAAAGCGTGGCGTCCACCCTTTCCTGCAGACTGACTGGGTGATCACATGCGAGCCCCACTAAGTGCTCTCTGGTAGACAGTAGGTGCTCAGCAAAGAGTCTTCACAGCCGTGGGCGAGGGGGCATCACAGAGCACCTGACCAGTCCCCTGAGGCTTGGTGGGGGGCATGAGAGGAAGGGGCTTCTCGGAGACACCCACAGGTGCCTGCCCTTACCCAGGTGAGTGTGGCCTTTGCGGTAGTTGCCCGTCACGTGGGTGCAGCTGCTCCCATCCCCCTGGCAGACGCCGCACTTGTCCAGTGTGTGTGTGGAGAAGAGCTGCCCGTCACAGCCGATCGGCTGCAAGAAGCGAGGGGAGACAGCTGCTGGGAGGGGGCTGCAGCCGGTCTGGGGCGCCACGGGGCGGCTGGCCCAGTGAGGACAGCCGTACGTGTGCTACAATGGTTAACAACCTCACATTTTCCAGACACGCAAACCCCTCGCAGGTCGGTGAGCTTGCAGGACGTGCCATCACGGGCGGGGACCATGAGCTGCCTCTGGCCATCCACAGTGGTGCAGTGCAGGTCACATGGCTTGCTGGAGATGTGCACGTAGTCATCTGGGAGACACAATGGAGGAGCTCAGGGCGGGGGTGACGGACTCACACACACAGCCCAGACAAGACAACACCTTCCCCATTGCATGGACCGGAAAACTGAGGCACAAAGAGACGGGACTTGTCAGAGCTTTAGTGTCAGAAACGGAGCAGGGCTCAGGGCCTCTGGAGTTCCTGCTCCTTATGTGTGGATGATACATGTGACACCCACGTGGGGTTTCGCCACTGCCGGAGCGCTGATGCCCAGGCATAGGAGAAGGTGACTTCATTACATGGGGCCTGAACCATTTGCTTCCTGTTGTGTGTGTGTGTGTGTGTGTGTGTGTGTAAGAGAGAGAGAGAGACAGAGAGAGAGAAACAGAGAGGGGAAGGGGAAGGGGGGGAGAGAGAGAGAGAGAGAGAGAGAACAGCAAGCCCAGGAGTCCCATGGGACCAGAGCCAGTCTCTCTGTGGCTTGTCCAGACTTGTTCCTGTCCAGGCCCAGAGTCGGTCAGTGGGAGAGTCCTGACCTCAGAGGTCAGGCCTGCAACCCTACAGACAGACTGTAGGACCAAGCTTTCTGCAGTGTGGGGGAGGCCGAGACCCCCAGAACCTCCCCGGGAGACCTGGCGTCCACAGAACTCCCACGCTACACCCCTCTGGGCCTTCAGCCGCTCCCACCTTCCCACCCTTAAGTTCATTCCTAGGTCCCGGAAGGTCTCCCCCACCCTCTGCCTGCCTCGAGGCAGCTCCCCAGGCTGAGGTACCCGAGTAGAGGGGCTTCCACTGGTAGGCGCGGCCGTCGTACACTCGGGAGTTGAAAGACACGCACTGCTCTTCGCGGAAGCTCCTCCCGTCGGGCGGACACTCCTGGAAGGAAGCGGTAGACGGGCTTCGTGGGGTGAAGCCAGAAGTGACTGCGGCCAGTGCCCGGGGAGGGAGAAGACCAGGGTGGCCTCTCCTGACCTCACCCTGTCTCCCTCTCTGTCACCCATGCAGGAAGGGCAGTGACTGTCCTTCCAACACAGCCGAGGATCAGCCCCGTCACGCACGACCCTCCCCACCCGGACCTTCTCCCCAGCCATGAGGGCAGAACTGGACACCATGGCTCTGTCCAGGCTAGTCCTGGCTGACCTCTATCCTCCAGCAAACCCTATCTGCGTGAGCGCGTGGCCCTGCAGTGACCACACCAGGGTCAGCACAGTCGATGCTGTGTGCAGGGACTGAAGAGAGCAGGTCTCACATATGAGGAGCCCCGGGGCCAGGGGGCTGGTCCGGGGGGCCCAGCTTAGCTATGCTGGGGCCGGGGTCACAATTGGCCAGGGTCTGTCTTTGCCAGGAGCTCGTAAATGTCACTGAACCCTGGAGGTTAGCTGTACAGGGTTGCTACAAGCTGTGGCCACTCGCTCCCTTAGTCTATGTGTGCTGCAGACGCCCCGAGACAGAGACCCCAGCACTCTGCTTCCGGGCCCAGAGAAAACTGGCATCTCCGCCCCGCGCCCTGATGCCCACAGGCAGGCACTCACCACTGCCACCTTGATGCCCAGCTAAAACCAATGAGAAGCACAGGAGGCAGGGGAAGAACCTGAGAGCTGGGTGAGGGAGGCCCGACGGGACAGGACCCAGCGATCTGTTGCCCATCGGGGTCTATGGAGGCTGGCCATGAGCTGGGCTGCTCTATGCTCTCCCAGAAGGGGCAAGATTGGTATGCTAGGGGCTCAGGGCGAGACAGAGGGCCTCAGGCTGGGGACCCGCCCATGAGCAGGAGATGGCTGGACTCACCTGGACTCTACAGAGTTGGTACCGCTTGGACACACCCACACAGGTCCTGTTGCCCATGCCCGAGACAGACTTCCTCCTGGTGGGAAGACAGGACGGTACCGAGCCAGGGCTGTAACGGGTACCCTGGGTTCTATTCCAGGAGGTCCTGGCTTCCAGCACCCCCAGAGTCTCACTGCACAGAGCTGGCCGCAGCAACAGTCGCACTTGCCACGTACTGGGCTGTGCTAACATGCAAACACACACTGTGTCAAGTGTGCCCAGAAACGTGAGTGGGCTTCAGCACGCCCCTCCCCTATGTCAGATGAAGATGAGGATGCTCAGATGGATGCTCAGAGAGGTGGACTGACTTGCCTAAGGTCACACAGCTTGGAAGTAGCAGAGGCAAAATTCAAACCTGGGTCTGTTCGACAGTGAAAGTTCTTTTATCTCTTTCCACTGTCACGTGTGTGTACGTGGAATGTTCACATGTGTGGACCTATATGCATGCAAACGCGTGTGCACATGGAGGCCCCAGGTTGATGTAGGAAAAGCATCTTCGATTGGTCTTTTGTCTTACTCTTTTTGAGGCAGGGTCTCTAATCAAACCCAGAGCTCACTGATAGCACTAATTAGCTACTCAATCAAATTTAGAGCTCACCGAGAGGGCTGAACTGGCTAGTCAGTCAGAGCTGGAGCTCACTAGTCCCACCGTCCTGTGGTCAGCAAAGTGCCTGCACCTGACACTCTGTCAGCTCAGGCCTCAGAAGACAAGGATAGATGCTGTCACCTCTCGACATAGTTCCTAGAAACAGGCTGCTTTCTGGTATCGCCGAATGCCTTTGCCCAGCACCCACCGGAAGCCCCGTGTCCAGCAGAGGCCGATGGGAGGAGGAGCCTGCTCTTCCCGATCCATGGGAAGAAGCCTCTGGCCACAGGCCCAGCTCCCTGCCCTCCCATCACCCTCTAAGGTGGTCGCGACCTCTCACCTCTGCTGCAGACAGTGGCGCTCCTGGGATGTCACCCCTCCCCCGCAGCTGCGAGAGCACGCTGTCCACTTGGTCCACTCCCCCCACCAAGAGGCAGTGGCATCGGCACCCACCTCCAGGCTGTTGGATGTAGGGCTGCTGTCCTAGAGGAAACGCCCCCGACATGGTAAGGAGTAGGTTCATGCACCCCACGTGTGAACCCTTCACCCAAACCGTGCGGCATCGCCAGCTGCTGAGGACCTGCTGCTGGCTGGTTCATAAACTTGGGTGCAGGAGGCCCAGGTAGCCTGGTGCTGGGACCATGGGTGCCCCCCCTGCCTAGTGTTAAGAACTGAACATCCTGGGACTTGGCGAGCTACCGAGACCACGCCTGACCAGCCCCACCTTGGCCCATGCAGCCTGGACTGCGCCCGCGTTTGTAGGACTGACCCCCAAGTCCTGTCCACACATCCAGTCCGGACCTTTGATAGGAAGGGAAATGCTGCCCAGCCTCAGCTGTCCCCAGCTGATCTGGGGCTTTGGAGGGGTCAGAGCCTCGGGTCAAGGGCCCGTCTGACCGGCTCCATGAGCAGATTCCAGGAGTCCGGGGAAGCCCCCCCAAACCAGCCCACGTGGGAGCAAGGTCAACACCTAGCTGGGGGGAGGTAGGGCAGGGAGCCTGGACTGCGCACAGCACTTACCAAAGCCTTGGCAGATGACGCGTCCCCAGCCGCGACCACCATGGCCAGCAAGGCCCAGGCCCAGCAGGAGCGCCGCCGCCTGCCCTCCATGCTGGGGAACAAAGCCATGTCACCCCCAGGCCCAGCTTTGGTGACGGGCTCTCAGGGTTCACCGGCCGCCCCAGGGGCTGAGGTTATCTGGGACCCTCCAGTGTTGGCTGCTGGCTGAGGGTGGCAGGTGGGGTGAGGGGAGGGGGCCTGGGTCCCCACCTGGACTCAGCAAGAGCTCGGTGACCACTTAGCGATGTCGGCCCAGACTCAGGCACGAAGGAGCGGTATGTGTGCCAAGTCTGGCTCATCCCTGATGTGGGGGCTCCTGCCAAGCTTTGCCTTTGAAGATCCAAGCCCCCTAGAGACCAGGGACAGCTGAGGGGGAGGGAGGCCCCAGGCCAGAGGAGGAGGAAGAGGAGGAGGAGGAGTCATTGCGAAGAGGGACTTGGGAGCCAGGCTCGGCCTACTGCCTTGTCTAGACACCACAGGAGTTTTACCGGCTGGATACTTCCCGGAAGATGACCCTCCCCCAAAGTGTGAGCCGCAGGAGGGTATGTGTTCAGGGACACCCCCGCCCCCCCACACACGCATGAACACTCTGTCTTAACTTATCCCCTGACCCCGTGGTCCTTGGAGCAAGGCAGCTTCTCTTTCCGAGAGAAGACCCCTGTGCCCCCCACCCCACCCCGGCGTCCAGCAAGCTGTTACGGCCCAACCAGAGAACATGGGGCTGGGGAGGGGAGGAGGAGACCACCTCTGGCAGTGTGTAGGCTGCCCAGGGCCCTTTGCTGGTGCCCCTCCAGACAGACGACCATCTGGGGTAGATGTAAATGGAGTCAAGGGGAGCTCCCAGCCCCCACCCTAGCCCCCACCCGTCCTCGGCACAGACCCTGTCCCAGAAGGGAAACTCAGGCCTCTAGTTAAGATCCTGTCAGGTGAGTGCTATTTGCCAGTGAGTTAGAGAAGGGGTTTCAGAATCCACCTGGCCCACAGAAGGATTCCAAATTGCCCAACTTCACACAGCAAGGCAGGCCACACACTCCATGCCCCACAGCAAACTCAGGGGCGCAACCCTACCCTCGATAATTCCAGGGGAGAAATATCTGGAGACTATCTGCAAAGTCAGCCCTGAGCCAACTGAGGGTTTCCCTCCCTCCAACTTTCTCTCCATCCTTCTCTCCCAAGCACCCGCAGGTGTGTGGGAGCCAGGCCAGCGCTCTGACACCCAGACAGATGACAGTGAGACACTATGCCCTCTGCAGTGGGGAGCCATGTCCTTGATACCCACCCCATCCCACCACCTGGCCACCATCCACTTCTGGCCCAGCTGCCTGCTCCTCTCCCACAGGTCTCCTCGATACCCCCTCCCCGACGTCAGCCCAAAGCCCCCACCCTGTACAGCGGCACCGGCTCGACGGTGCCCCTGCCTCCCGCCCTCAAAGACAGGTGCCGCCTGTCTCACGCTGGTTTTCATTAAGGCTCCCAGACACGCTGGTTTCCGGCCAGTTCAACTCTCGCAGGATCCCTCGTCCCTCCCCAGGGTCCAAAACCCCCAGTCACCAGAGGCAGGGGTGTGCAACGCGGGCAGCAGCTGCTCCTAGAGGGCAACCTGCACTGTGCACTGCAGGCTGGTGGGGACCCCCTCCAAATACACACAGAGTCTCCTTTGTGGCTGAATGCCCCCCAGAGACAGAACATCATTCAACTCCTTTTTTGGCAGCTGAGTGTCCTGCCGTGAGCCGCTGGCGTGCCCAGGAGGCTGCGGGGCTGACCTACCTGTCTCCAACCAGCAGGTTGTCTTCCCGAAGAAAGGGGCAGAGCTGGGTGCCAGGTGTTCCGTGCAAGGAGGTGGTGTGCAGAGATGTGCGGGGTCTGCCTCTCTCGGCTGCCTGCCCGGCAGCCTCCCTCTCCCACTTCAAAGCGCATGCAAGGGAGGGGGTCCCGGAGGGGCGGAGGGGCACTCAGCCCAGTGGCGGCCGCGCAGCCCTCAGCAGCCTTTATAGCTGTCAGGCAGACGGGGAGGAACTCACTCACACGTCCCACCGGCCGCCACTCCCCCGCCCAGCCCGCCCGCCGGGCCGGCCTGGCGCACACTTTAACCCGCTCTGTGCCTCTGGCCCCGGGCCAGGCAGGCCCAGCTGCCTGCTGGCGGCCGCCGCCACAGCCCCGAAGCAGGGGGCTCGCCTGCTGGGGTACAGAAGCCACCGATGAAGCGGCCGCCACCCTGGGGTCACAGCGGGAGGCTGGGGTGGCCGAGCTGAGCCCCTGCCCCGCCCGCCCCGGCTGACTTCGGCCTCCAGAGGAGCCCATCCCTGCCATCCCCACCAGCCAGGCCGGGAACCATACGGTGTTACCGTGTCCAGTCTGCCAGCTCCTGTACAAAGAGGGGCATGAGACGAGGTGGTCCTGTATGCTCAGGCCACCCTGCCAGCCGCCGTAAGCTGCCGAGGGACGGAGAGTTTCCAGGGACAGGAAGATGTGCCCAGAGTCTGCCGACCAGACGGCTGGGAGGGCCAGGGTGTCGGGGGAGCTCAGGGGAATCTGCAGATGTTCGACACCGGCTTGGCTGGGCCCCGCACCAGCTGGGCAGCCTGGCAGGCAGACCTGGGCTCCAGAGCTCTGGTTCTGCCGAGCCACAGTGCAGGGGCGCGGGGGCCGCCTGCAAAGTCAGGCAAACCAGATGGGAGGGCATCTTCCCTAGCGCCCCAGGCTCCCCGTCCTGGGAGACAGAGTACCTTAGAGAAGGCAGACGCCACCAGGCAGTCTCAGAAGGCGGCTGAACTATTTCATCCACAGTCTGGTCCCCACGCTGCAGACTCGCAGATCCACAGTGGTGGCTGGAAGATTTCCTCCTTCTCTCCCTCCCTCCCTTTCTTCCTCCCTTCTGGACTCAGAGCTTCTTCAGCTGCCTCTTTGGGCTGCTAAGAGTTGCACCCTGGGAAGGACGACCCTGCATCTGACCACCAACCAGCAAGTTTAAGAAAGAGCGACCAGTAATAACAGTAAAAGTGACTCCTGATGTTAAGCTCATCTTAGGTACGAAGCACTTCAACTTCAGCATCTTGTTATCTGCACTGCGCCTGGAGAAACTGAGGCAGGAAGATGGGATGAGCTGACGTCATACATGGAGGGTGGAAGAGGCACGGATCTGGGGTGCAGTGCTGCTTTGGAGAGTACCTCTCCCTCTGTGGGTTCTTTTAAGGCGCTGGACTCTCCTCAGACCCGGGGGAGTGTGGCGTCAGGTCTCACCCCCTGTTCTGGGGCAGTTGCTACTAAGATATTCAGTGGCTGCTTCCCAAGCACCCTGACCCCCCCCCAACTCTAACCCAGGCCCATGCTGCCCTCTGGGGCTAGTGTGCTGAAGCACAGATATGTTAGTATCTATCATGGAGCACAAGCACACCTGTATACACATATGTCTGAGCACACAATGCACATGCATGCTGTACACACACATACATGCATGCATGCATGGACTCACATGGTCAGATCACCTCATTCTGGAAGCCTCTACCTTGCTCTACTCCCTTCTGGCCGACTGCCAGGCCCGGCACATCCTGGCAGGGACCCGAGGTCTCCTGGCACTGCTGGCTCCCACATGCACCGTGCCAGAATGACTAATGGTTTCCCTCAGGAGGGACCCCAGGAACCAAGCAACGCAGCCACCCAGCATCTTCTCTCGGCTTGGCGGATGCACAGACTGCAGCCCGCCCCCTGGGAGCCAGACCTGTGAGCCAGTACCACCGACTCTGTGACCTCCACAAATGTGCAGCCCCCCAGTCCCAGGCTCTCTGCACCCGCCATGCCTCCCCCAACTCTGCCCCTGATTCCCAGAAGCCCGCAGATCGGAGACCCACAAGCATCCATGACCAACTGCCTGGTCCCAAGGTGGCCTGGAAAACTCCAGAGAGAGGCCACGCTCAGTGGCTGGCACTTGCCGTGAACATCTAGAGATGCCAGCATTGGAGAACGGTTGACCACAGTGACTCCAGTGCGCCAACCCTAGCCGTGCCTGGCACCCGGGCCCAGGACAGCCAGGAGCCTCTTGGGGTGAGATTACACCCGTGTGCCTCTTTCTCTAAAGGTCAGCCCTCGGGGCTGGGTGTCAACCAGGGGTCATTCTTGAGGCCTGGGTGCCCACCAGCGACCAACCCACAGGCCTGAGTGCCCACCAGGGGTCACAGTAAACCCAGCACCAGGTGCCTATGAGCTGCAGCAGACACAGACTCGCAGAGCCCGAAAGGTTTCGAGCTCCAGTGCCAGGCAGGGGCGGGGCCTCAGCCTGTCCACCTAGCAGGTGTCTCCCAAAAACTCGGCTGAGTCTGTCTAGTTGCCGTGATAAATACACAACCCGGGCGATTGAAGGGAACAAGGGCTTTATTCAGCTCAGGATTTGGGGTTATACTTGATCATCGTGGCCGGAAGTCACCGGCAGAGGAGGAAGGAACTGACCATACCACACTGGACCAAGAGCTGGGAGACATGAATATTCTCATTTAATTAATTAACTAATTAGCGTATATCAGAGGGTGCTGTGTGCGCCTGTGGAGGCCTAGGGGTGACTTTGGGAATCACCCTGGGTTGCTCTACCTCCTCTTTGCGTTGCTCTGGGGTTTCCTGGGTCCACCTTCCAGGACCACTGCCATGTCCTCCTGATATTTTTTTCATGGGATCCAGGATCCAAATTCAGGACCTTTTGCTTGCGAGGCAGAGGCTTAACCCCTGAGCCATCCCTCCAGCCCGACGTGTATTTTCAAGCTTACCAGTCTGCCAAATTCCAGCTGGCTCTCTCTCCATCTTATCCACATGCCCAGAAAAATGGTCCCGCCCTCAATGGGTTAGGTCTTCCCACATCAGTTATATAATCCCCTACAGGCTTGCTTGTGAACTGGATAATTCCTCATAGGTGTGTCTAAAGGCTCAGTTCTAACTAACCGCCAGCCAGCTGATCACCGTAACCCCATGCCACGCACAGGCAGAGCCCTGGTTGACTGATCCGGCATGCCCCCTCCCTCAGGAAACAGTTGGAGAGATCCAAAGCCCGATCCCTTCCCCCCAGCAGCCTGGGGGTTTTCAGTGGACTCCCCACAAAAACCAGGGTATTAGGGTGCCAGCATGACCCGGTGCCGCCATAGGCTGTGTTCAAAAGGAGAAGGCAAAAGCGGCAGCTGGCTGGCACTCCCAGGCAGGGCAGTCAGACAGCTGTCCTGGGGCCGGACACTGGCATTCCACGCATTGCAGCACCTCGGTACACCACCACGCCCTCCACCACGGACAGGGAATGGGGAAGTGGCAGGTCAGCTCAACCTCGCCCATCCCATTTGGACCAACGCCACCTGCTGGGCAGAGGAAGGACGCCACCTGGGACCCTTGTGCTGGAAGCAGGGGCCGACTGGGTCCACCCACCAGAGACAAGGGATGGAGTCCACTGGACTCCTGCTCTCCCAGGCTCACAGGACGAGTCTAGGGACCCCCCTCCCCGGCCGCTGGGTTGAGGGACCTTGAGTGAGTCCTGCTCTTCCCTCGGGCTCCAGAGAGGCCAGAGACGGTGCCCGCCGGTGCAAAGTCCTTGACTCGTAGCCAGCGCCGAACAGACCCTGTGTGGTCTTCAAGACCCCCATGCATGTTGTGCCAGGAGCGCTCTAGCGTAGAGTTCAGGAAGGCTGAAGTTACGGTGTAAACCCGCATGCGCTCAGCATGGGCCCAGAGTTGGGGGGCCAGGGTGTCTGTTGGGCTGGATCCCAGAGCAGGTCGGGGGCTAGCGAGCGGGGCTTTGAGAGAAGGACAGGAGAGCCAGCTCATGTCTCTACTGGCCCGGAGCCTACGCAGGTGGAGACAGATCCTGATCAAGCCATTCTTTGTCCCCAGGGGTGGCACCCCCCCCAAGCAGACGCCTGTCTTTTCGACTCTACCTCCGTGGACTCCCAGCCCCCAGGGCAAATCACTTCTCCTGCTCCTGGAAGAACCGAGGGTCATTTCAGTCCTGTTCGGAGCTGGACGCCTTCCCTAGAGTCAGCTGGCCTGTGGCCAGGCAGCCAGGCTGGGCCGGGAGCCCCACACGGCCGCCCCACGGGAGGGAGCTTACACTCCAGCCCTTGTGTGGGGGCTCCCTGGTTGCCCCAGGCCCAACCACCTGTCTCTATGCTTTGGGACGGCCTCTCCTTGGCGCTCTTCTTCCTTAATGGTTACAACATATGCTCAGTGCTCTCCCCCCATGGCCCCAGAGTTCACAGCTGCGATACACACTTGCACACATACAAAACCAACTGTGGAATGTGCCCCTGCTCCTGATTTTACACCTCTCCCTGGCACCTGACAGCTAAGCTACCCCTTCTCCCCTTTCCCACCCCTGCTAAGAGCTGATGTAGAACAAGGCAAGGTGGGCGACGGGTGAAGAACTCATCAAGGGGCGACCGTACCCAGCATCCCCCCGCCCTGCTGCCTTGCTCACTTAGCGGGGACTGGTTTTCCCATCTGGAAAGGGAACTCATAGGAGGCCAGACTGAGACCAGCCCCACCCCCCCTCTGATTTTCATTCATTCTTTTGACAGTCATTCATTCAGCTGGTGTTCCAGGAGGTGCTGGGTTCCACCTGAGGGGAAGGGGCTGTGGAGACCCCCTGCTCCAAGCCCATCAGCTCCACAGCAGCATGTCCACCGGAGTGTGGGCACCAAGACGGGAGGGACATGGTGAAGAGGCACACAGGAAGCCCCTTGGCTCTCCTGTCAATCACAGAAACCTTCCCAGACACTGTCCCAGCTGGGAATGCAAATTAACCAGAATAGTCAGGGCTGGGGGGGCCGCCCGCAGGGAGGCTGGGAGAGAAGCTGCATCAGAGAGTGGGGGTGGGGAGGGGGAGTCTGGCACTGGCAGTGGACTGGGGCACATGTCTGACGAGGACGTGCACGGCCCGGAGGTCTCCGTGAGGGGGAGGGGCCCAAGAAGGTTTTACACAGATGACGGGACCAGATGTCTCAAAGTGGATGTTTCCTTGCGAACAGCAGAAATGGTCTCTGGCCAATTTCAGACGAGGGGCTTCCGGGAGGGATGTGGGAGCTGGCAGACGAAGGGAAGGGGACCCACCAGGCCTCGCAGAGGGGGGGAAACCACAGCTTCTCCCAAAGACATCTGTCCTTGTGTCTGCTGCCCTTATGCCTCCAGACTCGGGTCCCCAAGGGGGAGAGGAGCACGCGGGGAAATCCCCTCCACCAGACACACCCTAAAGGAACCAGCCGGGGATGCAGCACGGAGAGATGCTACAGGCATCTCGCAAGTGAAACCAGGAGGAGCCAGACCGGAAGAGCAGTCAGACCGCGGCACCGGGGATAAGTTCGAGAGCAAAGTCGGGCCTGGGCAGAAATCCTCAGTGGTTGCCTCTTCTGGGGGTGTGGACCAGGAAGGGCACAAAGGAACGTCCTGACGCTGCGGGGGGAGGGTGCTGTGTTTGCATCTGCCAGAAGTCATCAGACGGTGGTGTTAAACGCCATGCGCAATGACCAAGTAAAGTGGCAGTAGAAACTACTTCTGCTGATCACAACCTATCGATCCAGACCGCACACTCATCGACAGGCCAGGGGCTGAGAGCCCCGCTGGGTGGCTCCCCTGGGACGCTTGCAGGACAGGAGTTGCTGTCCAGAGAGAAGGGCTCAGAGCTGCATGGCCACACACCAGCCCTGACCTTTACCGTGGGAACAGGGAGGGTCAGGTGTGCAGCCAATCGGGAGGCAGCCCAGAGCGGGGTTGGGGGGGGCACACTTGGGCTGATGAAGGCATCACTTATCTGCAGGGTCCTGGGGTGAACAGCCGGCTAAACTTTGGGTTCTCTTACACATGGGAGCCAAGCGGTGGCGGGTCTGGCCAGCTCATCCTGGAGAAAGGAGCAAGATTTAAAAAAACAAAAAAAATGACCAGAAGTTAGAATCATACTCGCAGGTACTTCCAACGAGAAGGTCGCCCCCAGAAAAGAGAAATGTAGCCTCCTTGAGTCAACTGCTCCGGTACCCCTCCCCCCCCCAAAAAAAATCAGAGGCAAGTGCTGACCACGTGGTAGCTCAGCTGTCGGACCTGATCCATGTGTCGCTGGCCCGGGCTAGCTCGGGCACTTAAGCCTCCGTGTGGGCGCAGACACAGCTGCCCTCAGGGCCACGAACGCAAGGGGTCTTCTTCCCTGACGTGTCCTGCCTGGGGCCAGGGAGGCCTGCCCTGCCTTCGCCCTGGCCAGCGAGCCCCTTCCTCCTGGTCCATGGGGACGGTGGTGGCCAAACTGCTCCTGCCCACCCTCAGCAGCCTGGCCTTCCTCCCCACCATCAGCATCGCCGCCAAGAGGCGCTTCCACATGGAGGCCATGGTCTATCTCTTCACCATGTTCTTCGTGGCGGTAAGCACGGGTCCTGTCGGGAGGGCGTACCCGCCGCTGCGGGGGGCCGGGTGACGAGGGAAGGGGTTTTGGAAGAGAATGAAGCAGCCAGGAAGGGGTCTGGGGACCAGAGGCAAGAGGGTTCCCAAAGCCCCTCTTCCTCGCCCGGCCTTGGTTTCCCTGTCTGTGCCAGGAAGCTGAGGGTGAGGGGGTGACATACTCGTGTCCATCGGTGGGGGACAAGACCCTGCAGGCTGCACGCGTCTTCTCATCCTCTCTGCACCTCTTCTTTTCCAGTCCCCCTCCCTGTCACTGAGCCCACAGGAATCTGGGTGCACAGGCCAAGGGGAAGGGGCCAGTGGGATTCAGGGAGGGTGAGGGGCCCGGGTGGGCAAGGTGGCTGCAGAATCAGTGTCGTGCTGAAGAGGTCTCTCTGGCTCTGTCTTCCCATCCCTCCGACTTGCTTCTGTCTAGCCATCATCCATATCTCCTTAATCCGTTATCTATTTATCCACCTATTTATCTATCTACTCTCTCTCTGGCTGTCTATCGTCTATTCATCTACCATATATTACTAGTCTGTTACCTATCGTCTATCTATATATTTATGTATGCATTATGTATGTAATCTATGTATCTATGTATCTATCCATCTGTCTATCTGTCTGTCTGTCTGTCTATGTCTCTACCAATCATCTACCTTACCAGTTGTCTCCCTCTGGCCACCTATCTATCTCTCTGAGTTCCTACCCCAGTCTTCACGCAGGGGTCTCGCATCTCCCTCTGTCTTGGTGATCTTTGCTCCTTTCCCATCAGACACCCCCGCGCACCATCCCTCTTGGTTTGCACCCTGCGTGACGCGCTTGCTCGCTGTGCGTGAGATGCCCGCATTGGTGGGACACATGCTGTCGGGGGCACGAGATCTCCCAGGCTCGTCCTCAGGGCAGAGTCAAACTTGTGGAAGGCGGCACCCCACGCTCAGGCACCCCACGCTCAGGCACCCCACGCTCAGACACCCCACGCTCAGGCTGGTTTTCTCAACAGCAGGGCCCCAGTGGGCAGACGCCAAGGATATGAGTGTGCCCACGGCCAGAGCCAGTGGGGCCGATGTGGTAGCCAAGTGTGGGTGAGGCAGGTGCTGGGGGTGGAACACCACATGTCCACCTCCCGGTCCTTGAGCTCTCTTGAGTCACGGAGCCAGGACAGGACAGGGCAGGGCCCCTGAGGGACCAGAAGGCCCTGGGCTCTGGGTCCCACCAAGGTGGGTGACATCAGTCCATTGACAAGACCCTCACTGACAGAGGAGGGGAAACGGAGTCCCGTGAAGGCCCCGGCTTCACTGCACACTGCCTGAGGCCCAGCGCGTTCACAGCTCGGAGCCAGGCACTTGCCTCTTGCGGGACATGTCCACGGCCAGGGGGAAGCGAGTTCCGAAGCCCAGAGGGGAGAGAAGCAGCCTGTCTTCACGAAGACCATGGCAGAGCCGGCCAGCGAGCCACGCCCCCAGCCGTGCCACCTCCCCCTGCCTGGGACTTCACTGCCCGACAGCTGCTTCTGTGGCCAGCCTCAGACACCCACCCAGCCCCACCCCACCCACCCAGAGTGGCAGGACCAGCTGTCTCCTGTGACAAATGTCCTCCGGCTCAAAGTCATGCTCTGTGCCTCCCTGGGCCTGTCTTCTCCACAATTCCTCTGGGACAGTGACCGTTGTGTGGATGCCACACCATGTAGCTAACCACCAGGGTCTCCTTCAAGCCCCCAAGAGTAGATGTTCTCCTCCTACTGGGCAGAGGAGGAGCCAAGCAGTCAGCCTGGGCCTCCCGGCAGCGTGCCCTGCTGGGCAGGGGACGGGGTCCCCTCACTCCCCGGCTGGGCCAGGTTCTGCAGAAGGTGCTACTGGCAAGTTCGCTGTTCGCACAGAATGTTCCTGTGTCAGGAGGATGCCAGGGTCTGTGGCAGAGGCCCAGGGACAACTGTCCGCCTGACCCCAGACACAGGCAAGCGCTCCTGCTGGGCTCGGGCCTCCAGACTGGGGCCCGAGGTCTTCCTGGCCCTAGGCAGGAGAGGCGCGGACACTTTCCAGAATCCCGTGGCAAATAAGCCTTAGCCATTCGTGGGAACCTGCGTTTTAAAGGGAGGTACAGAGTGTACGCCTGGTGGTCAGGTGAGAGGGCATGAGACTATCACAAACCCCACGTCTCCTTCCTGATTTGATCAAGCCCCGATTTTCCACAGTCAGCCCCATGTCTGACACCCCAGAGTCAGGCCCCACACCGCATACCCCACGTTCAGACCACACGTGACATCCCACACTCCATGTCTCCGAGACTGATTCTGAGCTCCCTACGGTGGTCTAGCCCAGCCGCTTGCTCAGCGGGGGCCCCGCTCGCTCCTGACCAGGGCCCCCACACCTCCAGACACGGCTGCCTTCCAGCCCCACTCCCTCCCACTGCGCCCGGCTTACCAAGAGCCGATTGTGCTGCCTTCAGGCTTGCTTGTGCCGGTCTCGCTTGTCAAAATAATTATGTCATGTCATTAAATATTACTTAAAATGATGAAAGTGAGCGCAAAGCTGCTTTCTGCAAGAAACGAGCCGGCGGCTCGGGAAATACTTCACATCCGCCTTAAAACTCACTAATAAGATGACCGCGGGAGCGAGGAAAGAGGGACCCTGCTTGGGGGACTCAAAGGTCACTCCCCTCTAAGGAGACTCAGTCTGGGGACACAGCCGCTGAGCTCCATCCTGAGCATCCACGTGAACCCTGGGTGTGGCCACACACGCCTGTATCCCCCGGAGACGAGGGGCCTGGGTGTGGCCACACACGCCTGTATCCCCCGGAGACGAGGGGCCTGGTCTGGTGAGAGCTGGTTAGGCAGCAAGCTCCACTCTCAGTGAGAGACCCCGGAGCAAATAAATAGAAGAGTTAGATAACAGGGGGTGAGAGATTGAGAAGGTTGACCTCTCAAGTGTCAACCTCTGCCTCCGCATGCTCACACACGCAGGCACACACACGCTTGTGAACCACACGCACATGTGGAACACATGCACACACACTCGCACACGTGCACACATACACACACACATGTGAGCCACACATGCGCACACGTACACATGCATGTGCGTGTCCACCTGAACACACATACATGAACCCCACACATGAGTGTACTGTACACATGCACAAAGACTCTACATGCATGTGAACACTCATCTGAATATGTGTGCAGACAGCATGTGGACCTCACATACACCTGGACACGTGCGCTCATACACATGCAGACACGCATGTGGACCCCACATACACCTGGACACGTGCGCTCATACACATGCAGACACGCATGTGGACCCCACATACACCTGGACACGTGCACTCATACACATGCAGACACGCATGTGGACCACACACATGTGGGCACCCACTTGAACACTCACATACACATATACACGATAATAAAATAAAATGAGTGGAACTTGAAAGTCTGTCCGTAGTTCTCGAAGCACACCCCTCCAGCACAGGGGAGCTGCTGGCAATGTACATCTGACCCCACCCTGACCCACCCCATCTCGCTCCACCAACCTCAGCCCCAACACACCCTCCACCCCATCCCAATCTAACCCCATCCTTACTCTACCCCACCATGACCCCACCCCATCTTGTCCTTGATCCCAGCTCTATCCCACTCTGAACCCTCACTACCCTACCCTACCTTGCCTTCACCCCTAGCCTATCCTGATACCCACCCTACCCCACCCCACACTCATTCCACCCCAGCATTGGGTGGGGCTCAGCAGACTGTCCTGGTGAGCCAACCCCAGCCTGAGAGCACCGCTGGGTGCAGACCACTCATTGCAGCAGCGATTGGAGACCTGAAAGGCAGGAGCCTCACGGAGAAGATGGCGGCGGGGAGGGGGGGGCGCGGACCTGCCCTCCCAGCAAGCCCAGGACGCAAGGCTCCAGTGGGTGGTCGTTCAGGGCTCCACCACAGTGGCATCTGAACCAGCCTTGGGCCAGTCAGTCCAGAGAGGGTCAGAGGATCTGTGGACCTGACATCCGAGAGTCCTCAGTAGTCCTGGACCCAAACGCACCGTCGACTCTCCCTGGGACCTGGTGAGGGAGCACCAGGTGAGGGAGCACCTGGCGAGGGAGCACCCAGCGAGGGAGCACCTAGCAAGGAGCACTTTGCAAGGGAGCACCTAGCAAGGAGCACTTTGCAAGGGACCACCTAGCAAGGAGCACTTTGGAAGGGGAGCACCTAGCAAGGAGCACTTTGCAAGGGAGCACCTAGCAAGGAGCACTTTGCAAGGGAGCACCTAGCAAGGAGCACTTTGCAAGGGACCACCTAGCAAGGAGCACTTTGCAAGGGGAACACCTAGCAAGGAGCACTTTGCAAGGGGAACACCTAGCAAGGAGCACTTTGCAAGGGAGCATCTCACCAGCGGAGATAGGGCGAGTGAAGCACATAGACACCCTGTGGCCGAGGACCAACCCCGTCCCCACACCCCGCCACGCCCCGCTCCCTGGGGGCTGCTGACTGCTGTGGTCTCCCCGCAGCTCGCCCATGCCTGCGACGGGCCCGGCCTGTCCGTGCTGTGCTTCATGCGCCGGGACATCCTGGAGTACTTCAGCATCTACGGAACGGCCCTGAGCATGTGGGTCTCTCTGATGGGTGAGTGGTCGCTCCTGTCCAGGGAAGGAGACTCCCCCCTCCCCCGGCAGCCCAAACTGGAGACTTGGATGACTCAGCCAGACAGCTTACTCTATGAAAAAGAGAAAAAGTGTGCAGACTTCTCAGACCCCCATGAGCTTCTCGCAAAGGCACCAGGGAAGGGAGAACGTGTTGCTGCCCCCAGCCCACCACAAGACCATCACAGCTCTTGCCTCAGGGGCCTGACCTTCAGAACACCCTGGAGGACCACGGGAACATCGGTTGTAGTGGCTCACGTTCAGCTCCGGGTCTGAAGAAGATAGGTCTGTTCATAAAGCCTCAGCCTTGGCCTGGGGTGCAACTCACTGGTAGCACATTTGTCTAGTGTGCAATAGACCCTGGAGTCCGCCCCCAGAGTGGCAGGACTTGTGTGAAAAAAAAAAGAGAGGGAGGGAGGAAGGAAAGAAAGGAGGGATAAAAGGAGAGAGAAGGAGGGAGAGAGGAGAAGAAAGAATAAGAAAGAACAGAAGGGAGAAAGAAAGATAAAGAGGGAGAGAATGAAGGAAGGAAGGAGGGAGGGAGGAAGGAAAGGAGAGAGAAGGAGGGAAAGAGAAGAAGAAAGAATAAGAAAGAACAGAAGGAAAAAAGAAAGACAAAGAGAGAGAGAAAGGAAGGAGGGAGGAAGGAAGATTAGCTCTTTTGGCCCCCATCGATACAGACATACCTCACTAATTTAGAGTTTCAATCTGTGACTCAGCCCTGTGCACACTCAATCTTCTTTCCTGTCTCAGCACCTGCACCCCAAGGGTTGTGATTATTCAGGGCGCAGTTGTACTGGTCTGCACCCCAAGGGTTGTGATCATTCAGGGCACATGTGTTCTGGTCTTCCATGGGAAGCAAACACTGTGAGTCTAATCCCCTCCTCGCCCCACCCGCAGCCTTTCTTCCTAAAGTGTCGCACATTCATTTCTCATGAGACAAGGCCAGAACTCAGGGTCCTGAGGGTGGGGGCACAGTGTCGAGGGAAAGGGGAGCTGCTCTCACTCCCGCGTCTCCCTCCAGCACTGGCGGACTTCGATGAGCCCCAGCGGTCAACGTTTGTGATGCTTGGCGTCCTGACAATTGCTGTGCGGACCTACCACGATCGCTGGGGATATGGAGTGTACTCAGGCCCTGTAGGCACTGCCATCCTCATCATTGCGGTAAAATGGGTGTGTACATCTCTGTGGTTTGTGCATGTGCCTCGGCAGACAGGGCCCAGGAACTGCTGCCCATCACCAATCCTGGTTCTCCCAGGGTCATGTCACCTCCTCCCCTGGGTGGGCTAGACACGGGCATCTGCGAAGACCAACTGAAACAACTGCTGGCCTTTCCAGCCCTGTACTCAGCCGGTCAGCTGAGAGTCACCGGCATTAGGCAAAGCCAAAGTCCTTTCTTTGAGCCTCTGCTCTCTCCGCATGGGTTCAGACCCACATAGATAGCGCATGTAAATGCGGGTGCAGAACTGAGCTGTGTGTACCCGAGGATGAGGAGTCATTCAACACCATTACCGCCACCACCACCACCACCACCACCACCGCCACCACCACCACCATCGCCACCACCACCACTCACCATCACCACCACCACCACTGTCACCATCATCACCACCACCACTGTCACCATCATCACCATCTGACACCACCATCAGCTACACAGCATCAGGAAGAAAATGGCTGGGAAGCAGCTGGATTAAATCTAGGGAGACTTTCTGGAGGAAGGAGGGTCCAGGGCAAGGGTGAGTCAGAATTTCCAATAGGACAACTCTTGGGGGATCCCCTGGAGCTTAGCACCCATCCTTCCATGAATGTTCCTGCCCCTCCATAATCCCCAGACCTTCCTGGCTCAAGGCTTGGAGCCCACCTGACATAGCCAATGAAAACAAGACCCAGAGGCATCCCCTGAGACCACCCAGAGCAGCCCCCCCAGAGCGCAGACCTGGGGCCAGCAGGCTTCAGTGTGTCCAGGCCATGCTTCTCGGTAGAACCGTGTAGAATTTTGGGGTTCCCCTATGGCCCCATAGAGGCAGAGGTTGTCAGCGTCACCCGTCCACGGTAAGTCGGAGGTGGACGAAGCCTTGGCGGCACACTTCCAAAACTCACATCCGCTCCTCTGGGCTCCAGGGAGACCAGGCGCATTCTGCCATTTGGTAGAAGAGACACAAGCGGACTTGGGTCAGCGGCCCTCCGCGGCCCCCGCAGGGGTGGAGGCTAATTTGGCTTTCTGGAAGAAGACAAAGCAACTTCTTTCTGACTCCAATTTGGGGAGGCAAGTCTGTCGTCCCCCCACACCCCGACTCAGAGGCCAGACCCTCCTTGAGGCAGAGGTATTGGGGTCCCTCGGTTAATTGACACGCTGGAATGCGTAAACAGGAGACTTGTGATAACCGTCTCCGTCCCCGCCCGCTGGCTCCTTCCTCTATGGTTCCTGGCCGGATCTGGATGCGACTGGGCTCTAATTAACCAGACCAGCACCCCCACTACTTTCCTCCTAGGCGCCCCGAGGCTTTCCGGGTACTGCCCCGTGGGAGTACCTCTTCTAGGAAACCCCCTGTGCAGCTCATCTGGGGCTCCTGGGGCAGTTGCCCCTCGGAATAGAAGCAAATCGCCCCCCAGCCAAATCCTGCCCTTCTCAGAGGGAACGGCACTGGGGAGCGGACACTGAGAAGCTGCAAGACAGGGGCACCGAGGGCAAGGCCCACTGCTGACCTCGGCCGCTCTCTTTCCAGGGTCCCTGGGGTTGGCCGGGGAAGGCTTCCCAAGCCCCTGTGAACCGCACCCAGGGTCCCGTAGGCTAGCTAAAGGTATCCACACCACCTGTGGGCCTCGACTCCTGCCAGTGAGGGAAGGTTCCAAAACACTGAAAGCAGCGCCCGGGACTGGCCTGCTGCAGTCCAGGCCTGTCGATGGTCTCTGAGTCCGCTACTCGGTGATGCTGAGGGCTGCTGTCGCATGCCCGGGGCAGACCCCTGACGATGTTGATGCCCGCTCTGCCGGTTTGTGTTCCTGCTGAGGACCCGTAGGCACCCCGTCATCCCAAGCCCGAACACGCGCGAGTCTGGCCTGAGAAATCAGACTTCACTGCACGGGAGTATGTCTGATAGTCTGGCCAGCTCCTTATCTGGTGAGGCCAACCGCGTTCACCAGCATGAAAAGTACAACTTGAACTTCACCGCGGAGCGGGGGAGCCAAGGGCCGACGTGTTCTCACTGCACAGAGGAAGCAGGGGGTTAGGAACCCCGGGGCAGCCAACTCTCCAGACGTGAGGGGCGGGGACTCTTGTCCCTCTTGAGGACAGCAGGAAGGGGCCCCCCCAGCTTCGTGAGACACCCTAAGAGCTTTGCATCCCCACCCTTGCTCCGCAGCTGCAGAAGATGAAGGAGAAGAGGGGCCTGTATCCTGACAAGAGTGTCTACACCCAGCAGATCGGCCCCGGCCTCTGCTTTGGGGCGCTGGCCCTGATGCTGCGCTTCTTCTTTGAGGTACCAGGCCTGCCAGGCCATGGGAGGAGGAGACCTAGACCTCCTGAGGGTCCTGCGGAGACTTCTGGGGGTGGGGGGGATGGTGGGCTGTGCGCTCACAGGGAGTCTCGGGGTCTCACCCTTATGGCAGGAGCCAGAGCGGGGCTGCCCAACCCCGGGGTCCCCGACATCACAGCCTGCGTGAACCCGGGAGGGCCCGTGGGGGGTCTGCACCCACAGTGACGCGCGCAGCCTGGAAGGCAGGGAAGGGGGCTGCCTGCGGGAAGGAGGGACTGGATGTGGGGGGCGCCGAGGGCGCCGCTGACCGAGCCCCCGCCCCGCAGGAATGGGACTACACCTACGTCCACAGCTTCTACCACTGCGCCCTGGCCATGTCCTTTGTCCTGCTGCTGCCCAAAGTCAACAAGAAGGCCGGACACGCCGGGGACCCAGCCAGGCTGAGCTTCTCCACGCTCTGCTGCACCTGCATCTGACCGCGAAGCCCAGCGCTGGTCCCCGGCCCTCCGGCTGCCGGCGAGATGCTCATGGTCTCCTCCCAACCCTTCTTGTCCTTCCCTACCTGAGCTGTCCAGAAGAAATGACCTTTTGCTACCCTCAAGGGACTGCTGTACTGCTCAGTGCTTCACCATAACCCACGAGCTCCCTGTTGACCACGTTCAGCCTCCCGCTGGAAAGAAAGGAAGGTTCTCTTCCAAGTTCTTATAACCGCAGCTGTGCCTGGAGAAGGTTCAGGCCAGCTTCATCCACGGCCAGCTGGGCCCAGAACCAGCCCAGCACACCAGACCCCGCAGGGATCACCCCATCCCCAAGGTCCTGCCTCCAGGGTTATCCATTTCCTCTTGGAAACTGACATTGCCTCTTCTGTCCCCTGCCCACGGTGAGAGTTCCGTTTAGGAAGCTGGGACCGGTGGGGCCAACTCTGTCCTGGCCCCAAGCCTGGCCCTACAGTGGCCCCCATCTCCCCAGCCGGGTCCTCGATCCAGCTGCCATGATTTACCAGCCTCACCAAACACTCCACATGTGCTCTGGTTCCTAGAGCAAGTCGTGGGCGGAGTCAGGGTTCCTCTCCCGGGGCTATGCTCGAGCTCAGGGGGAACCAACTGGCTCAAGACCAGACACGGGTGGGTACTGGGGCTGAGCCCGCTGCTGGCCTGGGCACCGGCGAGGGAGGCAGGGCACCCCTCTGGTCTTTGGCACGCTCCGCACTGGCCTGCAGCCTACCCTGGGGCCTAGGGGGGAGGCGGGTGCCATGCCCTTGGATGGCTCGCTGGGACTCTGCCACATGGTGGGCAGTGCTGTCTGAAGAAGCCTATGGGATTGGGGGGTGGCCACGGCAGCAGCTCCCAGACATCACCTCACAAGTCTGAGCCTCTCTGCACCCCTCTTTCCCCTGTGGCCCGAGGCCCATCTGCAGGAAATGCTCTACACCTGTCTGGGACTTATTTGTGTTTCCAGACGGTGGCACCGTGGGGGAGCAGTCGCCCACGTCCTCTCTCCGCCCAGTGAGGCAGCTGGCAGTTTGTCCTAAAGTCACCTCCTGCGCATCCCGGGGGAGCTGGCTCCACCTCTGGGCTTGGGTGCCCTGTGCCTCCTTCCACCTCCCCTGCACCCTGCAGCTCCTTCAACCCTCCCCTGCACCCAGCTGAGCCCCCTCAGCTTGGCTTCCGTGCGCCTGCCTCTCTGACCACCAGAGCCCCTGTGTCTCAGGCGCCCCTGCCTCCCTCGCTGTGCCTGGACCTCCCAGCTGTGGTGGGAGGTGGAGGTCAGGCTGGCTCCGCCCCCCTCATTCAATGCCGAGCCTGCAGCACCACGCTCCTGGGCCAGGTGAGGGAACTCCCACACTGACTCTGAGGCCTCTCAGAAAGGAAGTTGGGACAGGGGCACGGAGACCTAGGAGTCTCCTCACCTAGCTGCTGCGGCCCATGCAGGATGGTACAGCTCCAGTTGACCTCCAGTCTCAGGGACGCACACTCAAGGGACGCATACAGATGCGCTTGTGCCCACACATACGCACACATGTACGCAACTTTATGCACACACACTGCATGTGTCCACATACCACATGCCTGAACACCAGTCTCTTTCCCTTCTGGAGGGCAGACCATCGAGTCAGTGCTGGGCAGGCGTTGAGGGGCGGAGATGAAGTAGGCCAGGTGGGGTGACCACAGCGTGGCCCCGGGCTTCTCGGTCCTCCCTCCCTGCCCCGCCCCTGTCCCGCCAGCAGCCTGGACCCTCCCTCTCTGGGGCAGCAGGGAGGGGCCACGGGATGGGGGCTTCCTTGGTGGTGCTGGTTTATCAGGGCCTTCGGGCACCTAGGCGAGTCTGCAGGTCACGGGCAGTTAGGAGACGCGCTCTGGTCCTCGGTACAACCACAGCACCCAGTGCCCAGCCTCCGGGGTTCCGGATGTAGCCTCAACTCTCCAGGCAGCTTGGCTCCTAACAGCTGCCCCCCGGGGACTCGGGGCATCGTCAGTCCTGAGCCGTCTGCAGCTGAGACACAAAGGATGTTGGCAGCGTGAGACAGTGTGGGCACCATGGGGATGGTGCCAGGGCTTGGCCAGCCTCTCTAGCTGCGGCCTCCTCTGGTGGCCTTGGGCACCAAGGTCAGCTTCGACATCTTGGGACTGCAGTCAGGGCCATGAGGAGAGGACAGGGTGACAGGCCACTCTGAATGCCCAGTGGGATTTCCAAGCTAGCAAGAGAGAACCCTCCAGAACTTCGGGCACTAACACCTCTGAACCGCAGTGCCATCCAGCCTGGGCCTCCAGGTCTCTGATCCGAGACTCTTTCGAGGCTCAGGGAAACAGAAAGGGCCTCCAGGCTCAGCCCTCTCCAGCTCCCGTGATGGGGAGGCCTGGAAGCAAGCATCCTGACACTGGTGGGAAGCCACCACAGATGCGCCCCGGCTGCAGAGCCGAGCTGCCGGAGGAACCGGCTGTATCCGGGCAGAAGCGTGACACCATGTCGCAGCTCAATGCCTCGCGCCTCGGGGGACAGCTGATGCAAGCTGAGAGTGTAAGCGGGACAGTGGCTGACTAAAGTTGGCACGTTTGGATGCAGGATTGCAGACGTCTGGCTGCGTCTGAGCTCCCGGTGCACCGTGGAGGGTCAGACATCCTAAGTGTGTCAAGGACACCGTACGGGAACGTGTATTGGTGACAGGGGATGTGACACTGAAGCACACCAGGTGCTGATGGAGGGTGTGTGCGGGTGGTAGACATGCGGGGCAGCCCAGAGAAGTGTCGGGACGCCCCTGGTCAGGAAGCTGAGGTTCTTATTTCTGCACGGAGCGGGCGGGAGCGGGTTCCAGTGGGGACACGGATTTAAAAGATGTGTTGGTCATGTCCACTTCCCGACCTTTGTCCCCACGCGTGTCCCTGTTTCCCACATACACACCAGAGATGATACACTGAAACCTCATCTGTCCCATATCTCAACTTCCTGTTGGACTTGGTGTCCCGAAGCCCCATTTCTAAGTTCCCTGAAACACGGGTTTGGAAGCCCCTTGAGGTGAACAAGCAGAAAGGCTGCTCCCCCAACTCTGGCTCCGACTCCCCTATAAGGACATTGGCGGCCAGAGGGCGTGGGCCATCTCCCAGCTGGGTCACTTCTGAATGTGCGGGGCAATGAGTGGGCACAGACGCAACACCACTGCCCTCAGCCTGAGCGTAGCCACACCCGTCTCCATGTCCAGGGCTAGCTACCCTGGCCCTGCCCCAACCACAAGTGTGACCCATGCCAGGCACACCCCCACACCCCCTGGGGCACACACGCCTCTCCTGGCACACCCCCTCAGGGGCCTACCTGGGTCGGCAGCAGACAGAGATGCAGTGTAAACATTCAGCACAACGCAGACACAACAGCCCATTGTGGCAGCGGCCAGGCCTTGCCCAGCGGGGCAGAGGTGGTGGAGACGCCCTTGAGGGGGTCTGGGTCCTCGCCAGGACCTGCACGCTGAGGTGTTTTCGTCTGAGGCCGTCTGCACGCTGCCGCCGCCTCTGTCGGGTCTGCTACTGACATTTCCTGTGTCTGTTATTCTCTTCTCAGGAAGAGATCTGAAACCCAAAACTTTTATTGCTGCTTTTAAAAGACTTGACAGACGGTCCCTCTCGGGGGCGGGATGGAAGTTAAGGGAAGTGGGCCAGCCGGCCATGGGGTCTTGGATGAGCAGAGAGGAGGACGAGGAGCTGGGGAACCGGGGTGGCCCGGGGGAGACTGCGGTGGGCTGGGAGTCTCAGGTGCCCACCTTGCTGGCTGGTTTGGGGTGGGCGAGAGCAGAGGCCCCGGGATCAGCTTCGAGCTACCCACCCTGATCCTGCAGCAGGTCTCGGGCCTCCTCGGCTCTGCACCCCATAGTGTCACTTTTAAATAAGAATGGTGGCCTCTCTTGTGGTCCCGTGGGGTCACAGGCAGGCTGAGTTGGAAAAGCATTGGGGAATTACAAGGAATTAGAGAGACAGGTGGAGCCTGGGGTCAGAGTGGACCAGCAGCCAGGCCTCAGTGGCAGGCAAGATGCTGGCAGCTGGGAGCGTGTTCCCTCTAGCGGCGTGGTCTTGCACTCTGGCACGATGTGAGGGGCACAGTGTGGGTGAGGGGTGGACGGCCTCTTCCTCGGTGGCAGGGTCAGGGTCCTGCCTGCTGGACAAGTCCACTGTCAGCAAAGGGCAAGCAGCTGATCCCATAGGCTCTGTGCTTGACCCGTCGACATGTGTCAACTGCGGGGGGGAACCCACCCTCAACATCTGAAACCCTGCGGCACCCAGCGCCTCCAGCAGCGCACAGCTGCCAAGGGGACTGTGGGGTACAGGAGACCCTGCATTACATCCGGAGGACACACCTTGCACTGGGCCAGCGAGGCCATCTTTCTGGCTGACCAATCCCACGCTGCCCAGCGAGCCTTGTGGACTCCTCCTCCGCCTGTGCTGAAGAGATGGGGGTTCTGCCCATTCCGTGAAGGAGCCCAGCCTCACCCCCCAAAGTTGACAGCAGATAGCTCAGGACCCCGAGTTCAGGGTCAAGTGACAACTTGATGCAGACACGGATGGGGGCTGAGTCGAGGAGGGCAGAGCAAGGCCGGTCTCAGCCGGCCTGCCGGGCGCCCTCCCCGCACGCTTCGTCCTCATTGCTCGTCCCATCTTTCTTTTCCCTTCTTCCCTGCCTTCCTCTTCCTCTTTCCCTTTGCATCCCTTCCTCTACTGCCTTTCCCTTATTTCCCTTCCTTTCTATTCTTTCCCCTTCTCTTTCCTTCTCTTCCTTTCCTTTCCCTTCCCTTCTATTTCTCTTCCCTTCTGTTTCTATTTCCTTCTATTTCTCTTGCCCTCTCTTCTCTTTCTCTACCCTCTCCCCAGCTGGGCCTCCTGCCCCTTCTCTGGGTTTTTTGCTGTCCTAACATCTTAGCCAACAGGAGCTTGCGGGATCCAGCTGGAGCCAGGCTATGTGGCTGTGGCCACATCTGGAAGGAGTTCAGGCACAGACCCCCTCCCACGGCCCGGAAAGCAGCAGCCCCCCCCCACCTCAGCTGATAAGCACCTGCTGCAGCTCAGGGTTCCTGTAACTGTGGCCTCAGCCCAAGCTGCTGGGTCATTGGGGGTGGGAGGGGAGGGGAGCGGGAACACGGGTGGGTCACAGAACGGCAGGGCGGGAGACTCCGGCCGAGAGGGCTGGCTGTCACTTCCACAGTCACCTGACCAGCTATGTCAGGTGTCCAGAGACCACATCCCGCCTGCTGCCTTGGTTACCTCTGTGATGGACCACGCGCCCGAGGCGACACTGAGGCGACACCCACCTGGGCTCCCGCGCAGCTCAGCTGCCTTCACTGCCCCACCCTCCGTGTGGAGATGGATCGGGAGGTGCCCCGCCCTGAGCAATCTCCCACGAGAAGCACCGTTGGCTCCTGCTTTGGCGTCTCTGGTCCTGGGTTCTGTTTCTGCTCCCACAGAGCTTCCTGCTGCCCCATGGAGAACTTTGCGGTGACCACGCAAGCCACTGAGCGCTCTTCCTGGTTGGCGGACATTTGGTCTGTCCCGCCAGCCAGGCAGTAGCGTCGCCTGCTGGACAGGAGCTGCAGCAGCCTCCTCTGGCCTGACTTGGAGTGGCCACGTGGCAGCACTCTGCGAAGCCGCGAGCCTACAAACTAGAGGGTGACAGAGAGGAGGAGCCCGGGGCAGCGAGCGGCACGGGCTGGCACGGGCCTGTACGCCGGCGTGCACCGCGTGGGCGGGGACTCGCAGCTTCCACAGCTCCCTCGGAGGTGGGGGTGGCCTTCCTTTGATGCTACCTTGTATCCTTTCTTCGCTGGAGAGTGGCCCACTAACCAGGTCTGCGAGCAGGGGCTGGAAGCCCACCTTTCAAAACAGCCTCACTCGCTCCACGGCCCCTTCCTGGTCAGCGTTCATACCTACCCTGAGGGGTCCCGAACAGGGGGGGGGAGGGTTGCTCACGCTCCACGCAAGTCCATCACCCTGAGCTGGTGACTCCTGTGGCCCCCTGGACGAAAGCCCTGCTTGCTGGGGGCACCCGAGGGAAGGTGTGAAACCCCCCGATCCGCAAAGGAAAGCCTTTGGAAAAAGTGGGTCCTATGCGCAAAACGCAGAAGGAAAGAAAAGCTAGTCTTGGAGGCGCACACCAGGCATCACACGTGGGGGGCTGGGCAGGAGGAGTGTGGGTTCCGGGCGTCTGGGCTGTCTATAACAGCTCCCAGGACGGCTCGAGTTAATAGAGATCCTGTGTCAAAAACCAGTAGCAACAACAACAAAAAACCCAGTGAAATGCTCAGTTGGTAAAGCCCAGGGAGGTGCTCCGTGGGCAAAGGCGCTTGCAGCTGAGCCTGGTGACCTGACTTCGATCCCTACAACCCACATGGCGCATGGTGTAAGCTGTTCTCTGACCTCTACGTACATATAATGTACGTGCACACACACACACACACACACTACATAAATAAATGTGAAAAAAACAGGAAGCAGAACTTTATCCGTACACCATACCCTAAAATTAGCTTTAAAGAAGCTTCTAGACGAAATTGGACGAAACACAAGAAAGGAGCTTCAAGACGCTGACTCACGCAGAGACTCCGCAGGTGCAAAACCAAATGTGTGATCCACGGAAGGGAAAATTGATAAACTACATCATCTAAAACTTCTGAGCCAATGAGACGGTTCGCTGCACAAGACATGATCTGGGTTCAATTCCTGATGTGCGTGAAGGTGAAAGAGACCCAACTCTCAAAGTTGTCTTGTGACTCCCACATGCACTGTGACATGTACACACATACCAATACACACATGCATATACCACATATATATGTATACATCTACAAGTGTGCGTGTACTCATGAATACACACACACGCCCACGCATGCACACACCTAGACATGCACACATACGCACACTACACAGTCATGTGCACTCATGTGTACACATACATATGTGCATGCACACACTCATATGAACTGATTCCTTTATTCACCAGCCAAGAGCCGTGGTCTCAACAACGAATTAGTGAACTCATTCATTCATTCATTCGCCAGCTCCTCCCCTTGCTGGGCATGCTGGAGGCCCTGGATACAGCCAGGCACGCAGCTGCCTTGGCCTCCAACTCACATGCCCACAGGAGTGGGCGTGGGAGCCAGTAGAGGAGCCCCTAGGGCGGTAGCTACAGCTGGGACCCACAGCAGTGGGCAGAAAGACTCGCTGGCCACCCAACTTGAGAGCCAAGGTTAACCCCTCTCCCAAGACTCCCAAGACTAAACCTAGGACCTTGGGACACGAGTCTCATGGGAAGCTCAGAGGCCAGAGAAGGCTTGAGCTGGGAGGGGGCTTCAGCCGGCGACGACTTCCCTTCTGCGTTCCAGGATGCTGCAGGCCTGGCGCAGGCCAAGCTTCTCTTTTCTGCACGGAGGGAGGGCGAAGGTGCGGAGCCTTCTCTCCGCTGTAACGCTGGAAGAAGGAACAAGCCTCCAGCCTGCACAAAGGGGCAACTGTCACCCTGGGCTGCAGACAAAATTTCTGAGCCCCCAGATTCCTTCCCCAAACCCTGCAAACTGAGGGGTCTCTGCCTCTGTTCTGTTACCCAAGAGTCATGGGTTCGCCCAAAGAGCCCTAGCACCTGTGGAAGTCGGTGGTGGGGGAGGTCCCTTGGTCTCGTGGTCAGAAGGGCTTCTGAGGAGGCCCAGACTTCCCCCACCACCATTCAGGGAACAGCTGGGCACAGCTGCACCGAGGACGCTGCCCCAACTGCGCCTGGAACATAGGGTCAGACGCCGTTCCCTGCATGGGCCTCGCTCCAGCAGCCCAGGCCAGGGGACGGCGTGTCCTGGGGCTTGGCTGGCCCCGGCCCAGCGTGACAAAGCAAACTCCAGCCTGCAGAGGGAGGACAGCCCCGCCCCAGACCGGAGGAACGTGAGGGACTTTCTCTGAGACCTCCCTAGGCTGGGGGGGGAGGTCATCTATGTGGACGGCACCAAGAGCTGGTGTTCTCCAGAGAGGCTGGGCACAGCTGGAGGGGGCTGGAAAGCCACTAGAAGCCTCCCTGTGGGGATTTAAGAACTAGTGAAGCTGTCTCAGTCCGGAACACATTCCACACGGCCAAGACACCCTCTGCTTAGGAAACAGGGCACGGGGAAGCAGCTCCGGTGCACCCCGTCTCCCGCAGGACTCTCGGATGCTCGCCCGCCCTCCATTCCTACTTCCTGCTTGCAAACCTCCCACGCCACTCACCGGGTCAGGTCCTGCCACCTCCCAACACACAACTCACTTGCTGTCCTGCAGCGACTCAAATCACTGCGAGCCCCACCCCTTTCAGCATCACTGTCCCCAGACACACCTGACTTACCCCCCCAGATATACCTGACTTCCCCACACACACCTGATTTACTCCCTCACAAACACACCTGCCACAGACACACCCGACTTCCCCCCCCAGACACACCTGCCTCCTGCACCTACACCTGACTTCCCCCTAAACACACCTGACTTCCCCCTGCAGACATACTTGACTTACATGTCAGCCTCCTCCTGTCAAAATTGACTCCCGCCAGTTCCCCCCACACTCCCAGTCCTTCTCACACAGATGCCACGGACGTCATTCATCTCTAGTGCAGTCTCCCCAACTGGCAGAGCCCCAAAAGCTAGGACTCAGTTTCCTCTCCAGTTCCTCAGCCTGGGGCCAGCAGCCATGAATGCAGTGAGAAGGGAAGCACAGGCTCTTCCAGACTTTTTATTTACTTTTGACTCTAGGAGCAACATTTAAGTCCTTGATTTCTGCAGTCATTCATACGTGTGTGGAAAAACTCTGATGAACAAGTAAGCTAAAAGCCATTGGAATGTTCTGGAGGCCCTGACACTTGTCTCTACGGTGACTATAGGATTGGCGCTCCCAGTTCATTCTGGAAACAGCCCATGCAGTCGTCAAGGTGGCCCTGCCTAGGTACAAAGTGCCAAGGTGCAGCATGCCCCAGGTCGCCGGAAGTGACTACAGTCCCAGCAATGGCTCTCGAACGCGGTAATTGTCCCAGTGCACGCCAGCATGATGCTTCACCATGATCCCTAAAACTCTGTATGGCCCAGGGTGAGTCTCCCCATGAGCGCCTGCCGGGCTGGCCACACACGCTTGCTTCACATCTGTCCTAGGCCAGACCACCAAGCCAGCCCGAGCTAGACAGACAGACAGGAGCTCCCAGGAGGAGGCCAGTCCTGCAGGTCTGTATATCCTGATCCTCCGCCAAGGGCCCTTTGGGAGGCCTGGCGGCTACTCTGCCCCTGCCGGCCTGCGGGAATCAAGGATCTCACTCCCGCTGGGGGGAGGCCAAGCCGGTGCAGCTGGGCTTCCCAGAGGCCAGGAGCCCGGTCCAGGTCGTCTACACGTCCGGCCGGCCAGCTTGGGAGCAGAGCGGCAGGAATGCAGGCCTCCTGCAGATGCCTCATGAAACCTCCTCCCCACTTCCCCTGAGCTCTGGAGGCAGGAGCCCAGCCTGCCTGGTGTGAACCACGGGAGAGTTTGTGGGTACACCTGAAGCTGTGGACCCCCGACAGAAGAAAGAGTGCCCCACCCTTCTGTCAGGCCACTTGGGCCCCTATCTGAGCAGCTTCAAGTCTGGAAATGTCAGCCACCTGGGGAGGAGCACGGGGCTGTCTCCAGGGGGGCCTCCCTGGGAACCCCTGGTTCCAAATGCAGGTGGATGCCTTCCAAGCCAGAGCACTGGTGAAGTGCCGGGTCACTCTGAAGCTGGTCCCAGGACCCGGACAATGTGACCTAGATACATAAATACATCCTCTGGATTGATGAGCGGAAGAAGAGGGCGTGGGGGGGGGTCTGGCAGGGGACATGTCCCGGCAAGAGAGACCAGTGGTCCTCCCGTAGGAAATGGAGGAGGAAGCCGACGAGTCGGGCCTCAGAGGGGCAGCTCAGTGCTCTGGACGCTTCGGGAGCTCAGTGGACCGCAAAAGCCACCAGCAATCCAGGCTGCTCGGAGCCCTTGCTGGCTAGGCATCCCACACTGCCCCCAGCACTGCACGGCCCCCAGCATCACATATCCACGTCTGCAGTTCCTGATGCCTCTGGGCTGCCATCAGAGGACTTCCCTGGATTCATGATGTCCCATGGCTCACCTCCAGACTGTAAAGTCCCTGCCCGGCCAGGGGTTCTGGGGTACACTCAGTGTACCCCTCTTTCATACTGAGATAGTAGTTTACTACTCTCATAATACCTAGCACATAGCACCCTGGGAGACTGTGGCCAGGGGCTGAGACAGGGCACCAGGCGGCATGGGCATGGGCAGCTGGCCACCAGGACGCAGGGCTGGACCGGGTGTGGACAGCTGATCTCCAGATCCTATCCGTGGCGAGGCCTGATCCTGGTCAGAGACGATGGTAAAAGCCTCAGAGGAGAAAGACCCTGATATGACTGCAGCAACCAGCCCCACCCCAGGGGCTCCTCTGGAATGTCCTAGAGCCACTGCATCCGTTCCACACAGGAGCCGCCGGGCGAGGCCATGCAGGACCCCTGTCTTCACCGGTCTCCGGGGCCACAGGTCTGAGGGGGGGCGGAGCTCCACACAGCTGCTCAATCTTCAGACAGTGGTGAGGGGGAGCAGACACGCCATCATCCTCTTCCTCCCCTAAAACTGCAGATCTGTTTGAAATTACAAATACGTGTGGTCACTGAGGTGTTGGGGCCCACTGGACACCATACCTGCGCCACATGGACACACACGTCCCTGAGACACGCCGGCCATCAGACACATGGTACCCAGTGTGGTGCCACATCCAGGTGGGCACGGAGCAAAGAGCCTTGGGCTCTCCCGTGTCCTCTGCAGTAGGGGGCAGACAGTGCCCCCTGCTGGCACAGGACAAAGAGGAGAGAGATGATCCCATCCTCTAGTCAAGGGCCCCTTGTAACAAACTTCAGCTGTCCAGACCTGTCCCATCTCTCCAGACTGGGGCCCCTCCCAGGACAACCCCCTCCCCTCCCCCGAGGTGCCCCCAGACCTTTCAGTAGAATATTTCTGACATACTCAAACCATCAGCAAAATAAGATGACAACTCGGTAACTGCTTTCAGCACGAGGTCCACAGGCCTCCGGCCAAAAATACCCCAGGGAGCCCCGTCTGGCCTCGGTCTGAACACAGGGAGGGAGGTGGGGTCTGGGTCTGACCTTGACACCAGTCAGGAAGCAGGAGGGTCACAGCGGGACAGAGCGTGGCTGTTGCTGGACCAGCTCCTGGTCAGGAAGTGTCCGGCCATCCGGAAGAATGTCATGTCATACTTGAGCTAGGAGAGCAGTGTTATTGCCACTTAGTGACCACGAGGAGCTGGCAGCATCCCTGGAGAGAGCGCTCAGCGGCCAAGGCTGCGGAGGCAGCGCCAGGTTAGCAGGGCAGGTATTCACCAGCCTTGTGCCCCTCGGGCTCTGCAGGCCTGACCAGGCCCAACTTAAGGATGAGGAGAAACAGGCCCCCAGGGAGAAGATGGCAGGCTGGCGTCACTTGGTGAGGGCCCAGCACCAGCTTCGCCCCGCAGGGACCCCAGCGGCCACCGTCCTCTCGGAGAAGCCGTCTGCTTGCACGCTGCGTGCTGCTCTCTATCCTGTCATTTGTTTTCTGTCCCCACCCCCCAGGGTCCTATCATCCTCAAGCATCCTGAATCTTTTGTGTTGTCACCTCACAGGGGAAACTGAGGCAGGGAGACCATGAGGACCAGCAGGGTGGTCCCCAGGGCTTGAGGTGACACTTGACTCCAGACAGGTGTGTGACCCAGAGCTGCCCTCCCCCAGGGGGCTGGCTCACAGCTTCCTACTCTAAGCCACCCTCCTTCACCTGGTCTTTCTGCTACGAGCTGACCACTGGGCCGTGGGGGGGGGACAATCAGCAGGATGTCTGGACTGTCTTTAAGAGCTCCCCCTGCTTCTGAGGTACTTGAGGTGTCAGCGTGGGAGGCACCCGCTCCAGAACACACCACGGGTACCTTGTAGTGTCCAGGTGCTTCATCCAGGTCAGAAGACAGCGGCGGTCTGTGTCCCGTGGGAGTTCCTAAGGCCACACGAGCAGACAGCACTTGGGTGGCCCAGAGCTGGCTGCGCCTCCACCTGCCCTTCAGAAGTGCCAGAGCAAGATCAGAATCATCCTCCACCTCCACCCGCTCTCCTTGGCGATCCAGGCCTCTATGGGCCATGCTAGAGGCTGCCTGCTTGTGACCCAGCTGGTAGAAAGCAGGGCATTCCCAACCCTGAGGACGTCAGAGGGTAAATGTACCCCCAATGCAGGGACACACCCACATGCACACACGCACATGCACATCTGATGCAGGGACACATACACACATGCACACACAATATAGGGACACACACATCTACTGTGGAGACACACACACCCCATGCGGGGACATTCATGTGCACACTTCCTCCATGCATACCCAATGAGGGAACACACGCACACACACACACACACACACACACAGACAGATATAATCTGGGGACACACACACATGCACACCCAATATGGAGACACAGTCACATACAGGCATACACATGGGGACACGCACTTGCAAATACCCCTATGTATGCCCAATGTGGAGATAAACACACACAGACACACACACAGCACACCTGCTGCGGGGACACATACACCCATTCACACATGATGCAGGGACACGCACACACATAACCCATGCATACTCCATGTGGAGACACACATGCACACGTGCATACCCATGAGGGAACACACACACATGCAGAGACTCTCACATGCCCCGTAGATACATAATTCATGGACACTACAAAGTTAAACACATACACACGCCCGCATGCACAGAGAAGCACATGTTCAGCACCTACACGATTGCCCACTCCTGACCTAGCTTTGCCACATCTGGAGAAAGGAGTTGCAGCAGCCCCACACCCATGCCCAACACGGTCCTCAGACCCTCTTATCATCCATCGCACTAGCCAACCCACCCAAAGCACATGTTTCCTACCCTCAGGCGCCTGGAGGAACAGGAGGCAGGAGACGGCAGGAGGAACCCCAAGGAAGAACCACAGTGTTTACAGAACTGGCCACTGAATTATCCAGAACAATATTTTCCTTACAGACGCAATTCCTTCCTGGCCTGTGCTCGCTCCAGGCCCTTGCGGTCAGGGCCTGGCATGCGAGAGACCAGGAGCAGCACGGACGGGGCGAGCCAGCCACTGGAAACACAGAAACCACAGGACGCTTTCACAGGCGCCCGCCAGCAATGTGTACACGTGCCCTGGCCCTGGGTCTGTAGGCAGGGCCGGGACCACAGGCCTCTGGGCCAGGAGGGGCTTCTTCCCACCACCCAGCGCTCCTGAGCATCCCCACGGCCCCCACCAGAGCAGATGCCTGAAGGCGGCAGGTTCGGACCTCTGTAACAGAAAGAACGGTTCCGCCCCGCCTTGGGTCACCTTTGCAAGGGTATGCAGAGCTGTGTGGGTGGGGTTCCCAAAGGCCCCCAGTCCTACCTAGGCCACCTGGCTGACGCCGACAGCCTGCCTAGTTACAGAGGAATCAGAGGGGCAGCAAGGCCCACCTGAGCCACCCGGGTGGACGGGAGCTGGAGGGCAGGGGGGCAGCAGGCCCTGGCATCTGCTCGTGGCCCTGCCTGCTGCAGGCCCAGCCAACGGCTAAGGGTGCCTGCCACACTGCCTTTCTGCTGGGGATTCTGTGATTTCTCATCCTCGGGACCCTCACAGACAGTCTGGGGGCCCACATTCCTTTCGCTGGGCTCCACTTTCTAGAATGTTTTTCATGTCACATCTCGGATGGTCACGAAAATCCATGCCCCACTGATGGGCCTGTCCCTCTGTCTGGGTGTGTGTGGGATCCCCCGAGCCTCAAGGCTGCCACCTACACGTCCGTCAAAAGTCGGGCCCCAGCCCGACTGGCCTTCAAACCTCTTGCCCCTTCTCAGCCCAGGCAGGCAGCATCCACGCGTTAGACTCAGGCTGCCACGTGGGGTCACGGGACCTGTCCCCAGCCAGACATGCAGCCTTATCTTCCAAAGCTGAAGAAGGAGCCAGGCAGAGCAGCTTGGGGCCTGGGGCCTCGCTTCTTCCCCTTCTGCTCCTAGGAGCCCCTGTCCCCCAGGCTGTCAGTTCCCCAAGGACAAGCCAGCAGCAGCTCAAAGACACAGAGTCCTTCCCACAGTCTGGAACTTCATCCCCGGGGAGGCCTCGGTCACCCATGCCTCTCACACCTGCCCAGAGCCACCTGTCTGTCTCCACCCATCAGCTCCAGCAGCCCATACCCTACCCGGCAGCAACCCTGCTTCCTGCAAGTCAGACCAGAACAACTGTGGGGTACAGACTCCCTGCTCCCATAGTCCTAGCTTGTGCATCCCTGAGAGATGGTCACGGCATCTGCAGATACAGTCTGAAATACAGCCACCCCTGGGAGGGGTCCACCCCCTGGGAGGGTCCACCCCCAGGGAGGGTCCACCCCCAGGGAGGGTCCACCCCTGGGAGGGTCCACCCCTGGGAGAAGTCCACCCCCTGAGAGGGGTCCACCAGTGTCAGCCATTCCCTTACCCCCCCAAACAGAATTGCCCTCCTCCCTGCTGACAGAGACCAAGACCGAAGGACATAAGAATTTCAAAGAGCAGATCCCACCTGGCTTATCTACGCCCTCCAAATGTCACATCGTTTTTTTTTTAATTTTTTTATTTATTCAATTGTGTGTGTGTGTGTGTGTGTGTGTGTGTGTGTGTGTGTGTGTGTAGAACCACGGACGAATTCGGGAACCACCATGGACCGCCTCCACCTCCTCCTTGTTTACTCTGCCCCGGGATTCACAGGCTCCGCCCTACCAGGACCAGAAACACAGGCCGCCCCCGCTTCCCCCTGGCGTCTATACGTGGGGTCTAGGATCCGAACTCAGGACCTTCCACCTACAAGGCAGAGGCTTAACCCCTGAGCCACCTCTCCAGCCCCCAAATGTCACATCTTAAGAGATAAAACCCGGGGCTGGAGAGGTGGCTCAGGGGTTAAGCCTCTGCCTTGCAGGTGGAAGGTCCTGAGTTCGGATCCTAGACCCCACGTATAGACACCAGGCGGAAGCGGGGGCGGCCGGCGCTTCTGGTCCTGGTAGGGCGGCAGGCAGAGTAAACAAGGAGGAGGTGGAGGCGGTCCATGGTGGTTCCCGAATTCGTCCGTGGTTCTACACATACACATATATACACGCATGTGCACACACATACATGCACAATTGAATAAATAATAAAAAAAATTTAAAAAAAGAGGAAGAAAATATAAAAAAAAAAAAGGATAAAACCCTTTGCCTGAGCTTGGGGGGTCCTGACCTGGGCCTCCCCAAAGGGACAGCTAGGCTACTGTTGCAATCCTAGCTTGAGCCACCAGGTGGCCTCAAGGACCGAAGCATTGTCCGGAATCCCCGCCTCAATCTCCCCACTTCTCCCTAGGGGTTTCTGAGTGGGGACTGTCGGGGAGAGGCTGGTACACAGTGGCAGTACATGCTACGGAAGTAACTGTAAAAGGCCCAGCCAATGGGGACCCTCCCGATAGCGCCCGGAAGCAAGTATTGCCATCCTACCTTGAAGGTTGGGGAAACTGAGTCCCAGAATGGAGAAAGGCGTTGACCACCAGCAATAGCCCAGCCCAGGTTGGAACCAGATTGTTCTCGCTCACTGACTACTTCACAAACAGCTGTGCTCCTTTGGCCTTGTCTGCAGTCAAAGGCGTGGCCAGAGCCACACGGCAGGACAGGAAAGCGAGGGCTGCGGAGGGCTGCGTGGGGGCAGCCTGAGCGTGGGCGTCGTGCCTGGCGCCCGGGTGCGAGCATCCCATAGCAGCACACAGCAGTGAGCGAGGTGGGCCCGGCGGGGAGGGGGCCAGCCATCCTGCCACCCCCGACCGGGAAACCCACGTTAACAGGAGGCTGGGCAGGGCGGCCACACCAGCCAGGCGGACGTCAGGACGAACAGGAGAGTGAGAGCCCCAGCCAAGGTCACAGAGGCCACGAGGTCGGAAGCCTCCAAATCAGAGACGACATCACCAGGGGCTTCCTCAGGGGCATCGGGGGCCCCAGACAGCTGCGTGCCAGAGACCGTCTCCTCTGGGGGCCCTGGGCGGCCCATCTGTGGGAAAAAGAGGTCGAAGGGCAGGATTCGGTCAGGGTGGACCCCACCTACGCCTGTCTGCCTGCCCTGCTAGACCCTGCCTTCAGGAGCCTCGCTGGAGTTGGGAGGCCAGAACAGGGCAGAGAGATACCCCCACTGCGGCCTGGGTAAGGGGGGCAAGGCAGACAGCCCCCCCACACTTCCCACCTGCTCACCTCCTGCAGCAATGTTGCCAGCCGTGGCCCCAGCACGGGATCCCGGAATGCCACTCTGCCAGTTTCCCGGCACTCGGAGCTGTCAGGCTGGTCTGGAGGGACCTTTATCGAGTCTGGGGAGGAGGCGCCCACGCCTCCCTCTGCCCTGGGGCTGCTGCGAGGTGGCCGCCAGGTCAATTCAAGTGAGAAAAGTCGGGAATCAACAGGTTCCAAGAGGGTGCAGCCAGCAGTGGACAGATGTTCCTGTGTGTCCACCTGAGACTAGAATGCGTTGGTGGTTTCCAAGCACAGGGCCCCTTCTCTAGGCAGGGCAGAGTTCCAACTGGGAGTTCTGTGCAGAGCCAATGGCCTGGGGTGGCTGCTGTGGGACGTACCGGGACCTCTCTCCAGGGGTTCAACTCAGGCTGGAGGGGCCTTCCTCCCCACCTCTGAAGTCCCAGGAAAGTTACTTCCCAGATGTTAGGGGGGTGTTCCCTACATCCTGGGGTCTCGCCCAGGCCTCACTGCCTGACTGAATCCACTAGGCAGAAATCTTTGGGGGTGGGGGTGGGGTTCCCAGGGAACCAACCAGAGTTGGGCTACGGGAAATGAGTGACCAGCCAGGTGCTCACTCCACCCTGTGGGTGTGTCCTCAGACATGGGCAACAGCCATCCCTGATCATACCTGAGCCAGCCCTCCCCCACCTCCTTCCCCTCTGACCCAGAATCCCAGGCGCTCAGGAAAGGGAAACAGTGCTGAACTTAACTCAGCAGGGGGCGTCCAGACCCTCTGGTGCCCGCGCTGTGCCAGGTACAGGGTGAATCTGGAAGAGCAGCCCCCCCCCACCTCTCCAGAGGCCAGATCCGTAAGCACCCGGCAGACCCAGACAGGAGACCATAGAGAACCTTCCAGCAAGGGGGTCAGCTGGCCTTAAAGGTCCACTCCGAAGGTGACAACCCCCCCAGGTCAGAGATGCCTCGCGAGTCCTTCCACAGCACCCTGGCTACCCCAGCAGGACGCTCACCAGCAAATCAAAGTTCGGTCACCTGTTACAGCAGAACCAGGTGGCCGCCCCAGGTTTCTCACGTGTTAGCACTAAACCAGACACACCTGTCTATCAAAGGCTGGAAGTCAAGTGTCTGCACAATGCTCAGTAGCAGAGTCAGAAAACCATGTCAGGACATGGCTCCACCCCCATCACCACTGGATACAGTTGCAACACAGGCTGTAGGTTGGGAGGGGGAGGCAGACGTGGAAACTGCCCTTCTAAGGCACTGGGAATGTTCCTCTTGATGGGGGTGGGAGAGGGGACCCCAAAATTAACAAAACTCACTAGCAAGTACACTTAAAATAAGTTATTTTTGCCGTCTGTAAACTACAGCTTAATAAAATCACTTTAAAAGAAAAAAATAGGGCTGGAGAGATGGCTCAGGGGTTAAGACTCTGCCTCATATTGTAAAAATGCCAGGTGGACATGGTGGCGGCCTGCACTTCCGGCCCTGAAAGGCTGAACCTGGAATCCCAGAGCAAAGCACAAAGGAGGTAGAAGCACAGGCACACACAGTGCCCGCCCCCACACACACAATTAAAAGAAAAAATATAGTGAAGCGATGTGGTGGTGCAGGGGCTATGTGCGGTCTGGTGTGGTCTCTCCCTCTCTGGCCCTGGGAGTCCTACATCCTTAGAGAGCACTGCCCCCCACTACCCCCCACTGTCCTCCACTGCCCTCACTGTCCCCCACTGCCCTCACTGCCCCCCACTGTACTCCACTGCCCTCACTGCCCCCCACTGTCCTCCACTGCCCTCACTGTCCTCCACTGCCCTCACTGTCCCCCACTGTCCTCCACTGCCCTCACTGTCCTCACTGTCCCCCACTGCCCCCCACTGCCCCCACTGCCCTCACTGCCCCCCACTGCCCACTACTCTCTCCCACCTCCCACTGCCCCCCACTGCTCTCTACGGCGTGATTGGACCCACTGGGGGCCTTTGCTGTAATAGTGTTACTGTGGAAGAGGCATCCCTTCGCAGGTTTTGGTCTCACAAACAAAGAATTTTGAAGTGGATTTGGAAGGGAACTCACTGATTGGGGTTTCAAAGGAGAGAACAAGACAGCAGCCTGGTGACCCCATAGCTGCGGGGAGAGGGTGGGAAGGTGACAGGGTCTACTATGGCTGCCAGAGGTCAGGAAAGCGGCAGCTGTGCAGTGATGTTGGGAGCAGCGGGACTGCTGGTTCTCGGAGGTCAGGCACATGTCTGCAAGCCCAGTCGTCGGGGGCAGGACGACCTGCCATTCTAGGGAAGGCAAACGACCGTCCATCCCACTGACAGCGGAGCAGCTGGAAGTGGGGAGCTCCCTCATTCTGGGGGAAACATTTGGGGTGCTGATACAGGGGGTCGCTCAACCCCCAATGCATTAAGACTAGTGCCTGTCATCATAAATAACTCTTCTGATGTGCCCAAAGACTTGGCATGCAGTTCTCAGTAGCATCTGCAACACAAAGAGCTCCTGGATGCCATGATCCAGTGGGCACATTATGCAAAACAGTGGCTTCAGGCTTGGAGAGATGCTCAGGGGTCTTAACCCCTTAAGACTGCCTTGCAAGCAGAAGGTCCTGAGTTCGGATCCCAGGTCCCATGTAAAAACACCAGGCAGAAGGGCTGGAGAGGTGGCTCAAGAGTTAAGCTTCTGCCTTGCAGGTGGAAGGTCCTGAGTTCAGATCCTAGACCCCATGTATAGATGCCAGGCAGAGGCGGGGGCGGCCTGCGTTTCCGGTCCTGGTAGGGCGGAGCCTGTGAATCCCGGGGCAGAGTAAACAAGGAGGAGGTAGAGGCGGTCCATGGTGGTTCCCAAATTCGTCTGTGGTTCTACACACACACACATACATGCACGCACACACGCACACACATGCATACATGCACAATTGAATAAAAAAAAAAAAAAAAAACACCAGGCAGAAAAGTGATAGCCTGCACTTCTGACCCTGGTGGGTGGAGCTTGGGAAATCCCAGAGCGAAGCAAAAAGGTAGAAGCAATCCAGGATGATTCCCGAAGTTACCTTTGGCCCTCCACAAGGACACACAGTGCCCCTCTGAGACACACACATACACACACACCTCTGCTTGAAAACAGGACTCACTTTCCAAGGGCTAACCTCACCTCCTTAGCCTGAAACGAAACACCCTAATCATAGGACAGCTGGAAAATATCCCAAGCGTAGTCACCCTCTTGGGAGGACACCTGTGTCAGCTTGTCGGGATGCAGCCGAAGGCAGAAGTGCACTGTGAGGAGCAAGAGGAGGCGACTGTAGGCATGTGGTCCTGCACACAGGGGAAGAGGGGCCAGTGGGCAACAGAGCAGGTGGATATAGAGGGAAGTCAGAGAAAGGAGAGGGGACTTCCGCGGTCTACCCACAGGAGGAAGTTCAGGCCTCACTGCAGAGGAGGAAGTCTGATCACAGCCGGGAAAGAAAGCAGAAAGTCATCGAGACTTGCTGCGGCCTCCACTTAGCCTCTCTCCCTGATTCTTGGCTGTAGAAGCTGCTGATGGCGCGCAGCACCCGGAGAGATGGGAAGGGGGCCGGGAGCACCCGGAGAGATGGGAAGGGGGCCGGGAGCACCCGGAGAGATGGGAAGGGGGCCGGGAGCACCCAGAGAGATGGGAAGGGGTGGGAGCACCCGGACAGATGGGAAGGGGGCCGGGCATGCTGTCTTGGAAGCACATAGGAGGGAGAAGGTGACCCAGGTGAGGACCAAATGAGTCAGAGCATGGCGTTGGGGTAGAAATCAGGTCCCTCAGGAACCAGTTTGCCAAAAGCAAGTGGCCATGCGTGTGAACCCCACAATAGCTGTTGAAGAAACCATGACAAACTGCTTAAGAGAGCAAAGGGTTTATTCTCTTACAGTTGTCCAGTTGCAATTCTTAGTCCAGCTTGGCGGGAGAGCTCACACCAACACCAGGGCCGAGGGAGCTGGCCACGCCATCTCCACATAGCAGCTGAGAGAGGGACGATCCTTACTTGCCAGAGCAGCCGTCTGGCCATGTATCCAGGAGAACGCCCTCGTTCTCAAACAGTTGCTCCATTTTACTCACCGGCTTAGCAGCAGTCCCACCCCCATGGGCTGCGCCTTCCCCATCAGCTAGACAATCTCCTGCAGGTTTGCTCTGGGCTTAACTCAACCACTAATTCTCTACAAATGTGCCCAGAGCTCAGACCCCCAACCATCAAGTTGACACCCGCATCTAACTAAGACGCCCATTCATTTAGAAAAGAAAGAGACTGGGGTCTGCAGATGCTGGACGCATGGTCCAGTGCTGGCACCACCATCTCTAATGGGGAGGTCTCAGTACCCAAATACCAGTATCAACCTGGGATGGGCTCCAGCCCACCCTCCTTTCTCCCTCCTCCCTCTGTCCCTAAGTTAGAGCTGGGGTCGTTCTGGCTGGTGCGAATAAGGAGATGGTGGGCGATGGGAAGAAGGGGGTCGCAGCCAGGCTGGAAAGTAAAACTGCTTCCCCCCCCCTTTGCAGCTATGGACCACAGTGGCCACAGCCAAGAGTGAAAGGCCAAGAACGGGCCGCGGCCTCACTCATAGGACACAGCCGCCTGCTTCAAGAGGAGCTGAGCAATCGCCCCGGGGGGACCACCCAGCTTCTTCAGTCTTCAGGAGAGGGAGGCCTGCTCTCTCCAGGAAAGCAGAAGGAGGGGTCCAAAACTGATAAATAAGGGTCCTGCCTCAAAGATCTCCAAAGCAGATGGAGATGGTTCTGTCAGTAGGGCACCTGCACGCACAAGCGGGAGGATCTGGGTTCAGAATCCTAGCACCCACCTAAGAAGCCAAGCTCTGCTGTGCACTCCCGTAATCCCAGATCTGGGACACAGGAGGCAAGAGGACCCCTGGGGCTTGCTGGTCAGGTGGTCCTGCCAACTGCTAGGCTCTGGCCACAGAGAGAGTCTATCTCAGAATGGAAGGTGGACAGGCTGGGAGAAGGCTCGGGGGTTAAGGACTTTGCCTCACAAGCAAAAGCAACTGAGTTTGGATGCCCAGTTCGCATGTGGAAATGGTGGAGGCCTGCAATTCTGGCCCTGGAAGGCAGAACCTAGGAATCCCCAGAGCAAAGCATTAAGGAGGCAGAGCAATCAGGATAATTCCCCACGTCACCCCTGAGTCTCCATGGGCACACACGCTCAAGTGTACACACAGAGACAAAGGGAGACGAGCAATTGAGGAAGCTGTCTGACATCGGTTGCTAGCCTCCATGCACGGGGCACACACGTGCATCTGCACGCACCCCCACAAAGCCCTCTAGTTTGCTGCCTAGTAGTCCCCGCTTGTCTGAGGACTGAGGTAGAAGCATCAAAAGTTCAAGTTTGCTTGAGGTACAAGAGTGAGTTTCAGACCAGCCTGGGCAAGATAATGAGAAAGAAAGGAAGAAGGAAAAAAGGAAGGAAGGAAAAAAGGAAGGAGGGAGGGAGGGAGGGAGGGGGAGAGAAAGAAAGAGAAAGAGAACGAGAGAGAAAGAAAGAAAGAGAGAGAAAAAGAAAGAAAGAAAGAAAGAACCATGGAAAAAGGGCTGGGGATGCCACGCTCCATGCTAGCCCACGTACCCTGCAGGTGCAAGGCCCTAGATTCATAATACTGAAAACAAACAATAGGCGACATGGTGGGGAGCACAGGAGTTTCCTGGGCAGGAAGACTCCAAAATGCAAGGAGGAGGAGGGGTGGGGGCAGCTGGAGGGAACCCAGGGTTCGCATGCACGAGTCAGCAGGCGCTGGCTCGCCAGGTGTGCACAGAGGTGGGCTAGGGGATCTGAGCTGTGAGATTTCTTCTGTCTCCACTTGAGAGGTGGTCTGAGCAGGGGGTAGGGGGCACGGCCTAAGCCAGACCTTGCTGGGAACACTGAGTCCAGGTCGGTGTGGTAAGAAAATGTTTGGGTTCCCTGTAAAATGGGGTACCAATGGAAGTGGCCACTGCCAGACAGACTCAGCGGTGAGACAGGAAGGAAAGAAGGGGGCCGGGCTCACAGGGCTGCGGGAGACAGTCCTGACCCCTTCGAATCCGCAAAGATAACCCTGACCGCTCCCCATCCAGCAAAGCTGTGCTTGTGTCTCAGTTAAAGGAGCTAAAATTCTAAAACATGCTCCACCTGAATAGCTGGGAATCATCTAACCTCTTGGTCACAAAAGGTCAATTGACAAACGTGGGTGGGAAGGCAGCAGACTACGAGGGGGGGGGCTTTCATATCCGTGCCTCTTCTCTAAATGGACTTCCAGGAAACCCTGGGCTTCAGTTTCTCTTTCGGTTTTTCTGCTTATGACTGTCCCAGTTCTTTCAACGGCCGGAAAATCCCAGGGATGGGACCTAGGTCGGCGGCGCAGCTCGGGTCTAACCGAGAGACCCCCGTTCCATCCCAGCCAGAGAGGAGGCGGGGGGGGGGGGGGGGGGGGGGGGGACTCCGGGAGGGGAGGGAGTTGTGGGTTTTTTCCTCCCCCTTTAGAAAGAGGGGTTAGACAAAAATAAATAATAAATAACCCAGGAGCAGAAGTACCGAGGTGGCACCTGCCAGGGTCGTGCCAACTGCCTGCACTTGGCCTTTCTCCCGCTGCCCTCCGCTTCCATCCCTCGGGCTGCCAGGACGCTATTCCGATTCACTGGTCCTCCAAGAAGGAAGGCGGCCGCGGACGGGGGTGCATCGGGACGCAGTGAGCAGAGAGCGAGGCCGAGCGAGAAGGAAATTCGCCTTGTGACCTTGGCGAGTCCCTGCGCCTCCCTGGGCTGGTCCCCTCCGCGGGACCCGACAACCGAGCGCTCCACGCCGCCCAAGAGACGGGAGGGGTGGGACCCGGTGGTCTCGGGGCACGGGGGACAGGGTCGGCTCCGGCCCCTCCCTCCCAGCGGGTTCTTCGGACCCAAGGGAGATTCCATGGCCTCAGGGCTCACACGGCTGCCTGCCCAGGGCGCGACCGGCATCCTGCATCCGTGAGGGGTGAGGCCGCCCCCATTGGCCCGCGCGGCTCTGCAGGGCCGCCCCACAACCAATCACAGCAGAGAGGCGGAGCCTCGCCCGGCCTGTCTTGCTGGGGGCTCGGGCGGATGCTCTGCTTTGGCCCTGTGGCCACGTCCAGTGGTGCCCGAGCATCCCCTCGCCGGCCATGCAAGAGCCCCTGCTGGGAGCCGAGGGTCTGGACTATGACACCTTCCCCGAGGCGCCCGCATCGCCGGGAGACAGGGCGCGGGCCGGGTGAGAGGCGCGGGGAGTGGAGGCCGAGGGTGGGGCTCGGGGTGGTCGGTCCTCTCTAGCTGGCACATCTGGAGGGTCCTCCTGCCACCCTCAGTGACTGGCCCGCAGGGGTCATCCGGCGCCTCCTCGCTGCATGCTCCCCAATTCTATTTAAGGAGCTGATTGGTCCCTTCCTTACGGGAAGGGACCGTGGGAGGGAGTAGACAGGCCTGCCCTCGTCTGTCACGGACAGGGAACTGAAGCCCAGTGGGTGAGGGGCTTGCCCAGAGTCACGCAGCGAGCTTTGAGCGGCAGCGTGGGGGTGGGAGAACCCACGGCTCCCCTTCTAGAGAAGAAGCTGTCACCCCAGCTGATACATCCTGGGAATTTCCTAGCCCAAGCTAAGGCCTTGAGGAGGTGCCAACCAGCCGCGGCCTGGACCCAGGCTTCCCCATTTTGTGTGCGGAGGTGGGGGGGATGGGGGGTGGGGGGGTGGGGGGCAGGGTGACCACCCAGATCAGGGGAAGCAGCAGCCATTAGGAGACCTGACCCTGACCTTCCCGGCCCCGCCCACAACAGGGCTCTGCACAACAGGAGGGTTTTCTTAGCCACCTTTGCAGCCGTGCTGGGCAACTTCAGCTTCGGGTATGCTCTGGTCTACACGTCGCCGGTCATTCCTGTCCTGAAGGGCTCGCCCAACCCCGCGCTGCATCTGAACAAAATCCAAGCCTCCTGGTTCGGGGTGAGGCTGTGGTCTGAAGCAGACGGGTGGGGATGGGGTGGGGATGGGGTGGGGATGTCCACCACAGGGCTTCTGCTCCGCCTCAGGATTCCCTCTCCATCTGGCTCCATGGGGGGAGGGAGGGGCATGTGACTTCGTGCCATGAGGAAGTGACAGCCAGAGACTTAGGGAGGGACTGGTGGGCGATGTCCCTTGTATTTTTCCCATGTGGTAAGGTGTTCCCTGGGCTCCAGGTGCAGGCTGAGGAGGGCGGAGTGTGGGCAGTGGGAAGGGGAGCAGAGCACAGGCATCCACACTTGGGGTGCATACATGCAATCAGGAGAGCTCAGAGGCAGACACGCGTGCCACAGCACACGAGTGGAGGTCAGAGGACAGCTTTTGGCAGTCAGTCCTCCCCTTCCACCATGTGGGCTTTCAGGGATCAAACTCGGGTCTCCAGGTTTGTCAGCATACACCTTACCTACTCAGCTGTCGTGCTGGCCCTGAGCCCAGGCTTTAGAAGGAGACTGTCAGCAGCCCCCAGAATTTCCAAGTAGCTGGAAACACCCGGGCTGCTGAGCACATGGAAGGGGTTGGAGATATGCTGAGGGCTGAGCGACTCTCTGTGTCAAATACATTCACTCCCAGACCCGAGTCAGGCTCATCTTTGCAGACCACACAAATCTTTAGGTCCCAGGGCCTTTGAACCAGAGTTCTCCTGGGCTAAACTACTAGCTGCTTAAGGCCAGTGGTGAGTGTAAGCCCACCCTGTGGGAAGCTGAAGTTGGACAATCATGAGTTCAAGGCCTGCTGGCCACTGCTGGCCAGGACACTGCAGATCTGTGGCCCCACCACCTTCCTAGAGAACAGGGTGTGTGTGTGTGTGTGTGTGTGTGTGCGCACGCGCGTCTCACCAGCGCCATCGTGGGCATGGTTTCTGGGTCACGGAAGGAGGGGCTGTCCACACACCACGGGTGGGAGCGCTGGAGGCCAGCACGGTGTCTGCATCCTGCAGTCGGTGTTCACCTTGGGCGCTGCTGCCGGCGGCCTCAGCGCCATGGTCCTCAATGACCTCCTGGGCCGGAAGCTCAGCATCATGTTCTCTGCCGTGCCCTCGGCCGTTGGCTACGCGCTCATGGCAGGCGCCCAGGGCCTCTGGATGCTGCTGCTGGGGAGGATGCTGACGGGCTTCGCCGGGGGACTCACCGCCGCCTGCATCCCGGTAAGGCGGAGGCGTCTGTTCAGTGAGAGTGCGTGTAGTCACCCCGAACCGCCCGGGGAACCTCTGCTCCCCCCCACCGAGACCGGCACACTGGGCGTCCTCCCGTCTCCAAAACTTCCTACCTTCTGTCTTGACCTCAGATGCGTTGCTCAACTGGAGAAAACTCTGCATTGAGCAAGGGGCGGAAGGGAAGTCCCTGCCTGGCCCAGCCTGAGCCTAGGGAGGGGGCAAGGGTCACTGGGGACTCGTGCACCTGCTCAAACCCCAAGTCTAAGTCCAAGCCTGTGCCCCCCTTCCCCAGCAGACAAGGGACCTGCATTCCCACTGAAGTCCCCAGGTGGGGGGATGTGCTTTGCAGGTGTACGTGTCTGAGATCGCGCCCCCCAGCGTTCGTGGCGCCCTGGGGGCCACCCCCCAGCTCATGGCTGTGTTTGGATCCCTGTCTCTCTACGCTCTTGGTAAGTAACCTTCGGCCCGGTGTGCGTGTCCCCGGAAGTACCGGGCCCATGGGAGTGGACAGACAGAACTGCCCCCAACAGAAAGAACCCTGGGCTGGGAGGCGGGACTCCAGGCTTCCCAGAATTCCTGGAAGGTACTTGGCTGTGTCCCTGCAGGCCACATGCTGCCCTCTCTGGGCGGTCAGCCCCTCCCACAGCAGAGGGCTGTATCCGGCGCCGTGGTCCACGCAGGTGCTTCCTGTCTGAGGGAGGGGAGGCCAGGGCCGGGCTGACTTGCCCAACCCTCTCCTGTCATGTTGAGACCCTCGCAGGCCCACCCACTAGAGCAGGAGGCTGAGCCATCCCTGCAGCCCTGCCCTGCCTCTACCGCAGAGACCTGGGCCGTGTGCGAGGATGGAAGAGCAGCTCAGGCCGCTCAGGGTCCCGGCCCCTCACCGGGTCACCTCCGGCCCCTCACCGAGCCACCTCCGGCCCCTCACCGGGCCACCTCCGGCCCCTGACCAGGCCACTCTCCCCCAGGCCTCCTGCTGCCGTGGCGCTGGCTGGCCGTGGCCGGGGAGGGGCCTGTGCTGGTCATGATCGTGCTGCTCAGCTTCATGCCCAACTCGCCTCGGTTCCTGCTCTCGAGGGGCAGGGACGAGGAGGCGCTGCGGGCGCTGACATGGCTGCGCGCGGCTGACTCGGACGACGTCCACTGGGAGTTCCAGCAGATCCAGGACAACGTGCGGAGACAGGTGCGGCGCGGTTCCGCATGGCCTCGGCCTTCCGGGCTGCTTTTCCTGAAACCGGCCCCTCCGGGTCCCAGAGCCCAGGGAAGGGTCCGCAGAGCCCGGCAAGCACTGCCTCTTACGGCAGCCTTGTGTTCCAGAGCAGCCGAGTGTCGTGGGCCGAGGCCCGGGACCCCCGCGTGTACCGGCCCATCCTCATCGCCGTGCTCATGCGGTTCCTGCAGCAGCTGACGGGCATCACGCCCATCCTGGTCTACCTGCAGACCATCTTCGACAGCACGTCCGTGGTTCTGGTGAGGGCCCATCCCGGCCAACCCTGCCCTGCCCAGAGTCCCCGAGGCTGGCAGGGGGGCTGCTCTGAGCCACACTGCACCCCTCACCCCATCCTACCAGGAAGGCCTATTCTCAGAGCTCTATGTTCAATGGAAGTACAAATATTTAATATAAATTTGAATCCAAAGGAAAACAATTTGATGGGATAGGGACCTTGGACCCGGCCCTGGAGTCCCTCCCAGGCTCTGTGGGGACAGCACTTCCCCGAGGGCCTAGCTCTCTCCCTGGGCTCCGCGTGACCACTGCTGTCCCACCCAGCAGTGCCTGTGTGTGTGTGTCCACTTTAACCTGAGGGACTAGAGATCACACCCCTGGGGGTCACAGAGCAGCCCCCGGCCACTCCTTTTACTACCAATTAGTGGGCACCAGGCACGAGGACCAGGGTGGGCACAGGGTCTACGCACCAGGTGGGCGCAGTGTCTGGGGAGTGGCCGTGACGTCAGGCCTGAGTATCGTGCCTGGGGGCCAGGACCCTCCAGTTGGGTCTCTCAGGCCACACCTCCCTCCCCACCCCACCCCCAGCCCTCGCAGCAGGACGCAGCCATCGTTGGGGCTGTGCGGCTCCTGTCCGTGCTGATTGCCGCCGTCACCATGGACCTGGCCGGCCGTAAGATTCTGCTCTATGTGTCAGGTGAGCAGGGAGGGCGAGGGGGGGACCTGAGTCACAGGCAGGCCTCCCAGCGCGGGACAGCACAGCCCAGGCCCAGGCTGGAGCGCTGCTTGCCGACCCGCAGGGTATGGGGAAGGCCGGCCCTGCCCCAGAGCACGCCATGGGGCTTGGAAAGCGTTCCAAGGAAGCTTCGGGCCCCACGGGCCACCTGTGTGTCCGCAGCATCCGTCATGTTTGTGGCCAACCTGACGCTGGGGCTGTACGTCTACTGCGACCGGAGGCCGCTGACCCCCAACGGCACTGTGGCCCTGGAGATGCTGCCCTTGGGGGGCACAGAGCAGCCCCCAGCTGCTGCCTTCAGCTACATCACCCTGGTGCCATTGCTAGCCACCATGCTATTCATCATGGGTAGGGGCAGGGCACCCGGTGGGCTCTCATTGGGAAGGGGGGCTCCTATTGCTGGCCTGGTTGCGTGGGGGAGGGGGAAGCCACAACCCAGGGGACAGGCAGAGGACCCAGAAGGCCCCTGGATCTGGACCACCGGCTCCCTCTTGGACAGGCTACGCCATGGGCTGGGGGCCCATCACCTGGCTGCTCATGTCCGAGGTGCTGCCCCTGCGTGCCCGGGGAGTGGCCTCGGGTCTCTGCGTGCTGGTCAGCTGGCTCACCGCCTTCGTCCTCACCAAGTACTTTCTGCTGGTAGTGGTGAGTGCACGGCCCAGGCCCTCAGATGGGCTCCTCCACTAGAGGGTCCCCTCCCAGAGACGCCAGGGGACGAGCACACGCAGACAGTTCAAGCGTCTGCTCGGCCGAGGCCCTTCACTGCCAGAAGCAGGAACAAGGTGAACTTCCTAGGCAGCCCCCAGACCCCGGACACTGCACTCACTGGCACGGCACCCGTGTCCTGCTGCACGGTGGTGTGCGAGGCCCACCCTACACGTGTCCACTTTGACCTCAGGGAACCTCTGACTCCCGACAGCACACTCAGCCCCTCAGTAAGGTCCAGACTGCTGGGGGCTGCCTGTCTTACCAGCTCGGCGGTCAGGCGGGCACATGCTGCCCAGCACGCTCTGTGGATGGCCCAGAGCTGGGTGCAGACGGTTCCAGTTGGAACACCCAGAGCATCCTGGGAACGGCGGGGGGGGCCTGGTAGGCCTTGGGCTGGTCAGTGGCCGATGGAAGGTGAGGAAGGGGTGAATGTCTGCGGGTGACCCCCTCCTGCTCCCCGCTGCAGAACGCCTTCGGCCTCGCGGTGCCTTTCTTCTTCTTCGCGGCCATCTGCCTGCTCAGCCTGTTGTTCACGGCCTGCTGCGTGCCCGAGACCAGGGGCCGCTCACTGGAGCAGATCGAGGCCTTCTTCCACACCGGGAGGATGTCTTTCCGGCGCTAGTCAGGGGCCATCCGTGAGGGCCCAACCACCGCAGAGGACCAACTGAACGTGCTCCTACCTCGGACCAGGCAGCTCCCCGCTGCCCAGCCAGCCAGGGCTCCCGCGGCCCACGGCACTGCACACCGAAGCAGGTGGCCGGCCCGGGAGAGCCATGCCCAGGAACGAGGCCCCATGTGAGGCTCTCAGGGTACGTCTCTCACACCAGTGCAAGGACGCGCCTCGCGGAAGGCTGTGTCGAGGACAGGGGAAGGGCTGTGGGGACAGGACAGAGGCCTGCACGAGGGACACGAGCCCTCCAGAGCCAGGGCGCGGGACGCAGGGCAAGCCCTCCCACCCCAGCCTGACCTCAGGATAACTCTGGTCTGCACACTGTTCACCTGTTTATAAAATAAATTGGGCCCGCAGCCCTGGGGAGGAGCAGGCCTGTTCCGGGAGGAAGCTCCACCCCAGTGGCCAGGCCATACTCACCCAAACTCTGCTAAATTGCCACAGCCTTCTGGGCTTATCCATCATGAAGCACAGAGGAAGGAGCGGCGGCCATCGCAGTGGCAACGGCCAGCCTGCCTCACACGGGCAGCCCGATCTCCTCATGCGCGGCTCAGGCTGGGCCCGCAGGCGTGACCGACTCCCCCACGACCCCCCCTGCCCCCATCAGGGCAGCACAGAGAGACGACAGTGTGTCCCAGCTACTTCTGCTTTACTCAGAAGACAGCATTGAAAGACAAGCGAAGAGTGGGTGCCCCACGCTGAGGCGAAGGGGCTTCCGAGTCTTCTGACCATGGGCCTGCTGGAACTTGAGTGCGAACGACTGCCCCAATCAGGCCTCCACCTGAGCCTCGGCCCTGCAGTGTTCTCCAGTGGGGCAGACCTTCCTGGACACGCAGCCCCCCCCACCTGTGTCTTGCAGTGAGGTCTGCGAAGCGAGCAGAGGGGCAGGCGGGCCTGCCGGGGAGGTAGATGGTCTTACCATGTGCGCACAAGTGCGCACACACACAAAGGAGCCCCGGAGGTACACGTCACCTCCCTGTAGACTGGGCCTCGGCCTGGCCAGGCTCCCTGGAGGGCGAATGCTGACCCCAGAGCCCACCAGAGCACCCGCTGCTCCTAGCCCTACAAACCAATGAGCCTCAAGTCCCCTGGGAGCTAGATCTGAGTACAGTCCTGAGTTCTGTAAATCCTGTGCTCTGGGGGCGCGGAGCAGGTCCAGCGGGAGGTCCGGGGACAGGCATGTCAGTCACGGCCAGGCTCGGCCAGGCCTGGAGTGACCTATTGTGATCTGCCACTGATACCGAGATCACGGGGCAAGAGGAAAAGATAGTGGGCGGAGGAAGGATGGCGACGGCGGGGGCGGATCCAAGAGGGCCCCTTCCTGGGCAGCGGCTCCCTCCATTCGGGCTCACTCCTGTGGCCGGCACCGGGGAGGTCAGTCTCTGCAGGCTCCCTCCTGGGTAGGGCCTGGGGTGGGCTGGGAGGAATACCTGAGGTGGGTGAGCCCCGTTCCTCCTAACGAGGAGCTGGCCACCGCTGACAGACAAGCCCTCACCAGGGGTACCCCTGGGAGTGGCTCTCTTCCCTTCCAAAGCACCAAGGCCCTCGTCAGGGTGGAGGGAAGAATCCGGGGACTGGGCACAGCCCACGGGAGGTGAAGCAGCTGCCGCGGAGCACCAAGGAACGGGAGGAAGCACTTCCGTTGCCCAGGCTGCTTGAGCCAGGGCCGTGTCGCAGGAGCACTGGAGAGGACCCCGTGCCCTGCCTGGCAGCTGTGGGTCCCAGGGCACTGCTCTGCCCATCTTCGGCCTTGAGCACAGGCGCACGGGGCAGGACCGGAGGCTGTCAGGAGAGCTGGTGAGGCGCTGGCGAGCAGGGCTGCAGCCAGGAGGAGGGCATCTTCATCGGGCGGGCACAGCGGGTTCCCGGAGGCTGCCCAAGGCTTCAGTGGACTGCTGCTGGTGGACTCCACCGTGGCTCTCAACAGCAGATGTGAGCTCAGAGGGTCTCGAGTACGGGCACTGGCAGGGGGTCCTCTTCTGGTATCCCTTGGGGCTGTACTCAGCCTTCTCAGTGCTCACGGAACCCCATCACACTCACTGAGCCTCCTCCAGCTGCTCTTCCGGCTGCTCCTCCGGCTGCTCCCCCAACTTCTCCTCCTCCAGCTTCTCCTCATCCACCTGCTGCTTGTAGGGGATGGCGGCGCCCCTGGGAGGAAGCAAGTGGGCAGTGTCTCCTGGGCTGCACCGGATGTGGCCTGCAGGCAACTCCTGCCAGGTGTGACTGTACACGGCCCACTGTCATGAGGGGGTGGACCACAGGCTTCATCAGTGACACCACGTGGGCCTCGTCACACAGACTCTCTGGGACCAACTGGGCTTCACACAGGAGCACACCCCATAGGTGACCCCCATAGGAAGAGGTTGAGCCGGGGAAGAAGGGCCATACAGGGGTCCCCTGAATTCTTGCCCCTGTCCTTGAGCACACAAGTCTCTGGCTGCCACTGTGCCGCACAAATGGACCAAAGAGACTGCTCAGACCTTCTCCATGAGAAACGGGGGCAGGAGGGGCCCCTCCCAGGGGCAGGGCTGCACACGTACTCTGGGCTCAGGGTGGAGAGGCCATACAACACGCCGGTGGCAAAGGCGGTGAAGTTCCCCAGCAGCGTGGTCAGGGTCATGCTTATGACGATGGGGACAACGGCCATCCTGAAGGGAAACAGAGGTCAAGGAGTACGCAGCACCCAGAGCGCCTGTCTTCTCAGCCTCGCTGACCACCAGGACTGGGCTGGGCAGTCACGAGATGGGCTATGCCCTCAGGGTCCCTGAGGCTGGGCCCAGAACTTCTGGGGCCTAGTCCAGCTGCAGGTTCCTATGACCAAGTCACTTAGCTTCTCCGGGTGCCACTGTCAAACACGAGATTCTGATTCCACGGGGAAGTCTGCCACTGCTCCACATGCCACGATGCTGGCCACAGTCCTGGGCCAGCTGTCTCACTGTGCCGACTTGCCTAATGGAACCTGGAGGGGGGGGCATCCGTGGGGCTACCTCGGAGCGCCACCTGGTGGCCAGGCTGGCTGTGCCACAGGAACCCACACAGCTTATATGCCCCGCTGGGGGGGAAGGGGGTAGCCTATGACCAACCCTCAGTCCTGCCACCTCCAGAGAGGAGGCTCCCAGCACAAGCACCAGGCTGTCACCCCCCCCCCCAGAAACCCACTGCGGCTGGAGCATCACAGAACAGCTAGTTCTTGGCGTGGGACAGCAGTAGTAGGGGAAAGTGTCCTAATGTGTAGAAGACAGACAGTGTGCCGCGATGCCCAAGTACGACCCAGCTCGGCTAAGGCCAGCGAGGCTAAGCCCCTGACAGGCACCGGCCGTGTCAGATAGATGCCCTCCTCTGCAAGTCCAGGAGCCTCTATAATGAAAGAACAGAAGTTACAAGGACGAAGACCACGGGCCGGAAAACTGGGAAACTCAGCAAAGGAGTGTGCGGTTTTAATGCAGAACACACGGCCTGCTCGGTCAAATCCAAGCCACGATCTTAGATGACCAACATACAATACAGGAATTTTTCAAAGATGAGCTAGAATAGGTGACCAATACCAGCAGGAGAGAGACAGGTGCCAGCCTGGCCACCTGCGGGCCAGAGGCGCTCGGCTTGGCCACTAGTGGGCAGGGAGCTCACACGACCTCTCTGGAGAGTAACAGCGTCATGTGCGTTAAGCTCTTTTCTAAGGCCTGTGACCTCTGACCTGGCAATTCCACACCTGGAAACATCTCCTACACGAAAGTCTGGGCGGACAGGAGCTGATCACGGGAGACAAGTTAAGGAAAGGACGACACATCCAACTGAACAGTCCCCATGTTAAAGACGATGCCCTGCCAAGATGGGGCACTGAGAAGGCTGGCGCACGCTCACGTATGGCTACACATGATTATAACTGTCAGGTGAACTTAAAGCACATCCCAATTCAGGCGCTGGAAAGACACACGACCGGTCAGCGGGCAGTGGGGCCTGGAGCAAGTTTTCCATTTCACAGATGACTCTGGGTGACTGTGAAACGTTGCTAAAGACTATAAGCCCAAAGAACATGCAGTGCGCACGGCCCCGTGATCCCGCAGGTCTAGACAGAAGTCATCAGCGAACTGTGGGTACGTCAGGTTTTCTCGCTGGTAAGCCACTGGGCCTCACTGAGCTTTGTTCTGACTTGATCTCAAGGACCGTCTGGACAGACAGGGAGACGGCTCGGCAGTAACGGCTCTTGCTACACAAGCCTAAACGAGTTTGTCCCCTGGAATCCACAGGGAAGAAGGCGAGAACCAATTCCCCCAACTTGGCCTTGAACTGAGGTACGCGCATGCTTCTCCCCAGAATGAAATGAATCAGGACAACACAGCAAAGACTGCGCCCTGCTGCTGCCTTCGGTGTCCAGGGACAGCTCTCGATGACTCCATGGCGCTTGTCAGAAGCAGGAAGAGACCCGGCCTCTTACAGACCGGCTGCGATTTGTGTTCAGGCCAGGGCCTCTAGGCTGGCCCCGCCCCCTGCAGGCGGCAACAGCACGCACCCTGCAGCCCCGCCCCCTGCAGGCGGCAACAGCACGCACCCTGCAGCCACGCCCCCTGCAGGCGGCAACAGCACGCACCCTGCAGCCACACACCTCTGCAAGCTCAACAGCATGGACGCTGCAGATGCCAGAAGCCCCAGTCACTTCCCTGTTCCTGCTGTGAATATATCTGAACGCCTGTGTGGCTGTGGCTGTGGCTGTGGCTCGAGCTCCCAGGTGCAGACGCTGGGCGCATTCCTCAGTGCTGCAATGGGCCATCACTGTGCCCGAGGCTATCAAACAGAAACCTCTGAGCCCACTCTTCCACCCTCCCTTGCCGACACCTGCTCTTTGGGTCCTTTTATCAGCAGGGGTTTGGAGAGCTGTGTCTAGGCCTTGCCAGCGGCATCTCACCCGCAGTAGAAGACAGCCTTCTGCCAGGGGGGCGACTGGTTCACCTTCTTGGCCACTGTGTTTGCACACTCCAAGAACTGGCAGCAAGAGGGCGCCTCACACATCAGCAGGATGAAGGCGTTCATGCTGGGGGGACAGAGGGGAGGAGGGGGGCGCCTGAGTTTGGGGCTGCAGCAGCCCCACTGCCAATGCCCTCCCCTCAGGAAGCACCCCGTTTCTTCCTCCAGTTTCTGCTGAGCATTTCGACCCAGTTGGACCTGATTCCTGCCTGGTCCAGCCTCCCAGAGAGGGGTACGTTTCTGGCCTCTTGACCCCTCACCTCCAAGCTGCAGGTCAGCCACACAGGGTACCGTCACTGTGGTCACAGCACTGATCGCACTGACCAGGCAGGACCAGGGTCTCAGGAGCATCAGACACAGGCCGGTGGGCAGCACACGCTGGGGCATAGGAGTTTGCTCCTATGGGTGGGTAAGAGTCATGAGAGACTCTAGGCCCTGGCTAGGCCAAGCCTGGGAGATAGATAGTGCTGGCAATGGCCTGATTGACGGACCTCAGCTCTTGAGCTTCTTGCCTGCTGCACAGCCTCCCTACACCAGTCCTCCAGACGCCAGCTCGCTGCCTGGCCGACCCTTCCACGGGTGCGCAGCCTTTAGAGCTGGCTTGCCCTCATCAGTGCCACACTCTTGCTGTGTTAGGAAGCATGACCCGAGTGCCCACCTCTATAATGCCCAAGTGACAAGCACAGGACCTATACCTTGCCCCCATGTAGCTCTTACAGTCCTTGAGGGCACTTGGTGGATGCTAATTACGTCGAGCTCCACGTGAGCCCGGAGTGGACCATGGACACAGCTGAATGCCCCAGTGCCAGCCCTCAGCTGCCAGCCCTCCCCTGGCGGAGATGGCAAGGAGCTCACGTAGCCACCAGCCCTGTACCACCCACACTTGCCTCTCTCAACTCTGGCCCTGCTCACCTCGCACCTGATTGCCTGCTCATCTTGCACCTGACTGCCTGCTCACCTCGCACCTGACTGCCTGCTCATCTTGCACCTGACTGCCTGCTCACCTCGCACCTGACTGCCTGCTCATCTTGCACCTGACTGCCTGCTCACCTCGCACCTGACTGCCTACCCTCTCCCAACTCTGCCCTCAGCCACTGTGGTGGGGAACCCTCCATGCATGGTTCTGGAAGGAGAGGCCCATCACAGCAGACGAGGCGGATGTCGCATGTGACTGGACAGATAGATGCTCAGGGACTGCATGGCTATGACCCCGTGCCGAATAAAGGCCCAGGTGAGCCCCACTCCCAGTCCAGGCCCCTCACTAGGAAATGGGAACATGGTGGATGTGGGGAGGAGGAGGGGACCTGCCCCATGGATGGAAGTGCACAGAGCAGAGCAGCGACTCACATCATCCACACGCCAGCCACGATGTCCACAGGATAGATGGTGAGGGAGCTGAAAAGCCCCCCGACGATGCATGCTGGAAAGCAAGAGACACGGCAGCGGTTAGCTGAGCCTGGGAGAAGGCTGCACAGGAAAGGAGGGGCCAGCTGGAGCTCACGGACCCCTCCAGATGCTGGACCCCATCACCCGAGACAGCTGCAGACACTGGAGAGAGAGTGGTCACCCCCCTCTCCGGAGCCGGGGCTCACTCTGGGGGAGGGGGGACAGTGAGGGCGTCGCCCCCTCCATCCTGGGCCTCAAAAGTGGCTAGGACTGTCTGTGGAGGGTTCAGTCAGTGCTCTGCCTCCGGTGAGCCGTCTCCACGGGCTGCGGGTCCCATCCATGGGGGAGCAGCACGAAGCCTCCGACGTGGGAAACAGGGCTTGCACCCGCTTGTTTGAAAGGTTTTGGATGGTTGTGGGACTTTGTTTTATTTTTTAATTTTGGTAAGATCTCGCTCCACAGCCCAAGCTGGCCTCTGCCTCCCAAGGCTGAGGCTGCACGCAGGCGCACCATCCTGGTCAGGACTGGCGTGTCGGTCTCATGGGCACCAAGTAAAACCTAAGTGACAGCTGCGCCTTCTTAACACCAGCTGTGTGTGTGTGTTATTTTTCTCTCACACATGGGCACGTCCAGAATCAATGCTACGACTCCACAATACTGTGAGCGGAGTCAGTGTGTCTCCCTTCACCCCTCGCAGTGTGGACCTGGTTTTCTTCGCCTCAGACTGGGGTTGGCCACACCCATCCGTGCCTCCACCCACGCCCTGCAGCCAGCTTCGAAGGAACCTTGGAGCCTCCTAGATACTCCCGGCCACTGGCTGTCGCCAGGTGGGTGGTGCTGGCCAGTCAAAGGCCGCGATCAGCAACCGCCTCTTTAAACTTGCAGCAGCTCCTCGCACCGGATCCCTCCACTCAGCCTGGAATTCTGCCCTTTTCCACTTTTCCATGTAATCCTATGCACGCGGCAGGTGACGTAGGGTAGCAGACGAGGTGGCCCACAGAGCGGCATTGTGCCCCTGCTCCATATTCCTCTAAGGCCCGGGGTACTCCTCATGCTCAGTGTGCCCAGGAACATGGGGCTCAGGCAGCAGAGGCCCAGGGCCACACACCTGGGGCACTGTCTGCTTCTGGACCTGGTTTGGCTTGGGGCTGGGGGGTCTTCTTGTTTCCCTCAACACTCTGCCTACAACTCCCCCACAGCTCTGGCTTGAGGACCAGGTCACAGCCCGACAAGTAGGGGTCCTTGACAACTAAGGGCTCCAGCAGGTCTGCTCTGCAGGGGTCAAGTGCCCAAGGGGGATTCCCCCATGCAACCCCCCTTTATCCTGGCTATTGATGCCAGATGTCCTTGGGACCCAGAATAAGTGCCTCCGAGGCCCCTCACCTCAAGGAAGGACAAACATACCCCCAAAGTATCTGACTGTCTCTCAGCTCTGGTCAGAACCCCTTCTGTATTTCTATTTTTTTAATTTATTATTATTATTATTATTTATTCAATTGTGCATGTGTGCGTGTGTGCGTGTGTGTGTGTTTGTGTGTGTGTAGAATCACGGGCGAATTTGGGAACCACCATGGACCACCTGCACCTGCTGGGATTCACAAGCTCTGCCCAACCAGGACCGGAAACGCAGGCTGCCCTATGTGGGGTCTAGGATCCGAACTCAGGACCTTCTGCCTGCAAGGCAGAGGCTTAACCCCTGAGCCACCTCTCCAGCCCCTCTTCTGTATTTCTAGAGCGAAGATAAGTTTTTCTTTCCAGCCTGGAGTATATGCATGGTGCTCATGTCTGGTGCAGAAGATAACTGAGAGCAATGCAGGGTCTCTCCTGACATAGCACCTGGGCCTCAATATACTGGGGGGGGGGGTCTCCTGCTGTGCCACTGCTTTAAGGAGTATAGGGCTAGGGGGAGTTAGGGGGGAACTCTTAAGGTCAAACTAGAAGACAGCGGGTCACCGGCCAAGATGGGGGGGGGCAGCCTGTAGGACATGCTCAGGACCTCTCTCCTCCTGACACTGGCAGCCTCAGCACCACCTGGAAATACTTTGTTCAACTTGGCAGGACTTGACCTCAAAGCCTGCCCTGAGGACAGAACCTGTCTGCCAGGGCAGCACATGCCCCCTGGACATTCGGCTGGGCGCCCTGGGCAGATGGGACTCCAAGGCGCTCTTTCAGGAGAGACACGGGGTGGGTGTGCCTTGCCCTGTGTCAGGCAGACACTGGAGTCTGCCAGCCTTCTCTTCTTGAGGCTCCTGGCCTGGGCTCCAGGAATTCACAACGGGACAGAAGGGAAAGGAAAGCGGACCACGCAACGCGCTTCAGTCTGTCTTCAGGTTCTGCACGGTGCCTCGTCTTTTGTCTTCCCTAGGAACCTGAGGTGCGGGGAATGAGACCCTCGGGCAGTTAGGGGTGGTAAGGGGTCCGTAGGAGAGGCTGCCTGTGTCCCCCACCCAGGTCCCTTCAGGAGCGTCCCTCTCCCTCTCCGCTCAGCAAACTTCCCAGCCAGCAACTCCTGCCACGCGTCTAGCTAGACCCGCCGTCACCCCACCCATGAGCAGGCTTGGTCCGCAGGTGAGGACTGGGTAGCGCGCCCCTCGACCAGGTGCGCATCTTCAGCCCGCGGCGGGCCGGGGAGGGGGGGGGACGGACACGCCCTCTACGAGTCTCCGCTCCCTCGAGGATCCCCTGCTTGGCCCTGGGACCGCGAGCCCCAGGCCGGGAGCCGTGGCAACCTCGTGGGCGCCGCCGCCGCGCCCTCCCCGGCGGGTACTCACACACGGCGCCCACCACGCCCGCCATGCGGCACAGCCGGAGGTACGAGGACAGCGCGCCGTCGTCCTGCGCGGGCGGCGCGGGGGCGGCAGCCTGTTGGGGGCCGGCAGCCTCATCGGGGCCGGCAGCCTCGTCGGGGCCCGCAGCCTCCTCGGGGCCGCTCATGCTGCCGGGGCGCTCGGCTCCGAGGCGCTCGGCTCGGCTGCCCCCCACGCACAAAGGGAACGCGTCCGCGCGCGGGGCTTTGTGGCAGAGGCGGTGCGTAGCCGGGAGCAGATTGGTGGATATTAGCATAAGGGGCGGGGCCCGAGGAGAGGTAATCAGCATGGGGGCGGGGCCTGGTGTGAAGGCTCCAGGGCGGCCTGGCCTGGGGCGGGGCTTCGCGGAGGGTGTGCAGCCTGACGCCCAATCGGGGCCCTGGAGGAGGCCAGGGGTTGTGCTTCGGCCAGGCAACGCCGAGGGCCTCGCGCGAATCCTCGCCTTGCAGTACGGGAGGAGGATGCCAGCGTGACTTTCTGTGCCCTTTATTGGTACCCGAGGGGCTGGGGCTGCCTTTCCGCAATCTCTGACTTTTGAAAAAGGTCCCGCGCTGTGGCTTCCCTTGCCTTTCGGCTTGGAGAGGGAGCTAGGGCAGGATCAGACTGGCGGCTTCTTTCGGCACCCGCACCGTCAGTGGAGGGTCCAATACCCGCCCCGCAGGCTGAGGCCGGCCTCCAGGAAGCCGGGGCTGAACTCCACCTCAGCTTCGCTGCCCCTGGACTCCCAGTACAGTGCTTGCTGCCCCCGAAATGTTGTGGTCCTCAGGCTGTGGATGTCCCGGATCTGCAGAGGGTGAAAGGGGCAGGCAGGACAGGCCGTGAGTGCTAGTTAGCTGGAATTCGCGGATGCTTGCATATACCACAGACCATTCATCAGGATCATGTTTACTCCCGAGGAGAGCCCCACAAGGAACAAGCTTGTCCTACCCAGGAAACTGAGGCTCGGGGACACACAGCCAGCTGCTGGAACTGGGATGTGGCCCAGGCCTGATTCCCCAGATGGGCAGATGCCCTGCAGTGCTAGCCCAGCCTGCTCTGCTGTGAATAGTAAGTACCAGGCTTGGAAATGAGGCTCTGCTCCGGGTAACTGGCGGGTGGCCCCAGAAAAGGTCTTTCCCCTTCCATCTTGTGGGTGGCACCAGAGACATCTGTTGGCAAGTGGAGGAGAAACTTCCTTCCCATTCTTTCAAATGATTCTAAGGGGTTTGATCTGAAGTAAGCTGAGGGGGAGTCCCCTAAGCTAAGTCCCCCTTTTATCCGTAGGGACAGTGTCATAGTTAGACACAGGTGTCAACTTGACAGTTGAAGGTTTGGGCTCTGGACACATTTGTAGAGAATTAATGGTTGAGTTAAGCCCAAAGCAAACCTGCAGGAGATTGTCTAGCTGATGGGAAAGGCTCAGCCCATGGTGGGTGGGACTAGGCCCTGGAACAAAATACACAGAGCTGGCTGAGAGAGTCGGCATCCTTTTGTACACTTGACTGAACATGCTGGTCTGGCAAGTAAAGATCATCCCTCTCTAAGCCATTATGTAGAGATGGTGGGTGTGGCCAGTTCCCTCGGCCCTGGTGTTGGTGCATGCTCTCCCATCATGCTGGACTGAGAACTGTAACCAGACTATCAGTAAGAAAATAAACCTCTTGTTCCCTTAAGCCATCTGATGGTCATTTATCGGCAACCATGCAGGTGGACTGCAATAGACAGCTATCAGAGCCATAGTAAAAGCCCCGCCCTGGTGGTCTCACCGAGACATAGCTGGCATTGGTCCCTTGGGTAGTGGCATCCATGCCAGTGGCTAGGGCATGGATTGCCATGCGGGCCTGTGGAGCCACACTGATGAAGACGCGGCAGCCCCCTACATTCTTCCTGTCTGGGCTTAGGGAGGGAGTCACGAGCTCTCCACGGGGTCCAAAGAGCTGCTGGTCACATTCTGCGGGGAAGCAGGTGGACAGACTGGGTGTCACCTCAGGACAGAGGAGCCTGGGGGCACTGCTGACACCCAGCAGCTCACCGCTGAAGGCACGGGGTAGTCAATATCAGAGCTGCCTAGCGAGCCCCATTGAACCCCCATGCAGGCTACTTCCTGGTAAGGTGACTTTAGGCAAAGCTTTTGCACTTTGATTCCCAGGGCTGAGGTCAAGGGGACTCTGGCACATGGGGGCAGACCACCTTCAGGAGTGTTCCAACACTGAACCTGGTGAAAAGGTCGCACTCCAGCTGCAGGTCAGCGGCCATGACCAGAACCCAATGACCCCGCTTGCCTGCACGTCCTGAGCCTTCCTGGAGGGCACATGCGTGTGGGTAGGCCCTGTGGGAAGCAAGGAGCATAAAGCCAGTGGCTGAGGGAGGACTCCTTGGCACCTGTGCACTTAGTCACCAGCCCAGCTCACTGCAGCTGGCATCTGTCTGCAGGAGGAGGGAGCGTTAGAGCCAGCAAAGCCTAGTCCCGATGTGCCATCTTCACGTGAGGCCTGGGACCACCTGGAACCCTCTGGAACCACTGGTGAACTCACCCTCAGCCACCCCGGACTTCTGGGGGACATCAAGTCCCTAGGGCAACTAGAGGGTCTCAGAGAATATCATTCGGGCTCTGGGCCAAGCAGGCGTCTCTGAGAAACCCTTGTCTGTCTGAGGGGTATGTGGTGTGGGCGTCCTACATGTGGTAGAGACAGGCACATGCTCACCAGTGCATGAGAAGAATGCTAAGAGACATGGCTGACAGAAGAACCTGAGAGGATCCTGATGCCAAGGTCAAGGGCATGGGGCATGGTCCAGAGAGGCGGGGCATCCATGTCCATCCATCTGCCCCAGAGGAGCCCCATCCTGACCATGTGTGCAGAAGACACCGGCTGTTCCGTTTCCCTCCATCTTGCCTGGCTCCCCGCCTGTTCCCGGGAGCACAGGCACAACCATCCTGTGGGAAGGCTGAGGAGGCCCTGGCGCCTGGCCTCACCTCTGTGGAAGATGCGGGGGGCAGGCCGGCTTGCGTAGTGCAGCACCACCCCACCCGCAGGCCGCATCAGCCGCTGTCTCACTATCAGTGTGTTGGTCTTGGAGCTAAGTGCCACACCAGTCAGCTTCCAGCACGTCCTCCTCCATGTGCGCCGACTCGAAAGCAACAGCAGCTCCCCTAGGAATGGACAGGGCAGTGAGGGCCAGCACCCCAACACTGAGCCAGCAGCAGTGACTCTAGGGTGGGCCGAGCTGAGCACAAAACCCTCTTACTGCATGGCTCTAAAGAGGGGCACAATACTGAGGCTGCTCCAGGCATCTGTGAAATGCGGATCCGCACACCCCAGCGCTCAGCAGCCAAGGAGTGAAAAGGAAACACGGTGGGTCCCCAGCAGGCCTTTCTGCCAGCCGCTGCTCACGGCCCCGGACCTACCGGCACTACAGTTGAGGGAGCTCTCCAGCACTTGGAGGGTCACCACCTCGCCCAGAGGCCTCCCGATGGCCACCACGCAGTCTGTGTGCCCCTCGCCTCGCATGTCGATGGTTCCTGTGGGTGCCAGGTACTGCCTGCCGCATGGACCTGCAGAGGATGCGGATGGTGACTATGGCCTGTGGGTTGAGGAGGGGCGGCAGGCACCAGAGCATCAGACCCACGGCGCAGAGCCACCTCTAGATGGAGAAGGAGGTATGCATAGTGGGTCTGGGCTCCTGACTCTGCAACCTTTAGGTTCCTGACGAAGGCAGTCTGGGTTGGGGGGGAGGTTGTGGGGGGAAATGGCCGAGGAACACATTGGCCTCTCAAGAACGAGGACCTGAGTTTGATCCCCAGAACCTATTTGCTGGGGAGGCGGAGGCAGCAATCCCTGGAGCTCACTGGCCAGCCAGGTTGAGGAGCACTAGGCCCACGAGAGCCCGTTTCTCCACTTGTCTCCACAAGACGGGAAGCTCTTGGGGATGGTGCTAGAGGTGGTCTCTGGCCTGCACGTGTGCACAGGCATGTCCACGAACACACACATGGGCATGTGCCACTCAAACACATGCACACATATGCATGGGTGTGTACACACATGTGGGCGTGTACACATATGCATGGGCATGTACACACGGACACGTGCACGGGCATGAACACATGCACACATATGTATGGGTATGTACACACGTGTGGGTGTGTACAAACATGCATAGGCATGTACACACAGACATGTGCACGGGCGTGTACACATGCACACACACGTGTGTGTGCATGTACACATGCATGGGCATATACAGACATGCATGTGTGTACACGAAGACACATGCATGGGCATATACACACATGCACAGGCATGTGTACACACAAAAACATGTACACAAGCACACATGTATATGCAGAGGCATATACACACATGCACAGGCATCAACACATGCACACATGCACAGGCATATACACACGCATATGCACACCTGTACAGACACGTACACATGCATGAGTGTGTACATACATTCACAGACATACCCACAGGCACACACATTCATGGGCATGTACACGTACACAAACACACACACGAGTGGCCCATGACCCTGTGCTTGAGTGACAGTCCTGGCTGGCCAGGTGGAAGAAACCTAACCAGATTCGTCCAGGTTTTCCTGGGACCCCCCAGGTCTAGAAGCTGGGAAGAGGGGGCGGGCCCTGGCCCAAGGCCCGGGCCACTCCATCAAAGGACCAGCAACAGCAGCTGAGGTCTGACTGGGAACAGTGGCTTCTTCATGGGGCACCGGGCTGGCGATCCCCTGCCCGGCACAGGGTCCAGCCCAACAGCCTCGCACTGTTATGGGCTTGGGCAGATGGTGGCAGAAGTGCTGTGCCAAGGCCTGGGGTCCGAGGCAGGTGGCATGCCGGCGCTGGATGCCATCCCCACAGGACACGGAGCACTGTAGGGACAGAAGCAGAGGGTCACTGCAACCCTGCTGGAGAGTGGCCAGGACAGCGATGGCCGCAGGCGGCTGTGATCGGATGTTGTCCCTGCACACGCTGGCTGCAGGTGTCTTCTACGGATGAGGGGTTGGAACCAGAGAGGTCACACATGTGGCAACAACTGAGATTCTGTCTTGGTGTCCTGACACCAAGGGCTCAGACTCTCAGCCCTGAGGGTGGAGCAAGACCAGGGGCATCTTCTGCCATCACTAGATAGCCCCCAGTCCAGTGCTTGTCTGCCCTCCCGCCAGTTTCCATCTTCCCCCAGGCGAGATGCCCAAGGACCTTCTAGACCAGGCTGGGAGATTGGGACCTCCTTCCCCTCTTCCTTCCTTCCCTCCATCGCTGAGAGCAAGATCCTGCTGAGGGACTGAGCCCCATCTATCCATCTGTTCTGGTTTTCCTGGTCCCTTAATGGGTGCTTGACACAGGATGGCCCTGGTCCCTGTGGTACTGACCTTCTGTCTCCCAGCTTCTCGTCTCTTGTAGCTCCAGACACCTGGCTTCCCATGCCCACTCTGCCTGAGCGCCCATACCAGCAGACTGTACCCCTCCCCCAGGGACCGCAAAACCCAAGGACCTGGTACAGGTAGTACCCCTACCTCTGTCCAAGTACCAACATGCCACCGGTAGGCACAGTCAGCAAGGAAGCAAGGGACACTGGTCTGGGGCCGCACTAGATCTTCGCAGAACACCTCGTCTACCTCAGCGTCCTGGCCTTGGTGGACCCGCATGCAGGCCACCGTGCGTGTGGCAGTGCTGAGGCCACAGCTGGCTGGGCACGGGCCAAGGGACACGACTTTCCACCTGCAGGAAGAAAAGCCTAGAGAGACAGGGCTGCCATGCGACTGCACCCTGTCCTCCCTCCTCCAACAGTGGCCTGGACACAACCCCTTGCCGCTCAACCTCCTGCTTGTCCCGTTCTCCCAGATCAGACAGTCCTCAAGGACTATGCAGGAAGGAGGGAAGGGGAACCCTCTTCCTCTTTGCCCCCCCCACAGCCCCCCATCACTTGTAACCCCACACAGCTGCTTGCTGTACAGGTACCAGAAGCAATGTCCCACTGTTGGCCCTTCCCAGTTAATCCCAGCAAGCTGCCTGCACTGCAGCCTGTGGTCTTAACTGTGGTCTGCTGACCTTGCGAACTGCCAAGCAGCCCCTCAAACCCACACCTCCTGGGGGCTGTTCTAGAACACAGGGCAATGGACGATGGCATTGTCTAGACCAAGACGTTCACTCGGGGGGGGGGGCGTAGCCTGCACCTTGTCACTGTGGCATCCGAGCCTGCACAGCCAATGGCGGAGCAGCCCTACTACAAGGGACCACTAGCAAATCCCATTCGCTTAGTCATGACCAGTAAATGTACCCCGAAGTCGCCAGTGTGCTCGGGCAGGCAGAAGCAGCCTACTAAGAAACCATAGTGCCAGAAGAGAAACCGCGAATGCAGAGAGAAAAGCATGTGTCGGGTGTTGACAAATGCTGCAAAGAGAAACACAGTGCTGGGGGGCGGGGGAGCCATGCTGCAGGTGCCGAGAGGACCCTCTTTACCAAAGGGAGGCTGAGGGCAGAACAGCTTGTGTCCCTGAGACAGGACGGGGAGGGACCCTGCAGGGGTGTCTGTCTCTATCAGCTCCCAGAGAGGAATCCAGGGAAGGCTCAGGCAGTGCGAAGCTGAGCAGAAGACTAAGGAGAATCCCTGGACTCTTCCAGAACCGAGCAGAGAACAGAGTGACCACAGCATCTGAGGAGCAGCCAAGCTCTGGTATACATGCAATTCCCATAAAAAGCAGCTTTAGTGGGGTGTGATGCTACACACTTGTCATCCCAGAACTGGAAAATGAAAGCCAGAGGGTCAAGAGTTCAAGACCAGCCTCAGCTATATAAAGACCTTGAAGCTGGCTTGGGCTACATAAGACCCTAAATCCCAGTTGATCTGTAACTGTGATATGGAAACATACGCAAGTGCACGGCTAGTCTGTCTGACATAAGGAAGACACGTGCATTATTAGTGTAGGATGGATTCTAAATGGCAAAACTGCAAACAACTGGATGTGGGGAAGGGCCAAACCTCCAGGCAGAGGCCAGGTATGTACCCTTGCCCCTGTTGGATCAATACCCTGAACTCATCCAGAGTCCCCAACCTCCTCACAGTCACACCCACAGGATGGACTGCCCCCATTCTCATCCACAGAGCCCCCATCCCCTACCCGTAGGATGGACTACCCACTTGCCCTCACCACCTGACCCTGAATGGTCTGCCCCATTTCCTACTGTGTCCCTGAAATCCCCAGGGTGCCTGCTGCCCCCATCACTGCCCCCCACCACTTCCCCATCACTGCCCCACCACTGCCCCACCACTGCCCCACCACTGCCCCACCACTGCCCCATCACTGCCCCATCACTACCCCCTCACTATCCCCCACTACCCCATCACTACCCCCTCACTACCCCCATCACTGACCCCCCTACCCCATCACTACCCCCTCACTACCCCCATCACTACCCCCATCACTACCCCATCACTGCCCCATCACTACCCCCATCACTACCCCATCACTACCATCACTACCCCACCCTCCCCCATCACTGCCCATCACTACCCCCATCACTACCCCCTCACTACCCCATCACTGCCCCATCACTGCCCCATCACTGCCCCTCACTACCCCATCACTACCCCCATCACTACCCCCATCACTACCCATCACTACCCCCATCACCCCATCACTACCCCCCATCACTACCCCATCACTACCCCATCACTACCCCCATCATACCCCCCATCACTACCCATCACTACCCATCACTACCCCCCATCACTACCCCCATACACCCCATCACTACCCCCATCACTACCCCCATCACTACCCCATAACTACGCCATCACTACCCCATCACTACCCCATAACTACCCCATCACTGCCCCATCACTACCCCCCATCACTGCCCCCCTCACTGCCCCTCTCACTGCCCCCACCTGGCAGGGCAGGGCTCTGGGCTGCAGGACTCCTGGGGCTCTGGGCGAGGCAGGCCTTGGCACTGGCTGTCAGGCACGATCTCCTCCTCCTCCTCCTCCCCACGCACCCGGGCACAATACAGGATTCTCTGCGCGACCCCTCCCCCGCAGCTCAGACTGCAGGCTGTCAGCTTATATCGCCACCTGGATGAACTGAAGTCAGGGGGACCCAAAAACCCAGGCCCCTCTCTATCCCCCATTCTGTGATGGGAAGAAATATACTAGGAAGGCCTGGACCCCCCCAATTCCAGGATCCCCATAAAGAGACTTGGAACAATGGACAGTAGTCAGACCAACTCTCTTTACCAAAGGGGAAGCACAGGGCAAAAGGACTCGTGTCCGTGAGACAGGACAGGGAGGGTCAGGACGGGTAGGAGCCCTGCAGAGGTGTCTGTCTAACAGATCCCAGAAGGATCCCCACCTTGAGCCTTCCCAAGCATTACTCAGACTGTCCCCACATGTCTGCCACCCCCATGTCAGTTCCGGGAGCCCGGGACATCTGTGTCCTCTGTCATCAACATGTGTGCCCAATGGCGCAGGCCTGTTGTTCCCACTACGTGGGAAGCTGAGGCAGGAGGATCACACGTGGAAGGCCTCCCTGGGCTACAGGAGGATCACATGTGGAAGGCCTCCCGGGCTACAGGAGGATCACACGTGGAAAGCCTCCCCGGGGCTACAGGAGGATCACACGTGGAAGGCCTCCCTGGGCTACAGGAGGATCACATGTGGAAGGCCTCCCGGGCTACAGGAGGATCACACGTGGAAAGCCTCCCCGGGGCTACAGGAGGATCACATGGGAAGGCCTCCCGGGGCTACAGGTGAGTTCTAGGCTAGCCTAGGCCACTGAGACGCTGTCTCAAAATAAAAAGTGAGAAGAGGACTAGGGATGTGGCTCAGCGGTGGAGTGCTTATCGAGCTGTCTGATGAGCTGTGTCCTTGGTTAAATTCTAGTAAAAACTAAACCAAAGTGCCAACATCACCACCCCAGACCCAGCAGTGCACATGACACATCTCTCTGAACCCCACGGCCTTGCGGACACCCCGAGGTGTCCTTGTCTCGAGGGTGGCTGTGTCCTTGTGGGGGGGGGGCTCACCTGGCGGGGCACGGCTCCGGGCTACAGTCCTGGAAGGGGTCAGGCCGGGGCGCTGGCCAACACTTGGACTGAGGTAGAGGGACAGGGTGACCATGAGCCCGCTGCACGCAGCGAACAGCCAGCGGCACCCGGCCACCGCCACAGGTCACTGGGCACGGTGCCAAGGCTCGGGCCTCCCACCTGCAAGAAGAAAGCTGGGGCTTCATAAGAGACCACCCGGGGGCCAGACACCCACCCTGCACTCTACCTACTCACCGAGCAGGGCATGGGCCAGCCTGGCAGACTTCCCAGCGGCCCCTAGGGCTTGCTGGCTGAGTCACACAGCCCCTCCTGGACAGGTGTCCCCAGGACAGAATCCACGCACAGGAAACGTAGCAGCATCAGGCCTGCGGGAGAAGCAAGATGCTCCTGACCCAGTGGTCAGCTCCACAAGGACGATGGCGCCGGCACAACCCCATCCCAGCCTCATCCAACAGAGAAGGCCCATGCGCTCTGAGTGCTGGCTGCTGCTTACCAGCGGGCACCCCAACAAGTGGCTGGATCTCTCTGCGCTTCAGGCTTTTCTATATGACGGCATCTACCTAGTATTCTTTTATGCAGATTTGGCAAGAAAGGGTATGAAATGCTGTTGGGAATTACTGTTGTTGATTGATAGGCACAGTGAGAACTACTGTAAAATGCCTCCAGAATGCCTCTTGAGGGCTGCAGATGTGGCTCAACTGGTAGAGAACTTGCCTAGTGTGCATGAAGTCCTGGGTTCAATCCCCAGCTCTGCATAAAAGCATGTATGCGCAGTGGTTCAGATCTGTAATCATCGCACTTGGGAGTTGGAAGTAGGAGAATCAAGAGTTCAAGGTGACCCTTGGCTATGTAGTAAGTGGGAGGCAAACTGGGCTACATGTGTTCATCGTAAAGATGTAGTAGGGTGGGCTTCCTTCCACTCTCCTTGGGGAATTCCTTCAAAAGGACTCTCTGGTCTCAAACAGGAGGAGGCTTGACTGAGCAAGTGATCAGTGAAGTTTAAGATCTAAGAACAGTGATTATCTTCTCCCACCCTTCCCAGCCCTATAGCCTGCTATTCTACAAATAAGATGTCCAAAGACAGAAGAGAGAATACGATGAGTGGTAGAGAGATGGCTCAACGGGTAGAGTGCTTGCTGTGCAAGCATGGGGACCTGAGTTCAAGTCCTCAGAGCCCGTGTAAAAGCAGGGTGAGACGGCCATGTCTGCAGTCCGTGTCTGTAGTCCGTGTCTGCAGTCCCTGTCTGCAGTCCGTGTCTGCGGTCCGTGTCTGCAGTCCCTGTCTGCAGTCCCTGTCTGCAGTCTCAGCGTTCTACACTCAGATGGAGGTGGAGGCTCATGGACCAGCTACACGGCAGCAGACAACAGAAAGACACGACCTCAAACGAGATGGAGGGTGAGGGCTGACAGCCAGGGTCATCCTCTGATTGTCGCATGCATGCTACAGCAAGTGCACACCTGCACTCACACTGCCTGCATGCATACGGACACACATATATGCACATTTACACATGTACATATATAATACACATACACATAGATCGCATACATAAACCTGTATTCATACATATATAGACATATACACATACACATATATACACATGTATATATACACACATCATATACACATGTACACACGTGTATGTACACACATTGTATATGCATACATGTACTCAAACATGCCATACACACATATACATCATATACACACAAATATCATATACCTACACATCATAAGCACACATGCATCATATACATATCATACATCATATGCACATATACACACATACAATTCCACTCTGAAAATCAGCATAGAGAATCCTGCAAAAATTAAGCAGAGTGCGACTGTGTGACCTGCGATTTAGCCTCTGGGTCTGCACCAGAAGCACGTGAAGCAGGGCCGGGGCTGTGCACGGACCATGCTCTAGCAGCACATTCATGAAAGAAATGAGGAAAACATCCAGTTGCCCACAAACTGCGTGGTGCACATACAGTGGAACACTTCTCAGGGGTTCTGGGAAAAATTCTGATATGTACTATGATGCAGGTGACAGACGCCAGTCACAGAGAGACACATCCTACAGGATGCCACAAATCCAGAGAGGGAAACAGAGCTGGTGGCCAAAGAAGGTGGGGCGTCAGCACTGGGTGGAGACAGCTGAGTGCGAATGATGAGACTTCTGGAGGCAGGTGGTGTTGTGACTGCACAGCAAGGCCAGAGCCCGACGCCGCTGGCACAACACCTGGAAGTGGTCAGGACTCACGCATGTGCACCACACGGAACCTCTGTCATGAAGCTGCTCCCGGCTATATATGTATGTGTGTGCAGCTCTGCGGGGCTGACCTTTCGTCCACACGCACTGGCTCGCCTCACATGCACACCGTGCTCACGCGGGGCTTGGCTTTCTGAAGCCCTTCCCTGCACCCCTCAAATCAGGGCAGACCTCGGGCGGGCAAGAGCCGCAGGAGTTATCAGGCACGTCTCTCACCTCGCCCGCAGGAGACAGAGCACTGCCCCACCACAGAAGTCCACACAGGTGCAGCCTGAGCCTCTGGCTTGGTGCTGTCTGCCCAGGACTGAGCCTCCTGTCCTGGAGATGTGGTGTCCAGCTGTAGGGGGACAGCAACAGGTGGGTCCGTGATTCTCACCTGCACCCGGGCTCCGGGCTCCACTGCTCCTATTCAGATCCTTTCAGGAGAACAGAGAAAGTGGTGCTTCTACCACTGGACAAGAGATTCCATTCAATACAGGATTGCTGCATCTAGGAACTCACTGCAGTGAGACTTGTCCTTACCAGACCTGCACAATGATTGACCCACCAACATGCCCCATAGACGATCAAGGAACTCAAGAGAGAGAAGAACATAGATGGGTAACCATGGGAAATAAAGCTGAATGAGTGAAGGGAAATGCCCCATCAGTGGGGTGGTCTGAAGAAGGGTAACTTGGTATCCCACAGAGACCTGAACCCCCACAAAAATAGACAAGCCAGAGGGAACCCTGGAGTCCATACAAGAGGACAGGCAGGAAGGTGGGAGGGAATGGGAAGGGTTGATGAAGGGAGGGGAATGGGAGTTAGCGGGGATAGAGGGAAGCAGGGATAAGTATTCAATATGCTCATAAAACTAGATAAATAAATAGGAAAAAAAGAGAGTGGCTCCAACACAGAAGGGCTCCCCTCACCCCCTTGCTGGAAGCCTGTCTCTAGCTACTAGGATGACTTCGCCGCATGTCCCATTTTGGCCTTCGTAGGCTCATGGCGGCAAGCGTCCTCCACGGGCTCAGGTCTGAGGAGCAGGAGCAGGCATGGAAGCATGCTACCCCCCAGCTCACAGGAACCCAGAGCCAGCCAGCTGGCGAGAGCAAGACGCTCAGCCGGAGCCCTGGATGCCAGCCAGAGCTGAAGACTCTGCACAGCAGCCCATGCAACCTCGCCACAGCCAGGCCAGGCGGGCACAGGGCCGGGCGGGCACAGGGCCAGGCAGGCACAGGCCTGGGGTTCCAGCGGCTTAGGCTGCAGGGTGAGTTCAATCAGCCTGTGTGGAGGAAAGGGTTGCGCAGGAAGCAGCGGCATCCCAGGAAGGACAGGAAGGGACCAGAGAGGGGAGGGGAGGAGGGAGCGGAGGGGAGGGGAGGAGAGAGGATGGGAAAGAATGGGAGGGGAGGGCAAGGGAGGGGAGGGGAGGGGAGGGGAGGGGAGGGGAGGGGAGGGGAGGGGAGGGGAGGGGAGGGGAGGGAGGGGAGGGGAGGGGAGGGGAGGGGAGGGGAGGGGAGTTAAGGCTTCTAATGATCTGTACTCTCTCAACCTGGCTTGTCCTTCCAGAAGCGTTCTAGGTGTGTCCTCTGACAGTGACCCTTAGCACCCTGAGGAGTCTTCGCTCCGGCCTGAAGGATGATGGCCCCCCATGCTCCTCGTCCTCCCAGCAGGAAAGGATCCAGGAATGCCGGCGCCCTCACCTGACCCCAGCCTGGAGGGCACCGTGTCCTGAAGCAGGGCTCCGGGGTAGGCAGGTCCACGTCTGCGGAGCAGGGGCCTGAAGCTGCTGGCGCCTCCAGGCCGCCCACCCCAGGCACTGCATGTCACACTTGGGTCATGACGCCGCCCACCTGAAGACAACATAGGACTTGTCAGGCCTCGCCTCTGCCTCCAGCTCCTGTGCACCGCGCTGACCACCCCTCTGTCACACCGGGATGCCCCCCCCTGCAGGAACTCTATGCCTGGCCACCAGGTGCTCCACTCGCCTCCTGCCTTGCGGAAGCGAGCGCGGACCCCCAACCTGGTGGCAGGTTCTAGACTCATCGCAGGGCTAGAAGCAGATCGTGCCCAGCGCCAGCACCAGTTCAGGGCCAGCAAATGACTGGTGCTACCGGCCCCACACAGCAGATGCCAAGAGCCGTGTCAAGGAGGAGCTGCGGGTGGTGCCGTGTCAAGGAGGAGCTGCGGGTGGTGCGGAGGCACCAGTGGGACGGTTGTGTCTGCTGTGCACGAGGAACAAGGGAAGGAGCCGGGCCATAGACTGTGCCATGTGCCTGGGCCACCTCCCCAGCGGGACAGAGAGGGGGAGACCCACGCTGGCCACCAGCCAGAGGTGGCGAAGCAGACTAAGGCACGGTCAGTTTGGACGTGGAGGGATGAGGCGGCCAGGTGGGCTCTGTGAGGAGATAGCAGCAGTGACAAAGCGTGATGGCTTCTGTTCCCCGAGCCCCCCATCCTCACAGCCCCCTGGGAGCAGCCTCGTCCCACTTCACCCAGGAGCTGGAGGTTCGGCGTGGGTGGGGAGGAAGCTGCCACTTGCCTTGCCAAGCACCTCTGCCATCACCAGGATGGCCAGAGCCCTTGGAAAGAGGGGGCGCTCCTCAGAGACAGGGCTCAGCATGGGACACTCCCTGTCGAGGAGGCCCGCCGCACCCCTCCACATGCTCACCTAGTGGGACAGGGCTGGGAGCTGCACATTTCCACCTTTGCCACCAGGTGCCGGGCTGCTGCTCTGCACCGGGCAGGTGGCAGGACCCTCAAGGAGCCGTCCCGAGACTCCACGCAGCGCGCTAACCGCTCCCGGAGGCCTCCTCCGCAGGACACACTGCATGGGCCGAAGTCTCCGGCCACCCAGCTGAGAAGGAGAGGGTGGAGCATGGGGTCGTAGGCCAGGTTCGCAGGCGACTCAGGAGGACGCCACGGAATAGGCAGGCCTGTCCTGCTGACTCTGGCTGGGCTGGGCCCTGTGGCCCCCAGCTGCCTTTCCAAGAGGATCAGCTTTGCTGAACCACTCTGACACATACCCTGAGGCCAGCAGCCACCCCAGTACTGTGCCCAGATGGACAGTCCCGTCCCTAACAGTACGTTGCGACCACTGCCCTGCCAAGCCTGTGGGAAGCGGGTGCTTCCTCCCCAGCCCTCCTCTCAAAGATCATGAGTTGGAATGCTTAGTCCCTAGCTAGAGGTGCTGTTTGGGAAGATTCTGGAACTTTTAGGAAGCGGACCCTTGCTGGAGGAAGCACATCACTAAGGCAGGCATGAGATTTTGCGAACCCGGCCCCGCTTCCTCTCTCCTGCGTGCTGCTGCAATGACCCAACCTCCTGCTTCAGCCACCACGTCTTCCCCGCCATGATGGACTTTGGCATCCCTTCTGGAGCCCCAGGCCAAATCATAAGCCCTTCTCCCTCGTGCTCTGTGAGTCAGAGGATTTTCCCACAGCATAGGAGCGTTACTGCACGAGGTGGTCACCGTCATCTAGCAGTGAGTGCCTGAGCTTGGGGAGGCCTGGACCACCCGGCCAGGTGGCCACAGGTTGACACCCCTGGCTGCTGCTGCTGCCGCCCTGGGTTCAAGTCTCAGCGTATTCACCGTGAGGACACTGACAGGCTGGCCCAGACCGCAAAAGTTAGCACACTGCCCGGCCCACCCAGGCCCTGAGAGCCCTCACGAGCCAACTGGTCACTGGGCTCAGTACTTACTAAGGGGGGCAGGGAGCAGGAACACAGGGCTCTGGCCATGCAGGTGGCTGTGGGCTACCTCGGCACTGGGCGGTATCTACCCAGCTGTTCTGGGTCTGGTCCAGGCAGCTGTAGGTCACCCAGCGCAGTCCTGGGAGGACAGAGAGAGGACTCAGTCACCTCCACAAGGGGCCCAGCAGGTGTAGGGCAAGCCACGCCCTGGGTCTCACCTGCCCCACAGCTCACCGAGCAGGGCCCACGCACGGCAGCCCACAGCCAGACTGCCCGCTGCTTTGGCTGGAAATAGGTGAAGGTGATGTCTGGGCGGGTAAGGTCTCCATACTCTTCCCCATACCGCCGGTACACCTGCACCGGGGCAGATGGGGGCTCCTTGAGCACCGGGGCAGATAGGGGCTCCTGAGACGTCAGCACAGTCAACCTGCCCTAGAACCTCCCGTGTTTCATCTCTCTGGCCCCATGTTCCCGGGCTCCAGCGGCAGACAGAAAGGACTCAAGTGTCAAGCTCTGCTTGGGGTGGAGCGGGCCAGGCACCTACCGCAGAGTTGGTAGGTGTGTGGTGGGTAATATGGTACCACAGTGAATGGGTTGACAGGACAAACTAGAGTCTCTATCAGAGGTCAGGAGCAGTGTCGGGCCAGGGTGTGGTCCAGCAGAGGAGGCCCAGGCCAGGAGTCAGCAGGAAGAGACAGGATCCAAGGGTCTCACGGACACCTGGTAACCCTCAGGGACCGTGAGTGTGTTCAGAAGTGTGCCTGGTCTGTCTGCACTGCAGAGGACTCGGCTCAAAAGGGTGCCAGCCGAGAGGCCAAAGCCAGAGAAGCCCTGCAGTTCAAGGTGGCATTTGACACCTGTCTCCATGCCCATGTCTGGTCAGCCAGCACAGGCCTCTGGGCAGTGAAACAGATGCTCAGTTCCCATGCAGGGAAATCCCAATGCAGTGTCCAGAGAGGTCCTGGATCTGCCTGCTGGGAGCATGCTGGGGGAGCTGCTCCCAGCCGGCCTCCAGCCCAGCGAGGGGCGAGGGGCCGGCAGGGCGAGGGGCGAGGGGCCGGCAGGGCGAGGGGTGAGGGGCCAGGGAGGGCGAGGGGCGAGGGGTGAGGGTCCAGGCAGGGCGAGGGGTGAGGGTCCAGGCAGGGTGAGGGGTGAGGGGCCAGGGAGGGCGAGGGGCGAGGGGTGAGGGTCCAGGCAGGGCGAGGGGTGAGGGTCCAGGCAGGGTGAGGGGTGAGGGTCCAGGGAGGGCGAGGGGCGAGGGGCGAGGGGCCGGCAGGGTGAGGGGTGAGGGGCCAGGCAGGGCGAGGGGCGAGGGGTGAGGGTCCAGGCAGGATGAGGGGTGAGGGTCCAGGCAGGACAAGGGGTGAGGGTCCAGGCAGGGTGAGGGGTGAGGGTCCAGGCAGGGTGAGGGGTGAGGGTCCAGGCAGGGTGAGGGGTGAGCTGATCCACATGGGAAGGCAGGAGAAGGGTAACCGCTCATGGGCACTGTTCTGGCCCAGGTCCTTCTGTGGGAGCCCTGCAGCGGGGCTGTCTGTCTCTACAGCGGGGCTGAGGAGACTGGGAGACTTTGATCCACCCACACATGCCCTCTCAGGCAGAGAACACCCAGGGGACGCAGGCGGGGGACAACCTAGGACACACCAGTGTGACACCTTCCAGCACCTCATGAGCCTCTGCCCAAAGCAACAGCAGGAGCCAATGTCCGTCCCCTGGAGCCTTTCACACTGGTACAGCCTCCTTGCTCTGCTACCCATCCAGAGTACTAGCTCTGGCCACGCCTCTAGCCCCACCACACTTCCTGAAGACTCTGACTCCCCCACGGGACCCTGACCCCTCATGGACCCTGACCTCCACGCGGACCCTGACCCCCTTCCTCATGGACCCTGACTCCGCATGGACCCTGACCCCGCGTGGACCCTGACTCCGCGTGGACCCTGACTCCGCGTGGACCCTGACTCCGCGTGGACCCTGACTCCGCGTGGACCCTGACTCCGTGTGGATCCCTGACTCCCGTGCAGACCCTGGCTCTGCATGCGTCCGCTCTCCTCCCGCATCCTTATACTGGTCTGAGATGTGCCAAGCCTGCAGATGACCTGTTGCCTTTCACCGTGCGCAGGAGCCCACTCACGACGGGTCCCCAGTAACCGCTGAAGAAACAGATGCGTGAGTGAATGATGGACAAACGAGCATACGGCCAGAGCCGCCGCAGAGCCTCTAGTGCCCTGGCCCACCGACGGTGACCTGGATCTCCATGTCATCCCGAGCCGCTCCCCAGAAGCGCATCTCCTCGCGGCGGGGCAGCTGGTCCTCGGCGAGTGTCACTCTGTATTCCATGTGACTGTCTTCCAGGAGGGACGGGTACGTGATGCTGGACGAGATGCTGCCCCTCCCCGCCACGACATAGCGCCCCTGGATCCTCAGCGCTGCGAGAAGGAAGTCGCCCATCAGCACCGTGGAAAGACACCTTCTCACAGGCCAGTGGTCCGCCGAGTAGGCGCCACCCCTGGGAAGGGTGACGACCAGCGAGGAAAAGAAAGGAGGTCCCCATACCGTGGCTCTGCCTCCTTCCGGATCCCGGCAGAGGAGCTGAACTCCGGGCCCCTGGGGGCTTCTCACCTAGACAGTCCTCCCGCTCCCCCCACACCTCTGTCATGCACACTCGCATACCACTCTGGGGGCTTCCCCACAGGTGCGGCTCCAGGCCCGTTTCTAGAAGCTGGTGGGCCCCATGTCTTCCGCCCATCCTGAGGGCACTCACACACAGCTTCCAGGCTCATGGACCCCGGACAATGACCTCTTCAATGGGGTCAAAGGAATAGGCCACCCAGGAAATGAAGACTTGTTATGGGATGTAAGGTGCCTGCTTGCAAACAGGTGGCCTGAGTTCAACCTCTGGAAGCCCACATGGTGGATAACTTCTGAAAGCTGTCCTTTGACCTCCACCTGTCCACTACCACACTCATTGTTCTCTCTTTCTCTCTCCCTCTCTCATAAATAAATAAATCAATCAAATGGTTTAAAAAAAAAAAAAGACTTACTATGGCAGTGAACCAACCCCGGGGGAGAAATCTGGCCTCAGAGATGAGGCGTAGGTCTTACAGGCTAGGATGTCAGTGAGGTAAGCCAGTGAAAACAGATGCAGATGAGGCCGCCTCCTGGGCCGACTGCACTGTGGGCATGTGCCACGCCCCAGTGTTGGAAGGCCACCCCTGTTCCCGGGACATGAGCTGGAGTCCGGGCAGCTCCAGCACCAGCCTCCAGGCGCCTCTTCAATGATTAACCCGCATTTCCCCACTCCCTGGAAGAGCGCAGCCTTGAGCAGCTGTCAGAAGCTTCCCGGAGTTCCCAGAGCACCTGCAAACCTGGGATCTTGGGGAGCCCCCAAACTACAGCTGGTTTCAGAAGCGAGGGCAGGGCTGGTGAGATGGCTCCGTAGACAAGGCGCCCGCTCGCAAATCCCACAACCTGAGTTCCACCCCCAGAAGGCCACATGGTGCACGTATTCATTTTTCTTTCTCTCTCTCTTTCTCTTTCCCTTTCTCTCAAATAAAAATAAAATAAAATATAAACACTAAAGATTAAAAAGAAGTGAGGGCATCTTATGGAGGGGTGGTTGGCTAAGGGCGAGTGGGAGTCCCCAGTCAACTCACCCAAGTGCGAGAAGAGGGGTCTGCGGTTGATGACATGCACACTGGTCATGTTGCGAGTAACCATCAAAAACGTGACATATTCTAGGGAGAAGCAAAGCAGGAGGCCGGGTGGGTCGCCGGCCAGCCACACCACAGCAGCACAGAAACGCGAGTGGCTCTCAGGGACAGTGAGCCGCTGAGGTCAGGCAGGGCTGGAAGGCCACCTGCGAGGCTACTGCCCAGCCCAGGCAGGACCACACCCAAAGACTTCAGCTGGCAACACAGCCAGAGACGGGGCTCAAGTTCTGTGCTAACCACAGAGTGCTGCAGGAAAACCCCTACCTCCGGCTCCCCCACCTCTGCCTCCCCACCTCTGTTTTTACCTCTGCCCCCACCTGTCTCCCCTACCTCCAGCTCCTCTACCTCTGCCCCCACCTGTCTCCTCCACCTCTGGCTCCCCCACCTCTGCCCCCCCACCTCTGCCCCCACCTGTCTCCCCTACCTCCGGCTTTCCCAGCTGTGAAAGAGCCGTTGTGCCGCCTGCAGGTGCTGTTGTCCCCGCCACACACGTGGCATGCGTCCCACACCTGCCCAGAGTCCATCCTGCCATCACAGCCAAACATCTGCACAAGGGGGAAGCAGGTCACGTGATGGGAGGCGCTGGTCTCTGTACCGCTCCTGTCACCCCTGGACTCTGGCATGTGCCCTCTGAAGCATCTTACTGTCCAACATCTGCAAGCAGCAGCACCTAGAGAGCTTCTGTGAGCTGCCCACGGTCACAGCTGTGACCCGGGCTGATCCCAGCGCCACTCCCCAGGGGACCGGGAGGCAGCTCACCAGGGCGACTCCAGCAGGCCAGCCGCTCAGACAGCCCTCCAGGGCTCTGGCATGGGCAGGCTCTAGCCCACAGGGGCACAGGGAGACCCGGGCTGTGCGCATACCTACCCTGCACCTGCCAGACACACACAGGCTCAGAGCCCCGTCCTCCCAAGGGTGGTCAGGCACACAGCGGGTCCCATCCAGGAAGCTGTCTCCACGCCTCACGATGAAGCTCTCGCCAACGGCCCGGCACATGTGTCCACATAGAGTGTCCCCTGGGAGGGCAGCGTGACAAGGAGGGCACTGTGTCAGATGAATGCATTGCTGGGACCTCCTACAGTGGCTCTGCCAGGCGGGGTTGAGTGGGCTTCCTGCCACCCCTGGCTAGCCGTGTACTTGTGCACGTATCACCATCATGGTCTCACAACCGTGATGACTGGATTCTGAGCCAAGGAGCATGCTGGCACGTCCCCTGCGCCCTCTAACAACCCAAAAAGGAAACTCTACAGACTCCGGGAGGGGCTCGCAGCTCCCTGCTGGCGACAAGCCAGGCCGGGATATGAGTCCAGCCCCGGTCCGACCAGCACTGGACAGAGGGTGGCCGACCCCAACATCTCTGCCTGGCAGGGCGTTCCAGGGCCCTGTAGCCCTGTGCTCCACAGCCCACCTTGGCTGTACTGCACCGCGGCGTCCCAGCGGTAGAAGGAGGTGCTGCCCTGGGGCAGGTGCAACGGCTGGCTGTCGGTCTGCGCACACTGCTCGGACATGAACTCCAGCTGCGTCTTCTCGCAGGCCTGGCCAGGGGAGGTGGAGGACAGGGAGAGGCCTGGTCATTGACAGCCAGCATGCGACTTAGGCGTAGTTAAGACGTGGGCATAACTCATCCCCAGGCCATGACTCATGCCTGCTCTGAAGACGGAGTAACCAGACCACCTGCCCTTCTCTTGAGAAGAAAATTCCAGAGAATTTATGAAGGACACTGCGGCAGTACAGAGGAAGCAGGGGAAAGCACTGGTATTTCAGGTCCCAAACCTGAGGAAATGGGTGAGCTGCATATTCACTACACAGGGACGTCAGAGTCGGGAACATAGTGCCTCCACCTTCGAAGCCTCCTGCCCATTTCCACAGTGGGACAAAAAGAGTGGAGCAGATAAGCTTCACAGAGATGACAACCATGACCCCGCACTCAAGACCTGGGGAGGCTTTGAATCTCCGCTGATGGAAGGCAAGGGCCGAGAGAAGGGAACACAGACCATGCATACAACATCCATACAACATCCATAGAGACCATCCATAGAGCATCCATACAGACCATCCATACAGACCATCCATATGACATCCATACAACATCCATACAACATCCATAAAACATCCATAGAGACCATCCATATACACCATCCATACAACATCCATAAAACATCCATAGAGACCATCCATACAACATCCATACAACATCCATACAGACCATCCATATAACATCGATGAAACATCCATACAGGCAATCCATACAATATCCATACAGACCATCCATTCAGACCATCCATACAACATTATACAATATCCATACAACATCCATACAGATTATCCATACAACATCCATACAGACCATCCATACAACATCCATACAGACCATCCATACAACATCATACAATATCCATACAACATTCATATAGATCATCCATACAACATCCATACAACATCCATACAGACCATCCATACGACATCCATACAACATCCATACAGACCATCCATACGACATCCATACAACATCCATACAGACCATCCATACAACATCCATACAACATCCATACAGACCATCCATACAACATCCATACAGACCATCCATATGACATCTGTACAGACCATCCATACAACATCCATACAACATCCATACAGACCATCCATACAACATCCATACAACATCCATACAGACCATCCATATAGACCATCCACACAACATCTATACAACATCCATACAGACCGTCCATATAACATCCATAAAACATCCATACAGGCAATAAATACAATATCCACGCAGACCATCCATATAGACCATCCATACAGACCATCCATACAACATCCATACAACATCCATACAGACCATCCATACAACATCATACAATATCCATACAACATCCATACAGACCATCCATATGACATCATACAACATCCATACAACATCCATATAGACCATCCATACGACATCTGTACAGACCATCCATACAACATCCATACAACATCCTTACCACATCCATACAGACCATTCATACAATATCATACAACATCCATATAGGCCATCCATATAACATCATACAACATCCATACAGACCCATCCATAGAGACCATCCATACAGACCATCCATACAGACCATCCACATAACATCCATACAACATCCATACAGACCATCCATACAACATCATACAATACCCATACAACATCCATACAGATTATCCATACAACATCCATACAGACCATCCATACAACATCCATACAGACCATCCATGCAGACCATCCATACAACATCCATACAACATTCATATAGATCATCCATACAACATCCATACAGACCATCCATACAACATCCATACAACATCCATACAGAACATCCATACAACATCCATACAACATCGTACAGACTATCCATGCAGACCATCCATACAACATCCATACAGACCATCCATACAACATCCATACAACACCCATAAAACATCCATACAGACCATCCATACAACATCCATAAAACATCCATAAAACATCCATAGAGACCATCCATAGCACATCCATACAACATACAACATCCATACAGATCATCCAAACAACATCCATACAGACCATCCATACAGAACATCCATACAACATCCATACATACCATCCATACAACATACATACAGACCATCCATACGATATCTGTACAGACCATCCATACAACATCCGTACAACATCCACACAACATCCATACAGACCATCCATACAACATCCATACAACATCCATATACCATCCATACAACATCCATACGACATCCATACAGACCATCCATACAACATCCATACAGACCATCCATACAACATCCATACAGACCATCCATACAACATCCATACAGACCATCCATATAGACCATCCATACAACATCTATAGAACATCCATACAACATCCATACAGACCATCCAAACAACATCTATACAGAACACTCATACAACATCCATATAACATCCATAAAACATCCATACAACATCCATAAAACATCCATAGAGACCAACCATACAGACCATCCATACAACATCCATACACCATCCATAGAGACCATCCATATAGCATCCATACAACATCCATACAGACCATCCATACAGAACATCCATACAACATCCATACAGACCATTCATACGACATCTGTACAGACCATCCATACAACATCCATACAGACCATCCATACGACATCTGTACAGACCATCCATACAACATCCATACAACATCCTTACCACATCCATACAGACCATTCATACAATATCATACAACATCCATACAGGCCATCCATATAACATCATACAACATCCATACAGACCCATCCATAGAGACCATCCATACAGACCATCCACATAACATCCATACAACATCCATACAGACCATCCATACAGACCATCCATATGACATCCATACAGACCATCCATACAACATTCATATGAAGTCCATATAGACCATCCATACAGACCATCCATACAACATGCATATGACGTCCATATAGACCATCCATACAGACCGTCCATACAACATCCATACAATGTCCATACAGACCAAAACAAGTCGCAGATTCTAACTCAGTGTCAAAAGAAGGGCAACAAGACGGTTCAGCTGGTAAGAGCGTTGTCAGCAGGCCTGGTGACCCAAGTTCAATCTCCATAACCCACTGGTGGAAGGAGAGGACCGTGCACCGCACACGCCATGGCACACGTGAAGGAGAGGACCGTGCACCGCACACGCCATGGCGAACGTGAAGGAGAGGACCGTGCACCGCACACGCCATGGCGAACGTGAAGGAGAGGACCGTGCACCGCACACGCCATGGCGAACGTGAAGGAGAGGACCGTGCACCACGCACGCCATGGCACACGTGAAGGAGAGGACCGTGCACCGTGCATGCCATGGTGCATGTGAAGGAGAGGACCGTGCACTGCGCACGCCATGGCGGAGTGCACCCTTGCACATTCAGGGACAACATAGTGACAGCGGATCCCTTACACACTGCTGGTGGAGACGTAAGACCAAACAGGAACTATCAGAAATATCTTGGCAATTCCTTAAATAGCTAAAAGTAGATTTTAAAAATTAAGATGTTAGGCGTAGAATTACCAGATGCCCAGCAATTCCACTCTTGAATGCCATCATGGTTTACAATGGCGCTCTCTCCAGAGGTCATGCTGAAACTCGGTCCCATGCCACAGGGCTGGGACGCGCAGCCGTGGGAGGGATAAGGTCTCATGGATCGACTGCATCCTTGGGAGAGGGCACGAGGGCACGAGGGCAGGCCTTTCCCTCTCAGCCATATGAGGCCCCGACATGCCTCACCTCTGGGGATGGACGGCTGTCCCCAAACAGCAAACCTGCCAGGACTTTGATGCTGAACATCAAAACAAACAGACTGAGCCAGGAAAACAGAAGCAGCTTGAAGATGAGGCTCCAACAGACTTGCTTCCAACTCGCAACAGCTGCACGTGCTGTAGCCAGAAAGTGCAAATGGCTCAGGTGCCCATCGACAGATGATGGACAAAGCATTGTGCTACACCATGGGATGCTCTTTGACCCTGAGCAGGAAGGAAGTACTGACAGATGGCACAACATGGATGACTCAAGAGGCCACGGGTATGGTGGTGCTTATGTGAGGTGCTTAGGACAGGAAGATCTGTGAGGAAGGAAGCAGGCCAGGGCTGCTGGAGGCGAGGAGCGAAGACTGCCTACCAATGGAGTGCTCCTCTGGAGTGAGGGGCATGATTGGAACGAGAGGCAGGCAGTGCCCCCCCCCCCGACACTGCGGCACGCTAGATGCCCTGGGCCGTGAACCCTGCAATGCTCGGCTAAGCCACGTGTTCACCCCAGGGTACACAGAGGACTGCTCTCGCTGTGCCGTCCGGGGCTGCCTTTCCAGGGTTAGCGAGATGGGATCCAGTAGACAAGGTGACCCTTGGGGAGGGAGGTGGTCACTGGAGAGACCCTGCTGGCTGCCAGGAGGCATGTTCTGGCTTGTGCCGCAGTTCCACGGGGGTGGGGGGTGGGGGGTGGGCGGTGGAGGTAGGGGGTGGGGGGTGGGAGGGGGTCAAAATCAGCCACACTGGCTGCTGGCTCCACTCGCCCTCTGGCTAGGACGTCAGCCTACCTGGGTGTTGCACATCTCGGCCTGGAGGTCAGCACCCACACATGCACGCCCCCCAAAGGCAGGTCTGGAAATGTCCACAAGACATGGGTGAGATCAGAGGACAGTGCGGGAACCAAGAGGGGGGTGATCATCATCCCCTTCCTGACCAGCCGTGAGAAGGCGCAGAAAGTACCTGGGATTGTTGCATTGCCGCCTCCTGGTGATCACGCCTCCGCCGCAGGAGCGAGAGCACGGGCTGCGCGGGCCCCAGCTCGACCAGTGCCCGTGGACCGCAGCCACAGAGGGCAGCTCCGCCAGCGATCTGCAGCTGCCCTTAGCACACCACTGCAAGGCAGGCATGGCTGTCTCCCACACCCACTGGGGATCCCAGCACACACGCACAGGGACCCCAACACACAGAGACATGTGCAGGGACACCAACACACAAGGAAACGCACACAGGGATCCCCAACACATAGTCACTCGTGGGGATCCCCAACACACAGGGAAACACACACAGGGATCCCCAACACAGAGACACTCATACACAAGGTCCGCAATATACAGGGAAATATACATGTAGGGATCCCAATACACAGAGAAACACATACATGGGGAGTCCCTAGCACAGAGACACTTAGACACAGGGACCCCAACACACAGAGACCCTCACATGAGGAAATCCCCACTACAGGGACCCCATCCACCAAAGGATGCTAGCCAGCATATAGGGGTCCTTGCATATACATAGACCCCCCAACACACAAGAACCCCATACGTAAGGTCTCTCAACACATATAGGGACTTCCAATGAAGGAATCCCATCCAGCACTACAAACCCCAACACACACAGGGATCTAACTTCCAATACAGACATCCCCAACACAGGGATCTCACAAGTACCCTGACCCGCCTCGCTCTGCTCAGCTAACTCACAGGAGAGAGGAGGGGTCTGGCTGCCCAGTGAGAAGGAGGGAGACCCTAGGAAGACGGGGCTCTGCAGCAATCTGCAGCTGCCCTTGGCATGCCTCCACCTAGCAGGGATGACTCTCCCACACCCAGTGCTCTTACGTGTGTCACACTGACGCTCTGCAAACCCCTCTGTAACATGGGGGCTATAGGAGAGATGAGCCAGAGGAACTCGAGGCCCTGGGAGGGGGCTCAATACACCACTTCTCAGGAGAAGCAGACCAGGGGCTCTAAATTTACATGTACACACATACATGCATGCGTGTATGCATGCACACACCACGTACATATGTACAGCATGTGCATGCACGCACACACACACTACGTACACATGTACAGCACATACATGCACACACACACACACCAGGAACACAGCAACCTTCCCACTGGGGTTACTAGTTTAACAAATTCAGAAAAGCCACCACCACCCTTCCAGGTCTGCAGAGGGAAACCTACAGTCAGGCATGTCTGCGTACACACAAGGCCACCCCTCTCCAGCTGAGCAGGTGGTCTCAAGAGACCCTTCAGAGCCCCCTCCCACTTTCTAACCTCTTATCCCTCTTTGAGGAAAAAGGCTGACAGGCTGGAGGAGGACAGTGTGAGCATTTGCACACACACAAGCACACTCACAGACATGCACATGAGTACACACATGCACGTGGAAAGGCACTTACGAAGTGCACATTATACAGATATACATGGGCATGTACACACGGGCAGACTCAACAGACATGTGTATAAACATATGTGCACACAAAGACACATGCATACACATGTGCATGCACACACAGGCACATGTATGTAAGCATGCATACACACAGAGACACATGTAGACACACGTGCATGCACACACAGGCACATGTGTGTACACAGAAACATGTACAGACACATGTGCACGCACACACAGGCACCTGTATGTAAACATGCCTACACACACAGGCACGCGTGTACACACACACACACACACACACACACACACACACACACACACACATGCACACAAGCTTCATCTTTCATCCTGCTCTGACCTTCTCCATGCCACATTCTGTGCCATCCAAGAGTGGAATGAGCAAACGGCTGCAGCTGCTTGGGTCCAGGGGGTCTGTGTGGCAGGAGAGAGTCTGGCACACATCCTAAGAGGGGAGAAGGTGGGTGGCTAAGGGGCTGGAGTCCCTCCCAGACCACAGGGCACTCTGGCACAACCGGTACCCTGCTCCATGCTGGTGGGGGCCAGGACAAGGCTGACTCTGCAGCAGGTCGAATGCCCTCCTACCAGAAGCAACGCATATGGCACCATTCAAGGAAAAGCATGAAGGCTTTTGTTCAAAATATTTAAAAATGTTAATAGGCGATCAGCAGGAAGCCTCCGCTGCGGGCACCCTGCAGGGCGGTCAGTGAGCCTGTGGGGCGGACCCAGGCAGGGCGTGGACTCACCAGGCCCTCCCTAGTGAAGCTGCAGGCAATTGCTGCAGGCCCAAAGGCGACTCGGCACTGCGCATCAGCACTGTAGTAGAGGCCAGGCTGCACGACGGGCTGCTGCCACGTGGATCCAGACTGCAGCCCGGGGGGGTCCCGCAAGCAGTGTGCCCGCCCTGTGCTGTGATGGACCATGGATGCCAGTGGGGTCAGATGGGGGCATGGAAATGGGACCCGACGGATGCCAGTGGGGTCAGGAGGAGGGCACAGACATGGGGCCTGATGGATGCCAGTGGGGTCAGAACAGGGGCATGGACATATGGACATGGGACCTGACAGATGCCAGTGAAGTCAGGATGGGAGCATGGACACGGGGCCCAATGGGTGCCAGTGGGGTCAGGATGGGGGCATGGACATATGGACACGAGGCCCGATAGGTGCCAGTGAAGTCAGGAGGGGGGGCATGGACACGGGGCCACTGGCTTGGGACCACCAACACTGGGTGGAAAGCAAAGCGATGGAGGTCAGGAGAGGTGGAGAACGCCACGAGTAACGGGTGGGCAGGAAAGGGCAGGGGACAAATGCCTAGTGGGGGAGTGAGGTAGAGGATAAGGGGCCACTGAAAGATGTCTAGGAATGGAGTGTGTGGGATAGATGAGTGTGTGCAGGGAAGCGCGAGAGAAGTGAGGACCGGGGTGGGAGAGGATGAAAGGGTCCCAGGACAGTGGGATGGGAGTGGCAGCTGACCCTGGCTAGGTGGAAGCGATACCTGAGCAGATGCCGCAGATGTCTGCGGCTGCACATGGACCAGCCCAGGGCCGCGTGGGCCGGCACCGCACCATCAGACATCATCACGTGGCCGCTGGCCTTGCAGGAGCTGGAGCTGCCTGGAGCTCCATCATGGTCCAGGCCAAAGCTGTAGACAGAAGGAACTCAGAGATGGGCAGGGTCAGAGGTGACCAGCAGACTGGGGGGCTGGGCCAGGCCACGTCTCTGTCTCTGTCTGGCGACTCTCCCAGCCTGAGTTGACCCTGGTACTGTTACTAGCTAACCTAGGAGGAATCCAGGAGCCCCTGCTAAGTCCCCTCCTACAGCCCAGGGGAGAAATGCTGGTCCAGCTGTCCTCCTTTGGCTAGTGAACATCAACAAGCTTTTAAAATGTAGCAGCCATTACACACACGCATACACACACACCTCAGTGGTAAATTTTTTTGTAAACCTGGAGACCTGATTTCATTGTCCAGAAGTGCATGGTGGAAGGAGAGAACTGATTTCCCAAAGTCATCCTCTGACCTCCATCTGTGCACCATGACATGCATCACGCATGTTCTCTCTCTCTCTCTCTCTCTCTCTTTCTTTCTCTCTCTCATAAATAAATAAATAAATAAAATTATTTTAGATGTAGCAGCCAAGCTATTCCATAGTATTACCAACCTGAAGGATGGAGATGGGAAGGAGGACCCAGCTTTGGGGTCTACGGACTGTTTGGGGTTCTGGTGGCTGATGGTATGAGTGTGGCGAGCTGTCGTGGTTTAAAAGCCTGAGAACACGTGCTGCCTCCCCCTTTCTGTTCACAGACAGACAGTGCCTCCCAACACCCTGGCGAAACCCCCCTGGAGCCTAGAGGGGCAGGAGGCTGGTCAGAAGCTGCTGGGGGCAGACCCTCTGAGAGGAAGAGGCGCAGGCTCCACTCTGAGCCGGGGGAGGCTCCGGGGATCAGCGGGCCACCAGGGGATCAGCAGGCCACCAGGGGATCAGCGGGCCACCAGGGGATCAGCGGGCCACCAGGGGATCAGCGGGCCACCAGGGGATCATTTGCTTTTTACTCTGTGAAATGTCTGCATCATCTGACTTTTTTAAATGGTTGGATATTATTTTCATAATTAAAAAAAAATAAAACATCTGACGGATCAATGGTAAGAAATGGGAGCGAAGATTTGCTGACAGGACCGTAAGCTGTGCACAGCAGCAAGGGTTTGGAAGCAACCCACCTACCAACGAGAGGGGGTTCTGTCACATCCCATGCAGAACAAACCAACAAGAAAGTAAGCAATCCAGGAATGACTTGGTGTGTATCACTGCATCCAAAACCGAGGGAGGGCTGAGGAGACGGCCCGGCGCCCGTGGGGCTTGCTGGAGTCCAAGGACTGAGAACCCATGCAAATGCCCGTGGGTGTGGCCACCCGCAGTAACCCTGAACTCAGGAGGCAGGCACAGGGGACCCTCAGAGCCAGAGCTAGACTAGCCGAATTAGCGAGCTCTGTGCAAGTGACAGGCACTGTGCGAACATGGGGGACAGTGACTGAGCAAGACACCGTCTTCCTCTGGCTGCCACACACGCGTGTGCATGAACACGTGTATCTATGAGCATGCACACAGACACACATGCACACACGTGTGCATGAAAATGTGTATCTATGAGCATGACACAGACACACCCACACACGTATGCACGAACATGTGTTATCTATGAGCGTGCACACAGACACACACACGTGTGCATGAACATGTATATCTACGAGCACACAAGCGCATGCACACACACGCACACCTGACAAGTAGAGGCAGGAAGATCAGGAGTTCAACGTCACCCTCGACTACAGAGTGAACAGAGGCCAGCCTGGGCTACAGAGCGAGCGGAGGCCATCAGCTACAGAGGCTCAGAACAACACAGCACTATAACAACAGAGCAGGGCAAGGGAAGATACAGCATAACCCCGTTAGGAAATCAAAAGCTATAATTCTGTGTGTGCATTCGGGATGGAAATTAGACATAAATGCAGAGATGTTTCCATAAGTGGTGGGATTTGGGCAGCCTGCTGCTTCTTCCCAGGATTTCCTATAGGATTTATTTTCGAGGAGCCAGAAGGGTAACTCGGCATTTAAAGGCGCCCGTGCACAAACCTGGTAAACTGAGTTTGATTCCTGGAGGCCACCACAGGAAGGAGGAAGAGAACTGATTTCTGAATGTTGTCCTTGGACCTCCATGTACGCACCTCTTCCCTCCCAACTTCCACCCACCTCAGACAAACAAATACATTCTTAAATATTCATTTTCTAATTGCTAAGTTTGTTTGCTTATTTAGAGAAAGGGGGCTGCTTTTAATTCCTCGATGATCCAAAGTAGAGATTTCCCGACTCACGCCCCTGCTAAGTAGCTTGGGTAAGCTCTTTCTGGAAGGCTCTGCTGCCTGCCGAGACCACTGCCCTCCCCCTAAGGTACAGATCAACTCCCTGGCCAACATGGGGCAGCTGGGATGACATACCTATGCCCAATCTCATGGGCAATGGTCACTCCCAAGTCGAAGCCAGTGTCCTCGGTAATAAGGCAGCTCCAGAAGGGGGAGCAGATGCCCCCGAGCTGGGTGACCCCCCGAACCTGCTGGTTACCATCAGGCAACTCCAGGTTAAACCTTGGCAAGAGGAAAGACTCACATGAACTACAGCCAGTCAGTCACCTGCCCAGAGCACTGGCCTAGGCAGGTGGCCAGCCCGCGGGAAGGCTCGGCTACCTGGTTATATAGAGGACCAGGTCGGCGTGCCCGGGATCCCTGTCGTCGGTGGGGTTGATTGTGCGGCTCCACTCACAGATGCTCAGCAGGGACGCGGTGATGTTGGAGGTGATGTTCGGAGCCCCCTAGGGACAATCACAGGGCCTGTCTGTACTGGGGTGGGCCCAGGGTGGCTGTCACTGACTACAGCTGCGCACTCCTCCCTGGGTCTTCAAAACAACCCCATTGCTACTCCAGATGGGGAAACCGAGGTCATTCAGCTGGGCTGAGTGCCGGGAGAGCCACTGGTCTATCCGCAATGCCCCACAGATACCACGCTGCGGGCTCCACAGGACTGGATGAGGGGAATGGAGGGGGGCCTCAGGGTCAGTACCCACCTTGGGCTCCGTGAGAATAATTAGCTTCACCAGGTGCACCCGGAACTGAGCCCCCAGAGATGGGTCCCTCAGCAGTTCTGACCCCTGCAAAAGACAACCAGGGTGAAGCAACACAGAAGGTGGAGCTGGCCAGAGCCGTGGAAGGCGGAGAGAGCGCTGTCCGGGCCTGTGGGCTGGGAGCCAGCAGCAGCCGTGCCCGTCGCCTCCCTGGCTCATGGTTCGCTAGGCTCACGAGTGCAAACAGACGGCTCTGTGGAGAGCACACGTGTCCCTCAAATGCTCCACACAGCGGCTGCCTCTCTCTGGCTGACCCGCCCTGTCCTTTCTCGTCTCTGCTTGCCACCAGAACCTCCTTTTCATCTGCCTCCTAAACCCCATTACCCACATAGGTGCCACGTGCGCACCGTGAGATCCTTCACAGTCTACCCGATAGAGCTCTGTCGGTACATGTGTCCAGGGGCAACCTGTGGTCACTCAGAACTGCAGCTGTCTGTACTAGCTGTCCCCCAAGTGTGGCCCCAGGGCGAGAGCCGAGCTGACAGCTGGCCTGAGTTCAAATCAAGCTCTGCCACTTCCCAGCTGGGCGCTCAGGGCCCCAATCACTAGCCCTGAGCCTCGGCTACTTTACCTGTGAGGTGTAGACACAGCCTTGCTGGCTGGCAGACTCAGGTGAGTGCCTAGCGCTGACATACCACCACCTGCCAACCTGCCCTCTACCCCCTCTAAACCACACGAACAGCCGAGGGAGCTGGACTGTGTGCCTGGCTTTGACATGTGACAGCAGAGACCACGGCAGCAACACACTGCTTGGTGCTTCATACAGAAAACCGGCCCATCCTCCCCGTGCCTTCCCGATTAAGGGGCAGGATGGAAGGGAGAGCGCGTGGGCAGACTGCACCCCATTGGTCAAACGACATTGGGGAGGAGCTGAGAGGCCTGGGGTGCACTCTAGGGATCAGAGGGGTTCCCTGACCTCATCCATCTGCATTGCAGGGCAAAGAAGGGAGAAGAGAAAAGAATGGCCTTCCCCTTCCCCCCAAGGCCCCAAGCCGCCAGCTGACCCCAACCTCAGGTCTACACCCCCATGAAGTCAAGCGCGCTGACTGTTGGCTGCCAGCCCTGGGCATGTGGAGGACTCACGATGTTGAGGTTGGTGAGCACGTAGCGCTCTGTGTCCTCCTGGTGGGCCTGGTGGACGTCAGGGCCTGCGGCCACCAGCAGCTCCAGGTGTAGAATGTCCCCCGCAGCCCTTGGCCGCCTCGGTCCCTGGCGGTGAGGTGAAGGGTAACCTGGAGGGGGAGGAGCAAGCTGAAGATGGAGGCTCCGGAAGGCACGCTGGAGTAACATGGACACAGGCTGGCCATTCCTGGAAGAGGCCATTCCTGGAAGGTGGGCTTCAGAAGCCCAGGGGCCCCGTTTCATCCTGCTCGGCAGCGGAGGAGAAGATGAGGGCCTCTCCTGGCATTCAGAGTAATGTAAGACCCACATGCAGCTCCCCAAGACCATCCTCAGACAGAGGGCTACAGGGAACAGGGCAGCTGCAGGAGACAGGGTGGCTGCAGGAGACAGGGTGGCTGCAGGAGACAGGGCGACTGCAGGAGACAGGGCGGCTGCAGGAGACAGGGCGGCTGCAGGAGACAGGGCCACATCCGCTTCGCCCCACTGAAGACCTCCTGCCAAGAGTCAAACCCCAGAGCTGCTGCCCTGGATAAAGAGGAGAGCAGTGTGGATGGGCCTGCAATAGAGTCCTGCTCTTCCCGACTCCAGGCCGAGTGGACTACACATTGCCTGTTCTCCTTGCACCTTGCCTGGGACCTGGACAGCACGTGACAAGACGGCCTTGAGACCATGTCATGATCCCACTCAGAGCGAAGGAGACCCCAAGCAGAGCTTGTCCACTGACTCCAGTGGACAGTGAGAAGCCAGGTCAATGCTTGCTGTCCTCCTGCAGACAGCCAAGGGGTCCTTGTCCTCTAGGGGGATGGAGCTGGGAGCACTCAGAGTCCAGTCACTTGCCCCAGTTCGACCCCAGCAGCCCTCCTGCCCAAGCCCAGTTTCAGCCAGTGTGCCCTCAGCCCAGACCACCAAAAAACTGTCACAAGTAGGACGCTTCCCAATCCTCGCCACTGACCCTGCCCCCCCCATGCGGGTTTTCCTCCAGTCTATACTTGTGTATGTGTGCAACATGCATGTGCGAGTGTGTGCACACGTGCCCACGTCTGTGTGCCATCATCCACTTAGACAGGTCTCTCAATGAACCTGGAACTCGCCGATTGGCGAGACCAAGCAAGCGAGCCCCAGGATCCAGCTGCCCTGACTCCCCGGCGCTAAGGTTACAAGTGTGTGCCACCATGCCCGGCCTCTTTTTTAAGTGGGTTCTGGGGATGGACTCAGGTTCTCAGGCTGCCGTGGCAAGTGTTTTCTTGAGTCATCTCCCAAGTCCCCCCACCAGCCTTTCAATCCGAGCCCCCAGTGGTCCTTCCGGGAAAGAGGTGCTGGCACCCGAGAGCCAGGCCTGCTGGCCGTGGGAAACCCTTCACCACAAGGAGACCCGCAGAACAGGGCCAGGGGTGCCGACCCTGCTCACCTTGCTCCCACAGAAGAAATAAATATTTACATGGCCAGATGCCACGGAGTTCCTGACAACCAGCCAGGCCTGGGTTGAAGAGGACAACTGATGGATGGCCACGCCCCTGGATGTTTAACAGAAGCCTTGGGGTCAGGACCCCAGCGGCAGCAGCCAGAGCAGCCTCTAGGGCTGCCCGGAAGTTGCAGAGTTAATTAGCAGGGAGACAGCTTCTCTGACCCCTCCTTCCAGAGCCACCAGAAACCTCATGGCACTGACCTAGTGGGACCTCCCTGGCCTTCCCCCGGGACCCCAAGAAACTGTTCTGACTGGGAGAACATTAGCACCTCTACCTGTGGACGCAGCAGTGTCACGGTCAAGGTGAGAAGATACCTCCCCCGGCTCCAGAGCCTGAAGAAAACTCTGTAAACAAAGAGAGAGAGGGGGCTGGACGGAGCTCAGGGGTCACAGCCTTTGTCTCACAAGCAAAAGGACCTGAACTTTGATCTCCAGATCAAAAATGCCAGGCAGAGATCATGGCGGCCTGAAACTCCAGCTCTGGGAGATGGACTGGGAAACCCCAGAGCAAAGCAATAAGGAGGTAGAACAATCCAGGATAAATACAGATGTCAACATCCTCGGACCTCCACAGGGCTTCCTCAGACTTCCACATTCCAGCACCCTGTGGTACACACACACACACACACACACACACACACACACACACACACACGCATGCATGCGCGCGCACACACAGAATCACTTCCCTCAAAAAACTTAGAAGAGACAAAAAGAATAAATACGGTCATTTTAAATGGAGAGCTAGAGAAGGCAAAAGCAAAACCAAGGGACCGAAGACAGCAGAGAGGACAGGGAGACGGGGTGGGGGGGACGGAAAAGGGGGCTGCGCCAGTGGGGCACAGAGAAGAGCAGCCATGCAGGTCTGGATCAGAGTCTGCCTGTCTCCACTGGAGCAAATCGGTTCTCTCTCCTGCCAGCGGGAAGCCACACCCATGTCACCCAGGGGCACTAGATAGCTCGTTTCCATCACGGCAATCCGCACCAACACCAGCTCCTGCTCTGAACCCACCTGCTGGAAACCAGAGACCCCAAGCAGCCCAGGATGAAGAAGGCACCCGTGAGGGCGCCGCCAAGGCTGGCCGCATGGAGACGGTGGCATGTCACCCAGGGGCAAGGCTGGCGCATCCTTAGGAAGGTCAGTCAATGGCTGGACAAGGGCCCTGGTAGCTGGGAATCTGGTCGGCGTGGAATGTGACAGGCCCTGCTCACTGGCTGGGCGGGACATTAGGCTGAGCTTATTCTTGGGAGCCTCCTCCCCTCTCAGGGCTGAGGGGAGAGCAGCCTACAGCAGCTCCTCCTGCTGGGAGCTTGCTCTGGGGTGGTCCTAGTGGGAGGGCACCCAAATTTATCCCAATCCGAGAGCACGCCCAGCTGTGGTCTCACAGGAGGACCCAGTTTGCCTAGCAATCATTCTGGACAGGAGAGAAAGGTGAGCCAGGGCCCCAGGCTCATGCCAAATACTGGATCCTGGATGGCTCTCTTGGGATCCCCGACTGATGAGGAGGAAGCTACATTAAAGGAGTCAGCTCTGGCCCCTCTCAGCCCACTTCCTCGATAACCCCTTTCCAGCCTGCTGCAGCTCTCCTGTCCCGTCTGCCGAAGGCAGAATCCATGTCTCCCACCACATCTACAGACAACTGTACCCTCATCTCATTCACTCCCTCCTCCTTCTGTGTGTGCCCACCTGGTGTGCACCCACACTCGGGGAGTCAGGGAGCAGGCGAGTGGACACGCTTCTCTGCGGGTGTTGTCACAAACTGCCTGGCATTTCCACCGCCTGCTGCACCTCCTGGCAGCGTCTCATGCACATCTCTAACCCTACCTCGCGGCCTCCAAAGACCCCTGTGTTGAAGACTTGGTCATGACCTTCGGCACTGCTGGAAGGGGGTGGAACCGTTCAGACATGGGGTCTTTTGGGAGGGCTAGGTCACTGGGAGTGTGGCCTTAGGATATGCAGCCCCTAGTTCAGATATGGGAGCTAGGTCACTGGGAGTGTGGCCTTAGGATAAACCCTCCACCTACTGCCGTTTCCCGGTTGTCACGAAATGAGCTTTGCTCTGCCTTACCACGGAGGTGGGGGCGGGGGGAATCAAGCATCTGTGCACTGAAACCATGAACCAAAATGAACTCTTACTCTCTATAAGGTTGATTACATCAGATTCTGTGTCTCAGGGACGCACAGCTGACATGAGCCCTCAGGTGGCAACTAGTGGGGCGTGGGGGGGGGCATGCCACTGTCTTTCTACAGCTTTCTCGAAGACTCTTTCCTCCCTTGTCCAGGCCTATCTATGCGGGGCCAGCCTGGCTCCTCTCTCCCTCCTGCTGAATCATTGTCTTTATCCCTCCACCATATTCGTTCATTCGTTCGTTCATTCATTCGTTCATCCATCCATCTGGACAATGACGCTTAGCTGAACCCTGCCACAGGCAGGGCAGGCACTGTACTGAAGTCCGGGAAAACAGTCAGGAGCATCCAGATCGCCACTGTAGCTGCTTGGGAAAGAGACTCGGTGGCAAGGTAATCAGCTGTGCCCGTCGGATAGGATGCTGCAAGGAGGCTGCTGTTGGCAAGGCAAGGGTGCTGTTCCACAATGCTGGGGGAGAACAAAGCATGATGGGATTCTGTGGTCCTAGTGACTGACTAGCACACAGACTCTGGCGTCTCAGGATTAAGACCAGCAGCTTCCCCCTGACACAGTCTGTCCCACCAGCACGCCGTCTTATCTGTGCAGCAGGGTCACCTCATTTCCACACCCCCACATCCCATGATGTTGTTGAGAAAGTGCCTGAACCTGTGCCACATCCAGCTCCCACATCTCTGTCCTTCCATGAACCCCAGCAGCATTGGGCACTGGGGTGCTTCCCTCCTGGCTCCCTGAGGTACTCTTGTGACCCCAGAGCTGTTTGCTCCTCCCTGACACGTGCTGACCTTTGGCCTCCAGACATGACTCTTGCAGTGAATCACTGCACTGTGGTGTTGCCCCAGCATTCATTTTGAATCTAAATTGGGCTTTTACTTGCCAGAAGCAGGGCTCAGTCATCTGTGAGTTTCAAGTGCAACTCCCGCCCCAAAATAGTAAAGGAGGCTCTCGTGGAGAGTACAGACATCGAGTGCTCCTGATCCATAAAGCCTACCATCTAAGAATGTCTCTTGGGCATTCCTGCCCCCCTCTTTTGAGACATGAAGTCATGTATCCTGGGCTGGCCCCACACTCATTATGAGGCTGAGGATGACCTTTGAGCTCCTGGTTCTCTTGCCTGTACCTCCTGAGTGCTGTAAGTGTGCAGTTTATGGGGTGCTGTGGATTTCCCCTTATCTTACCTTGGGGGAAGAACCCACCAGATATAGGATAATGCCAAGCTGTCCCGTGAGAAACTGGCCACCCCAGGTGTGTGTCTTGAATGGGAAAATCCTTTAGATGCGAGGAAGAATTACAAAAGGAATAAAAACGCCACTCTCCTGACTAACAACCCCAGACCTAGCCAAGACCCCACACATTATCTGCTCTTTTCTCCCACCATGGACAGCACACATTTTCTCTTAATCAGTGTTTATCTCCCAATTGAAACCTGCCTGAGAGTTCATACCGTCTAATTTCATGTCTACACACACTGGGACAAGTTCCCACTCATCCTAAGTCAACCCCAGTTTCCAATGTAGTCCCCATCTCTCGCCTCGATTCAGCCCACCTGTCTCATCCCACTGACGCCAATTGGCAGACAGGAGACCCCGCTCAGTTTAAACCTGAACCCCGAGATCCGGAAGAAATCTGCTGATGGGGTTGGCGCACGGGTCCGGTCTTTCCCGGGGTGCTGCCGATCTCCCTGTGTGCTCAAATAAACCCTCACGAAAGCTTTTGAGCTCGTGGGTGTTTAACAAGCATCTTCCGGCGCCTCGCCCCCTTCCGGCCGGCCTTCCACGTGTGCCACGCCGACGGCGGTCCCCCAGACCCTTTCCGGTTTCTTCCTTCTCACAATCCCTGCAACCCCGGATCTCAGCAAGATCCTGGGCTCCCCTCAATCTGACCCTGCGTCTTCGACTCCGAGTGCGGTTCCTCGGGAGGCCGCCCAGCTCCCTCCTGCTCGGGCCGACGGACCCGCGCGCCCGGCTGCGGCACGCGCGGAACCAGAAGCGGAGATCCGGTTTCCAGCCGGTCACAAGGAGAAGCGCACTCCCGGGCCCCGGAACGCTCGCCTAGGGTCGCTTCCGCCTCTCTTCCGGGTGGGCTGCGCTCGGCTCGCCGCGGAGCATGAAGGCGAAGACCCCGGCCTCCGTGGGCGCCCCAAGCGCGCCCTCCCCACGGCCGCCGTCGGCCGGGAAGCCCGCGCGGCTGAAAGCCAAGAGGAGGCCCGGGAGGAGCCGGGCGCAGGGCGGCCCCGGGACCCCCGCAGCCGTCGCGGGGCGCCCGCCCACGGCGCCCGAGGACTTCTCGCGAAACTGGAAGGCGCTGCAGGAGGTGAGGGACCCTGAGCCGCGCAGCGTGGAGGACACGCGGCCCCAAACACGCGTGGAGGAAGGCTACGCGCCCTGCCCCACCCGCGCTGCTCCACGCGCGCTGCTCCATGCACACTGCTCCACGCACGCTGCTGCACCCACACTGCTCCCCCCACAGTGCTCCACGCACACTGCTGCACCCACACTGCCCCACCCACATTGCTCCACGCACACTGCTCCACCCACACGGCTTCCCCCACACAGCTGCACCCACACTACTCCCGGCTCTTGGCGGCTGGCACGCGGTGGAGGGGCTGGCGGCGGTACGTGGGCGTTGCAATCCTTGCGCCCAGTTGTACCCGTGCGTGTCGCCCTCCACCACAGGGTCGGTGCAGTTTATCTGTACTTCGCTGCCATCCACAACGCCAGCATGAGAGACTTGAGCTACCTCATTTTTTCCTGGTGCATCCAGAAGGTTCATGAAACTTCCCATTGTTGCAGTCTGACCCTGGAACCCAGGGGAGGGGGTCGAGGAAAGGACCCACTGTGTGAATCCAGGCCATGGGAACTCCCTGCAAATCACGTTGGCCTCCAGCACACCGCATTCCTCCTAGCCTCTTGCGTTCGCTCTAATTCTTAGTCTTTGGAATTAGCTAATATTGCTGCCGGGGTTTCCTGCCCCCAGGAAAATTGAGACTCAGCTTGAGAAACTTGACCTAAGTTCACCTGGCCGGATCATTTGGCTCTGTCGGCCTTCAGATAATTTTCTGGAGTATATGCCATGGAGCCAGTACTAAAGAATCTCTAGAATACAAAGACACTTAGTTCTTTATCTTACTGTGGGCATTCCTAGTGATTTTCCTGCCGTCCTGGGATTGTGTATGACTTCTAAGCACCAGCTCTTTTCTCAAGAATGTAAAGTAAAATTAAACACATGGGATGGGATCTTGGCGTTTCCTCTGATTTCTGTGAACATCTAAGTCTAAGACATCCTGTCTCTCAGCTGGGTTGCTACCAAGTCACAGGCTTACTGAGCAGCTCAGCGCTGTGCCCCGTGCTGACCGAAGCCCCATCTTCGCAGACTGGGCTGTAGCCACCCTCTGGAGAGAGTGTGGGGAACGTGGTCCTCGTGTGGTTGCCCTACACCCTGTCCCCAGGCTCAGCAAGGTGCTCTGGGCTGTTAGTCCCTCAGGCGCTTACCTGTGGAGGAGCTTACCTGTCGTAGAAAGGGAGGCTGGGTGGTCGGGCTGCACACTGAAGCAAGCAAGACAAACTTCCCAGCCCTGTGACTGAGATGCTGACAGGAAGCCTGTCCGTGTCGATGCACGTTTCTTCAGTCCGTCATATGCTGGTTCACATTTTCTGTGTGTGTGTGTGTGTGTGTGTGTTGGTGGCACCATGTGTCCTTGTGGAGGCCCAAGGGTGACTTTAGGAATCATTCTGGACTGCTTCTACCTCTTCTTGGCTTTGCTCTGGGATTTTCCAGGCTCTGCCTTCCAGAACTGGAAGTGAGGCTGTCGCTGTTTCTGCCTGACACTTTTTAGAGTTTACCCAGGATCTGGACTCAGGTCCTTCTGCTTGCAAGATAGAGTCTTCACCCCTGACTGTGTCTCCAGTACTTGGTTCAAAATTAAGAATGGCTCTTTTATTCCGTTAGCTGCTGAGACAAAAATCACAGGTCCCAGAAGAACCTCCTGCTTCTCGGATGGGTTTCAAAAAACCCAAAGTTATCCAGCAGAACAGAAAAAAGACGTTGGACAGAACCGAGACAACCCAGGAGACCACCAGGGGTCCTGTGGCTTCTGCTCTCTAAGAGGATGGGAAATCGCCAGTTGCCATCACGAAGACCAGCGGGAGCAGACACAAGAAGGAGCCAAGAGGACACATGGTGACGTACTCTCCTCAGCATGGGGGCGGCAAGCACAAGAGGAGGGCTCGGGAGGCAGCAGTGGCCTCGCCCCACCCGCGCCCACCGAGTGAGTACCACCTCTCTCTGCTTTGATGCCCGCAACGGAGACAGCCCTGACCACTGGCGCCTCCAGGCATTCCGGCTGGCTTCCTCACTGAGCTGTAGTGCTCCTGTGCTTCCAGCTTCTCCCACGGGGGAAAGCAGCCCCCCCTTCACGTCACCTGGGTCCTCTGGGTCCCATGCAGAGTATGGCACTAGACACGGCCGGCAGGAACATGTGGCACACACGTGCGCCCATCCCAGAAGGACCTCTGCATGAAGCCCGTCGCACTTCTCCGCTGTGGAGTGGCTCAAGGCAGGTTTCTGTGTCCTTGGACCTGGGTGTGGTCTCCAGGGACCCCAAGGTCAGCGGGCTCCACCCAGTGTCTGCTGGCTCCTAGGTGAGCACTGGGGTGGCAGCTCACCTGGAGGCGTCATGGGCGCTTGGGGCATGGCTGCTCAAGGTGACAGAATGTGGATTTGGCCACCTCCCTTGTGTCTTCTGGACAGATCTGTCGGGTGGAGGGAGGTTGCAGAGGGAACAAGGTTGCGCCCTTCCTGCTCAGACTGATATAAGCCGGATGACAGGCAGACGCTTAACTTCAGTGACTGCACAAGGGTGGTCAGGATAGGCCCAGAGGGAAGGTGGGCAGGACCTCTATGTCCAGTGCGTCAGCGGGAACTTTTTGAGGAACAGGCTGAAGTTGAGCCTGAGAGTTGGGGTTCAGCGGACACTTGGGAGCCCCGGGCGCTGGCCTGACTCACTGTTCTGAAAAGTGGGAGACCTAACCACAAGTTTGCCTTATAGTCCGTGGCAGCAACACTTGTGCGATTCATAGAAGACACCAGTGTCATCCTGCGGGAGGGGTCATGGTTTCTGGTTATGCTCTCGGGGTGTACGTGTAATTCCTACATCTGGATAATGGGTTCTCCTGTTGAAAAGAAGCGGTGAAAGGAAAGTGACACAGCCGCCCGCTCTGGCACAGCTGGCACAGCTGGCTGCTCCGACACACCGCCGCCTCGGCGGCTGAGCCCGCACAGCCAGCGCAGCCCTTGCTGAGGGCCAGCCAGAATGCGGCACCCACGCCTTCCATCTCTGCCTCCTAGGGACGACATCTGGTTTGATGACGTGGACCCTGCAGACATCGAGGCTGCTCTGGGCCCAGAGGCGGCCATGCTGGCACGGAGACAGCTGGGCCAGGGCGCGCCCAGTGTCCCTGGTGAAGGAGCAGGCCTTCAGTGGGTAAGCGGGGCTCGGGCTGGGGCTGCTGGCAGCGCTCTGCCTTTGGGCTGGGTGCAGCAAGGGCAGCTGAAGGGAACTAGCACCGAGCCACGACTGCCCAGTCTTGTCTTGTAATTGGTGCTGGTGTTGACCGGGCTCGGTCCACGGATCCGTTAGGTCTGACCTCAAGGCCCCGTGTACCGTATTTAACTACACTGGACCTTTGATCCCTTCAGCCTGACGAAAGCCTTGGCCCTGGATTGTGAGATGGTGGGCGTGGGCCCCAAGGGGGAGGACAGCATCGTAGCCCGCGTATCCGTGGTGAACCAGTATGGGAAGTGGTTTATGACAAGTACGTGACGCCAGCCGAGCCCGTGACGGACTACAGGACAGCGGTCAGTGGGATCCGGCCCGAGAACCTCAAGCAGGGTACGCCGGGACAATAACTGGCCCGTTTCCCACCTTTCCTTCTTTCCTGGGTGGGCACTCGGCACCCTACACATCCTGCACGGCCTCCCTCTGAGACCGCGCTTTTTAGATATGAGCACGCCTTTGGCGGCTGCCATGTGGCTGTGCCACGTGCTCTGCACACAGGTGGTCTCTGGGTTGCCCTGCGTCCTGTGGCACTGAGGCCCAAAGGACAGTGTGCTTAGGCTCGGGAGGGAGGCCGTGAGGGGCAAGGGGGCTGCGGATGGGAGCTGGGTACCCGAGAACAGACTCTGTGCACTCACTAGTGAGGGGAGCGCACAGCGTCCGCCTGTTCTCTGAACTGTGACTAGAGCAGCCTGGGGGCGCCAGCAGAGGGGAGCCAGGCAGGAAGGTGCCTGGGAGGAAGAAGGTGCGTGCGTGGTGTGACAGGGCGCCCGGAGACCTCACCGTGACGGCGCTGCACCTGCACGTCTGTCCTCTTGTTCCCACCACACGGCCTGTGTGCTTGGCATGGGGGCCCGGCTGCTCCCCAGCCCCAGGCTGACCTGTAGCTCTTGGTTTCTGTCCCAACACGGACAGTCCACTCAGCTCGGGCTGAGTTGGGTGGGTCTGTGAGGAGGAGGGACTCTCAGGAGCTGGGAGTAGCAGATCTGCCCGGGAAGCCACGTCGTCCCCCTTGGGGCACAGGCCCCCACCAGGTGTGGGAGGAACCCTGCTTTCCTCAGCTCCTGCTTTTCCTGGGGACAGTGGCGGGTTAGCTGACTGGCCAGCCTGGGTGAGTGCACAGGGCACGGGCACGTGGGGTCCCTCCCAGACTCCTATTACCCCTCGGACTCTGGGCACCTGACTGTTCCCTTTGTTTTCCCTCAGGGAACCAACAACAGTTTATTGCTGATAAGAACCCCTGTTTACTTTGGTTTTCAGGAGAAAAATTTGAAGTCGTGAAGCAGGAAGTGGCAGAAATGCTGAAGGGCAGGATTCTGGTGGGGCACGCGCTGCACCACGACTTGAAGGTGCTGGGGCCGGGCCCCCCCATTGCTGGCCTTGTGATCCATGCACTCAGAAGGAAGTCAGCTGCTCCTCTGAGCTCTGCTGTTGTTTTGAGAGGCTCGACTTCAGTGGCGGCCTGTCTCAAGGAGCAGGCAGCCCGACGTTAGCCCCCGCCCGTGTCCATTTTGCCTGCGTCTGGGCATCACGCTGATGCTGGGCGAGCAGCCTGCTGTGTAAACAGATTGTATTAATCTTCTGCGGATGGCAGAGCTGAGCCCGGGGCTTGTGCATGTGCCATAGGACAGCTGCTGCTGTAGCTCCCTCGGCAGGTGGGGACTTCTCAGGTTGGCCACACGTTGGCCCGCTCAGTGGGAGGGGATAGCTGAGCTTTGAGGGCTCCTCCCAGTGCCGTCCTGTCAGGGGCAGACACGACGGACACTGCCTTCCCGGCGCGGTCCACTCGCGCCCCGTGTCCCGAGGACCTCTGAATGGTTGCCACACTTCCTCCTAACCATGGGGTTAGGATGGAGCTCCATGGTAGAACGTGTGCCTCATGTGCATCATCCCCAACACAAATAGACAGATGATGTTTAACAATTAGAAATTACCTGGTGCTTTGCCAAGTTGAGTCTGTAGAAGCCACTAGAGCACCGGTCCCTCTCTGGTGAATCCCTGTGCAGACTGTGAGTGTGAAAGACCGTTGAGCTCACAGTCACTCCTGGCTTCCCGTGTATACAACCAAGTCAAATACAGAAGCTGGTTGGTTGCTGGCTAACCAATGGCTTCTGCTACCCTGATTTCAAGATTTGCCCTAAGACAGAGTGGTCATCTTTCAGAAGTTTGAACTCACAGCCACACCTTTTTCCTGAGTGTATGTTATGTCCTGGGATGCCCTGTGAAATGTTCTTCAGAAAAAACAGCTTCCACTACCACTAAGAAGTCATTTTCTTCTAGGTACTGTTTCTTGATCATCCAAAAAAGAAAATCCGGGACACCCAGAAATACAAACCTTTCAAGTGTCAAGTGAAGGTAAGACCTGGGCAGCGTCTGCATCCGCATCCGCACCCACCCTGCAAGGTGAGCACCCACCCTGCAGGATGAGCACCCACCCTGCAGGATGAGCACCCACCCTGCAGGATGAGCACCCACCCTGCAGGATGAGCACCCACCCTGCAGGATGAGCACCCACCCTGCAGGATGAGCACCCACCCTGCAGGATGAGCACCCACCCTGCAGGATGAGTAGGGCAGCTTCTGTGTCTGGTTCTGGCCACTGATTACAGGGATTTTTGCTTTGCTTTACATTTTAGCCTTTAAAAAGTGTGTTGAGTGTGATAGCTCATACCTATAAGCTGACCCAACCTGGGCTACAGTAGGGCTGGGTTAGCTCAGCAGTGGAATGCTGGTCAAAACCTGAGTTCAATTCCAGAGCCTCAGAAAAGAGAGGATGCAGTTGTCATCTCCAGCCTTGAAAATGGGGAAGGAGGCTGAGTTTGGTGCATAGTGGGCTCCACAGTGGGCTTAGGGTCAGGGCATGCTGCTTGTCTGAGACCACCAGGAGCCGGGTGGGAGGTGAAGGCTGGGAATGGAACCCAGGACCTGCCCATGTTACGAAAGCACTCTACTGGGGGCTGGAGAGATGAGCGCTCAGGGGTTAAGCCTCTGCCTTGCAGGCGGATCCTAGACCCCACGTATAGACGCCGGGCAGAAGCGGGGGCAGCCTGCGTTTCTGGTCCTGGTAGGGCGGAGCCTGTGAATCCCAGGGCAGAGTAAACGAGGAGGTGGAGGCGGTCCATGGGTTCCCAAATTCATCTGTGGTTCTACACACCACACACACACACACATACACACACACACACACACACACACACACATGCACAATTGAATAAAAAAAATTCAAAAAAGTTTTTCAAAAAAAAAAACATTCTACCACAAGCCGCAGGCCATCCCCAGAGTCCCCCAGATCTGTGATGGGCAGTGTCACAAGCTGCAGTCCACTAGTGGCCCTGGACGCCATAGCACCCCCTGAAAGGAAGCTGCAGGTCACGCAGGATGGCATGACCTGCACTGCGTGTTCTATCCTGCAGAGTGGAAGGCCGTCTCTGAAGCAGCTTTCTGAGAAGATTCTGGGGATCAAGATCCAGCAGGCAGAGCACAGCTCGGTGAGTGTTCTTGAGGACCCTGGAACCTGGGTGTGTGCACCTGACCGCAGACTGGGAGTAAGGCTTAAGAAATGTTGAGTGAATCTTAACTGTTCAGTCTAACTAATCAGTCCTTACCCAAAGAAGCTGCCACGCTGCAGGTACGGGAATAAACTCACGAGGCTTTCTAAAAGCTGTGTCCATCTCCTGCTGACCTAAAGCTGGGGCCCTTTTGATGAAAAGACGTCTGTTCAGCTCTTTCTGGAGGTGGCTGTACTTACGTGCTGATGGCACCATGGTGGCCGATGACGTGGGGGAGGGGAGATGTGGTGCCAGGTACCGGAGACCAGAGCAACAATCATGCCGAGCATAACTCTGGCATCCCAATGACGAATTCCCTCTCGTGCTTTCTCGGGGTGCCCTTTGATCTCCCGCTAGACTAGTGCTGGAAGGTCCATCACCCAGCACATGACACCCTGATGACCAAGCTTCCAGCACTGGGGGACAGAGCACTTCAGACCACAACAAAGGCCCCTTTGGAACTGTGTGGCCAAGGCCCTTGGTCCAGGCGGGCTGTGCTGGCCTGGTGAGCAGGTCCCCGCCCTGCCAGCTCTGCGGTGGGCCTCGGCCCATCCCAGCTTCTGTTCGCGAGGACGGCGCATCGGCCTTCCGAGCGCCGCCCGGCGCTGTGCCCTCTGTCGGCAGCGGCGGCGGGAGGCGGCGGCCGTGTCGACGTCGACCGAGACTGCAGCGACGTTTCAAGAAGGGGCCGATTCGCCGGCGAGCCCGGCTTCTGGTCGGAGGAGGAGGACTCTGAGCCTTCCGCGGCCCTAGGAGGAGCGGCGGCGGCGGCGGGTGCAGGTGAGGCTCCGGCCGGCGCTCCGAGCCGCGGCGCCCCGAGCCGGGAGCAGGGCCGGCCCGCTCCTTCCGTCCCTGGGCCGCGCCTGCGTTCGCGGTCGCCTCACTTGAACCAGGAAGCGGCGGAGTCGGAGGCTCAGCTCCCTGACTTTTCCTTTGTGTGCGCCGGGAGCGGAGAAGGGGAAGGACGGGGAGGGCCGCGGCGCGATCCCCTTCGCCGCCAGGACCCGGGGGGAGGGGGCTGCCCGTGCCCTGGGTAGACCTCGGGACGTGGGGGAGCCCGCCACTAGCCGCCCACTTAGCTTTTCTTCTCCCTCGTGCCAGTCTTTGGGAGCCTTGTTTTTCCCCCCTTTCTGTAGCCCCTCTTGCACTTTGATGAAACTGAGCTTGACTGCAGGGCCTATCCTCCCCTTCCGTCCCCATCCCGGGGCATAACAATGCCGCCCGCTTCGCCTCACCCTTCCCCCTAATCCCCAACATTTCACCCCTCTGCTCCCTGCCTGCTACTTTCTCTGACACCCAAATCTTGCTTCCGCCCTCGCTCTGCTGTGTGCCTCCATCTCTGCAAGAAGCTGGTTTTTTACGTGAACGGGGGAAGGGGGATATCTTGGTTGCATCTGGCAGAGCGCAAATGGAGGAAGGGAGATGGGGCTTTCAGCTGCCGCAGGCAGTCTAGTGCTGGTTTCTTTCACTTCTCTTCCTTAGCTTCATCAGCCAAACCTGCCCAACGCTTAGGGTTTGTCACACAATGATGTGAAATGGCTTTACTACAGTCAGGTCGAAATTTTCTGGGTGGGAGAAGAAAGGTTTGAGACCTTAACTTGGATTGACCCCGGATCCTGACAACCAGGAGGGGTGACCGAAACAAAAAAGAGTCCCATCCTCATCTGAACGGATAGATTTTACACACTCCTGCATTAGAAGAACCTACTTGCAAATGCTAAGAAGAATATGAGTGTATACAGAAATCTCTCCACCTTAAAAGTAGCATCTGTCGGCATTTCCGTATTTCAGAAGCCCCGATGATGATTGGCACTTTATCCAAAGGTCACACTTTGTCACACGAATGCCTTTATGATTACTTAAAATTCCTTGGTACTGTTAAAATGGAACGTCTAACATGATTTTAATGCTTGATTTTTAGAGTGGTATGCCTACTTCTGAACTTGAGCTATGATTTCAAAAAATGTTAAAGATACTGACAGATTTTATGTCACACATAAATTTGTTAACCATCATGATAGTAATATTTATTGGATAACTTTAAAAGGAAAGAATATTAATGATAAAATATTTGTTTACCAATGGTACTTACCAAGTAACAGTTAATACATAATATATATGTTGTGTTTATATATGTGTATATTGTATATGCGTATGTGTGTGTGTGTGTGTTTTAAACAAGTCTGGCATCACTGTTATTGGAGCTATCTTCTATGAAGTGCAAAAAAGGTATTTGGGGAGAGTTGCACAGCAGGGCCATTCAATGGCATCTTTCCTTCTACAGTAACACCTCTTCTGTTCCCGTAAGTTAGTGTTTTCATTTTTAATAGCTCATTTGAAGAGAAATGTTATGATACCAATGCACATAATGCTTTACCAACAAAATTAAGTATTTCGTGTAAGTAGGCTTTAGAAATGGTATGCTTTCTTTTCCTTTTTTTCCCTTCTTCTTGCTATGTATTGCCTTCAGTGCATCTCTAGAGAATATCAAGGTAGACAGTGGAGGACCACAAGAGTGAGCAAGGGGCATGAACAAAAATAATGGTAAGTTAATAGGTAATTATCAGTGTTTGTAACCATCCTTAGCTGTAGGGATTAGTTTTGAATATGCAGTTACAACGAAAGGGCTTATGGAATTTTATTATCGCTTGCGATTATCCAGTTACAATTCTTAATTAGCTTGACAGGAGAAGCCATATCATATCCAGGGCCACATCATATCCATAGAGCTGCTGAGAGAAGGGCAAACTTCCTTTACCAGACAGTTTGTCTGTCCAAGTATGTTGAAGAATGCCAACTCCTTCAACCAGTTCCCTCCATTTTATCCACTGACAGGGAAGGTTCTCATCCATAATGAGCTGGATCTCCCCATCAATTAGACATTCTCCTTCAGGCTCATTCAGAGTTTAGCTCAGCTATTCATTCTTTACAAATGTACCTAGAGCTACAGCCTTCAGTTGCCAAGTTGGCACTAGTAGTTGTCTATCACAATAATGTTAATGGTAAGATTAGTTAAAATTTAGGAGATTGGATAGTTCAGACTCAGTATTAAACATGCCAAGTTATGATTCATTTGTGAAAGAAGTAACTTACAAGTGCTTCATGATGAGCATTTTTCCTAAAACAGTTTTAAGACAGTTAAGAATTAATTATTCTCTTGAGGAAAAGTTTAAAAATTGAGACTAAGAAAACAAAGTTTATAATTTAAAGGGTACTTATTTGAACCATGTGTCTAAAATTCAAAGGATGGTATGTAGGGAGATTGTTGTTCAAATCTGCATAGTAATTTAAAATTTGTTTGATTTTTCTCAGGAGAAAGTCATAACAATTGATACATATGAACATTTTTAAAGAGTCCAAACAGGTTAAAATTAAATAAACTAATATTTCTGGTGCTTAAATTCCAAGTAATAAAGCTCTTTTTTCTCTCTAATCTTCCTTCATTCTCCTCTTCCCTTGTAGGCATGGAAAGTAGAAAACTTATTTCTGCTACAGACATTCAGTACTCTGGCAATCTGCTGAACTCCTTGAATGAGCAACGTGGCCATGGACTCTTTTGTGATGTTACTGTTATTGTTGAAGACCGAAAATTCCGGGCCCATAGGAACGTTCTTTCAGCCTCAAGTACATATTTCCATCAGCTCTTCTCAGTTGCTGGGCAAGTTGTCGAACTGAGCTTTATAAGAGCAGAAATCTTTGCTGAAATTCTCAACTATATCTATAGTTCTAAGATTGTCCGTGTTCGAGCAGATTTACTTGATGAGTTAATTAAGTCAGGGCAGTTGTTAGGAGTGAAATTTATAGCAGAACTTGGCGTTCCACTGTCGCAGGTTAAAAGCATCTCAGGTACAGCTCAGGATGGTAATACTGAAACCTTACCTCCTGGCTCTAGTGACAAAAACGTTGAAATACAAAAATCAAAAGATGAAGCCCAAGATAATGGGGCTACTGTAATGCCTATTATAACAGAGTCTTTTTCATTATCTGCTGAAGATTATGAAATGAAAAAGATCATTGTTACTGATTCAGATGATGATGATGATGATGTCATTTTCTGCTCTGAGATTTTGCCTGCAAAAGAGACTTTGCCGAGTGACAGCACAGTGACACAGGTCCAGCCTAACCCAGCCCCTGTTGCTATTTCAGAAGTGGCACCTTGTGCTAGCAATAACTCTCCCCCTTTAACAAATGTCACACCTACTCAGAAGCTTCCCACTCCTGCAAATCAGGCAACAACTGTGAGCCAGACACAAGGAAGTGAAAAATTGCTGGTCTCTTCAGCTCCAACACATCTGACTCCCAACATTATTTTGTTAAATCAGGCTCCACTTACTACACCACCAAATGTCAGTTCTTCACTTCCAAATCATATGTCCTCTTCTGTCAATTTACTTGTGCAGAATCAGCAGACACCGAACAGTGCTGTTGTGACAGGAAAAAAGGCCAATCAAGAGGAGGCGGAGGAAATTATTGATGATGATGATGATACTATTAGCTCTAGTCCAAACTCGGCAGTCAGTAATACGTCTTTGATTCCACAGGCTGATGCTTCCAAAAGTACTACTTTTGATGGATCATTGACACCGAAGGTGCAGGTTCCTACACTTGTGCAAGAGCCACTTTCCAATTCTTTAAAAATTTCAGATATAATTACTAGAAACAGTAATGGTCCAGGAATAGGATCAAAACATCTAATGGAGGGTCAAAAGATCATTACTTTAGATACAACTACTGAAATTGAAGGCTTGTCAACTGGTTGCAAGGTTTATGCAAATATTGGTGAAGATACCTATGACATAGTGATCCCTGTCAAAGATGACCCTGATGAAGGGGAGGCCAAACTTGAGAACGAGTTACCCAAAACATCTAGCAATGAGCCAGCAAACAAACGTATGAAAGTAAAGCATGATGACCACTATGAGTTAATTGTAGATGGAAGGGTCTATTATATCTGCATCGTATGCAAGAGGTCATATGTCTGTCTCACAAGCTTACGAAGACATTTTAACATTCATTCCTGGGAGAAGAAGTATCCTTGCCGTTACTGCGAGAAGGTTTTTCCTCTAGCAGAATATCGCACAAAGCATGAAATTCATCACACAGGGGAACGAAGGTATCAGTGTTTGGCATGTGGCAAATCTTTCATCAACTACCAGTTTATGTCTTCACACATAAAATCAGTTCATAGTCAAGATCCTTCTGGAGAGTCTAAGCTTTATCGTTTGCATCCATGCAAGTCTTTACAGATAAGACAGTATGCATACCTTTCTGACAGGTCAAGCACTATGCCCACTATGAAGGATGATACTATTGGGTATAAGGTTGATGCAGGGAAAGAGCCTCCAGTAGGGACCACATCTACTCCTCAAAACAAGCCAATGACCTGGGAAGATATTTTTATTCAGCAGGAAAACGATTCAATTTTTAAACAGAATGTAACAGATGGCAGTACTGAGTTTGAATTTATAATACCAGAATCATACTGAACTCTGAAACATCAGGAAGTTTGGGTTGTATCAAGGCACAGGGATTTTAAAAGACCTTTAAAACAAGGTGGAAAGAAGTTAATTTGATCTGCCACGTATCCGAAGGTAGTCTAGCTGACTTGTTGGTAATTTCTAGAAACAAATTTTTCTAAAAGTTCAAGTAGAGGTTGAAAAAGTCCCCTCCTTCAATATCTGTTTATATAGTTAGTTTTCAGCTCATTTAAGAAGTAAAAATTAAAAGGCGCAGAGAGATAGTTTTCTGAATAGAATTTGAAGCAGTCTGAATGTTCTTTGAAAATAACTGGAGTTACTAACATACCTTAGTATATCTTACAGTTTTTCCCTTCCTTATTAGCACTTTATTACTGAATTCTCAGTTTTCATAACATTAAGACTAAATGTGTGTTGTGTCTTTGTATATGGAATAAAAAGTACTTCTGAAAATTGTTTTAGAAGATTTCAAAGTAAGTCTGTATCTGGTTGTTTATTCTGGTCCAAATAAATAACAACCTCCTGCCTCCCTCCATGAAGACACATAAATACGTCTCTCATATGAAGAATGAGTTAATATTAGCTAATTAGGATTAATTGTTGCCGTACTCTGTAAAAGACTTTGATTTTTTGCAGTGATTTTTGTCTAATTATCAGACAAATGTTTGTAATGCAGAAAGGAGGTGATGAAAAGTCATATTGCACTTAACTTTTAATTCTCTGCTCTTCCATGATACAAGCAGTCAATTGGAAGATTTCCTTTTTGTTTGTTAAAAATGTTTCCAAAAAGTACTGTAAACTCACACTCTGAAAGCCACGAAGCATATTTTATACACCATGTAAATTATAGATTCCATAGATGAGACTTAACATGTATTTTGAGTGGAAGGCTACTGGAATATATTTCAAAATGTTCATATTATTTAGAATCTCCAGTAGGAAGTCTTCATTCCAAATAGTTAAGTGGTAATCTAGTATTTTCCTTTTAATTAGATCTTTTAGGTTTTTAACTATATCTAAAAAAATCGGTTCCATCTGCAAATTGTTGCTATGTTATAGCAGTGAGAAACTGTGGAATGTTAACAGACTTGTCAATTCCCATTTATCTTGACAATAGTATCACCTTTCAGGATGACACATATTGAAACTCTTAGAAAAACATTTTAAAGCTTACCCAAGTGCTACTAATAAAAGGAAGCAAGTTGGAACAGATAGAGCTTAGCATTTAAATCAGAATTAACAAACTTGTACAAGTGATGTTTTACAGTGGGGAAAAATAATAGATACTGAAAATGGTTGTTGTTACATAGTCATTAGTTATCTGTAATCTTGTTTAAGTATACCTTAGTTTAACATAGGTATAATATTTTCATTCTATTTGTTGTGTATTTTTAAAACAAAATAGTCTATTTCTTGACTTTGAACTTAAAGCTTTCATCATATATATGTCATTGTTATAGTAAACTAGATTTGAAGCTTTCAGTGTTTGTTGAATTGGTAGCTGAGGGTATTGGTCATCAGTATTTGCAATAGTGCAAATAAAAATAATAGCCCTTGCTTACCAAGGAGTAGAGTTATATATATTTGGTTTTGGTTCTGTAAGCCTAGACCTTCAAACCATTTTAGAAACTCAGAAAATTTAAAATCACCTTATAATTTGAGACTCTGATCTCTGTAGTCACAGTATCTGTTTCCTTTCTTTTTACTTTTTGACTGTAGGGTGCACTCTGAAATGCTCTCAAGTGAATTTGTTTGAATTTGATTAATACATCTTCTGCAGCTAGACATAATGCTACCAGTGTGAATGATGGTGATGCTAGCAAAGCATCCAGATCTTTCCCACTCAACTACTAGCTTAGTTTGTCATAATAAAATTTTGTAGCTTCTACAAACCTGTTATGACAAACTGGGAGTTCTGTGATAGAAAACTATCATTTTATTTAGGTAACATCAATAAAATTATTTGCTGCTGTGCTTTGTATAATTCTAAATATGAAGTTTGAAACTTTGTGCCTACTGAAATTATCTTCTGGAGTTTGGGGGGGGAGGAAAAAACTGGAAAGTTAAATTGTAATTCTGCCAGAAGACTCTTACTTGCATGTGTCTCAGGGTCTTCAGTTTTTCTAGAAGTTTCCATATCCAAAGTTCAGGGCCCATGTGAAATACTCCTTTGGTTAAAATTCTTTGCTCCCAGTCTTTATTGGATTGGAAATTTGTATCAAGATGCTGTTTAAAATTTACTATGAGGTTTTTCTATTTTATACTTAGCTATCTGGCTATTGAATTTCCTTTTCTTTTTCCTTTCAACTTGCCTTCAAATTTACTCTAATGTTAGATTACCTGTAAATATTCTGGATAGGAGCTATTTGAAATTGTAAATTCGTTAAAAAATTTAAAAATGAAAACATTTAGAAGTGCTTAGCATTCTTGCAAAATCAACTTTAAAGTACTTTAAATAATAATTTTGGTGGTAACTATCCCCCACATAGAATCACCATGAGGAAATGATGCCATATTTATTCCACTGTATTAAAAAGATAAATGGTGATCATTGATCGAGGCATTTTGTATTAACACAGCATGCATATTCTGAGGAATAGATTCAACAGTGCTGGCTTCCTCACCTGTCAGTCATATGAAATTTGTTCATTTCCCCCAATACTGTAATGTTTATACTTGTACAATCTTCTCTATCATGACTTCTAAGTACTGCTTTACATTAACTCAACATTAGTTCATAGAGTTTTTTAATGGCAAAAATAAAATGCTTTAATTCTAATTTTGAGTGCATTGCTTTACAAGATTATCTTCAATGAACTATCTTAGACTTTATATACTGTTGCTCTTCAGTTTTTTTCATAACGAGAAGCTATGTCTCTGACATTAGATTTTGAGTATTGGTCAGTCATATCCTATTGTTTCCTGAACCATAACAATCAAGAGCAGATGTCTGTTGATTTAGAGCATTTGCTATACTTTCATAGATCCATGAGAATGCCTAGAAGTGGACAGGAATGAGGATAATTTTATTAATTTGAAACACCACAAAAGCCATCTGGATTTTTAAACATGGCAGTGATACAGATTTTAAGCAACGTCCAGTTTATGCGAGTTCTGTGTTAATATTTTAATGTTTCATGCCCAGTTCAATACTTTAAAGCAGAATTAGGAAGAAAGCAGTAAATATTACAAAATGCATTCGGGATACATTGGAAATACAAATTCCTTCATTACAGCAAATGTTCTGCAAAAGAGTAAAGCAATAAATACTAATTTTTACGTAAGGTAGCATGCACCTTATATAATTCAATGTAATAAAGAAACTGCTCAAATTAAGTGTTACAAAATCTATACTCTTTCAAGTTAGTTTGTAAAGTAAGAAAAATACATAGAAATGAGTCATAGAATCTTAACACTTAAGAAATACGATAAATGTAAGATATACTGTGTAATGGTGTCATTAAAAATATACATATTCACTAAAGCAAAGGGTAAAGTAAATGGCCAGAAATTATTAAATATTACAAGTTGATATTTCTATAGTTAGTCAATTGATTATTAGTCCTTTTTTGAAATCCAGTAGAATTTTAATATGTTCAGAACTGTAAAAAGTAACAGTAATTTTGTTTAACACAAAAGGATTGTAGTCTTTCAGGTCTGAAGTCATTCATGATGTTGAAGGCCAAACAATATTTTGCAAACATTTACTGTGAACAATGAGTGCACTTCTGTTCTGATGATTCTTGATGACTGGGTGGCTACAAGGTAGATGGGAGCACCAGCATTTGTCTGCTACCTCAAAGCCATAAGTTGGGAGGTAGCGATATCAGCTGGAAATTTTTCCAGTGTGTGTTCTGTGTTTTCAGAACTGTCTAATTAGGTATCCTCCTGCAGCCACTATCCTTTTACATTATACAAGTGTAGGATTATCAGTCTTCCTTTAAACCAATCATTTCCCAGATGTACATAAGATCCCAATGAACATGTTCATTCCAGAAGTGAAGGCATGAGTGCCCATGTGTTTTAACTCATCAGGTTGATGGTTCAAAGCCATGTATAATTAAAACAATTGTGTAAATACCACAATGTATTGGGTGGATTTTGAATCTACTGTAATACTTAAGAATTTGTCAAGTGGCTACATTTGAGGTCTTGCAGACTTGAAGTGGCATAGAAACACTTTCATAATCTTAAACTGAATGTCATCATGATTGGTCTCAACAGAAAAAAAGGACCAACAAGAGCAGTGGCATTAAAATACAGATGATCATTTTGAGGGTGGAGTGCAGGATCCGTGCGGTTTGCTGGGGTTGAAGCACGCTATTTGAAGATTAAATAGTCACAAAGATAAGTAACAATTCATATCAGGACCCAGTCTAATCTAGCATTTTTTAAACTCTGGATTTCAACTGTAAGGTATCTCCTGTAGCAAATGGATTCTCTTATAACATATAGTAGAACCACTATCACCTCTAAGTTGTCAGATGTATTATAGAGATCTACTCCTAACAGCACACATGGTACTCTATATTTCGGTGCTTCTCAGATAACCAGGCTTCCTTTCCCACTACTCGAGGGTCTGTTGCACTTTTTCCCTTAAGTACAGATAAGAAAAGCAGAGCTGGATGATCACGACAGCCATTTTTACAATATTCAGAGGAAAGGAGTAAGATAGGGGCAGCTTTTTTTTCAACATCCAGACAACAAGCAAACAAAAATCTTAGAACACTCTGTATTGAACTACTGGGTAGCCCCGTTTGCCGGGCAGCTTTCCTAAGGACTGATATCAGTGATACGGAAAGATAGAGCCTGTAAATCCAATGGTTCAACCAAGATGTTAGGGTGGCAATCTGGCAAGAGCATGAGGACATGACTCTTGCATAAAGCAAAGCGGATGACAACCACACTTCTGCTGTTGAGTGACAGAGCACAGGGGAATAAATACAGGTCTGAACACATCAAGTATCTTGCTGGACTGGCTCCCCAGCCTTGCTCATGAACTGCTATTTAGACATACTGGTGTTGACTTTGCCACCCCTGTCCTTCTCTGATAATGAGCTTCATATCTATCTTTCCCTAGCCTGGCAAGCTGCGGCAAAACTTTATGCACAAGAGTCACACTTTAGATTTTGTACCCTACACACTTCCACTAAAGCAGAAATACAAAAGCCACAATAATCTCACTAGCCAGCAGGCATTCCTCCTTAAGGACTGTAAGGTGGTGGCTTTTCAAAAGGCGGATAGTATGGTGGAGAGTAACGGGGTGGTGCACTTGAGGACCACATGTAGCTGGGCGAGGGAGAGGCAGACTGGGGCTCTTCAGAGAGTCCAGAGGGAGGGGAGGATGGAAAGACACTGGAATGCTGTGTAATAAAAAGAAAACACCTTAGGCAGTGACTTTGTAATTCCTTTCAACAATCATCACCATTTAAACATAAATAACAGATATTTGTTACTGTTTGAAAAACGGCTCCTAAACCTTAGGATATTGGTGAGGGGCATGAAATAGTGGGCCCATATTCAGACATTCAGGATGCAAGCCTCAAGCAGAGAGATATGGGAATCCTCCCCTTCCTCTTGAAGTCCACACCCAGTTAGTCCTTCCTGTTGCTGCTTGTTTTTAAAAAAATGATTTATGTGTTAGCGAGAAAAGACACACATGTACACCGTGGCACACAGGTGGAAGGTAGAGATCAGAACACAGCTTTCAGAAGTCAGTTTTCTCCTTCTACCATGTAGGTTCTCAGGGGATCTGGACCCTTTAAATCCCATTATATATGAATTAACGTCCCCCTCCAATTGCAGCACCCCTAAGATCAGGCTAGACTGGACCACAATCCCTAACAGGCATGGAGGTGCAGTGGTAAAAACAAGCAGTAATATATCAGCTTGCAGAAATTGAGGGCTCAATTTTACTTTTTGTCATTTACCTTTAGGAAAAGAGAAAATATGATTTTAAAAATATCTAGTGAATTGTCATGTTAAGAATCATTAGCCTCTTCTATGGCACCAACTCTAAAGGAGAATTAACATATTTAATTTTGTTTAGTTATTGTTTTGTTTCCCATCGCTTTATCCTTTAGAGCTCAAAATAGGACTTGGCAAGTAATAGAAGCTGAAGAAACCTTGATTGAGTGATTATTACTTCAAAGAATACATTAGATAAACTTGGCATACTTTTAAAAAATGGAATCTATTTTCAAAGACTATAATCATAGTGGAGCAAGGTTGGGGTTAGGTCTGAGGGCTGGAGAGAATCTCAAGGATAGTAAGAGTCAGGAAACAATTTTAGGCTCTTGGAAAAAACAAATCTTAACTAACGAATGGGAGAAACGTGAACATCTTAGTGTATCTTGGTTCTATAAGGAGCTTGCAGTTTTCAAAGCCACTTACACTGAAATTTCTCAAGAGTTCAAGCACTGTTCAAAAGGGGTTATGTGGAGAGGCCACGTTTTCAACCTGTTCTAGGCAGAATTTGAGATCATGTCATTTTTTCCAGGCCTGTAGCAGTCTTGATTCAGTCTGAGCATGAGGCTTCTGGAGCCTGAGGCCAGTTGGCTGAGTCTTGCTAGCATGTTGGATGGACTGCTTCAATTGTAGGAAGATGTCTAGGTGTTTAGGTCTTGCATAAAATGCTGAAATATCTGCATCTTTCTGTGTATTAGGAGTGAGAACAGGCTACCTCCTATCTTGTCCATCCTTCTTCTTCCATCCCATCCATATTCTCTTGAGTTTAAGAATGAGTGGGTCATAGAGGTTGGGGAAATGGCTCAGTGGTTAAATTGCATGTCTTACAAGTAAAAGGACAGGAGTTCAGATCCTCAGGTCCCATATAAAAATTCAGGTTAGGCATAGTGGCCAGCTTATAATTCCAGCCCTAGAAGGCAGAGCCTGGGAATTCCCAGAGCAAGAAGGTTAGCCACATTAGCCTTATAGGTAAGTCTGGATTTAATTGGAGATCCAGTCTCAAAAAGAATAAAATAGAAGAGCAATCAAGGAAGATTCCCAATATCAGCCTCTGGCTTCCACATGTACATCACACACATGCACAGGTACCCCTACCCCTCCCACACACACATTAAAATGGAAAAGAATAACTGGACCATATAACTTAGAGAGCCTTTAAAGGAAAAAAAAGTCACATGCCTACACATGACATATAACTTCCTTTTTTTCCTTTCTCCAAAAATATAACCTCTGTCAAAACAGTCCAGTGACATATTGCTTAATAACAAGTATGTGTTCTGGGAAATGCATTGCCAGGTGAAGTCTTTGGATACACATCACAGAGTACACTTAAACTAAGGTGATATGATGTTACTGGGGAAAACAGTTTTTTGAGATTACCAATGTATATTTAGTCTATCATATAGCCCTTGGCTATAGAGCTTTCCCAGTTTTCCATTTTCCATTCCTGATCTATTTTATCCTCCTTTCTCCCTCTGTACTGGTTAGGTGTAGGGGTGTGTGTGTGTGTGTGTGTGTGTGTGTGTGTGTGTGTGTGTGTGTGTGTGTGTTTGCACGCATGCTTATGTATACACTTGTATATAGAAGGCACTTGAGTATGTGCACCTGGAAGCCCAAGATGACTTCAGGATTAACTTGTCTTAATTATCAACTTGAGTGGATCTGGATGTGTCATTTGAGAGTTTTTTTCAGAGAGGTTTAACTGAAGAAGGAAAACACACTCTGAATGTGAGTATCACCATTCCATGCGGCAGGGTCCTGGACTAAAAATATAGAAAGTGCAGGGAACACCAGAATTCTCTCTCTCCTTCTTGACTGCAGATGGTGTGTGACTAGCTACCTTACACTCCTACCACCTTGACTTCCATGCCACCCTGGATTGTACCTTCAAACTGTGAACCAAAGGAAACCCTTAAGTTGCTTTTGTCTGTCATATATTTTGTCAGCATCAATGAGAAAAGTAACTATCATGTCATTGCTTCCTTCCCTTCCCTTCCCTTTTGCTTTCTTGAACTAAGAACTCTCTCCTCTTAACTAGACAGGAAGCTCAAAACCTTTAAGACCCAGAATGTATGTGCTTACATGTAGTACCTCTGTCTTTCTAAATCCCACTCAAGGAATAGCAAGTAGCAGCAGGCCTATTTTAAGTGATCTCAGTCACAAAAAGGAAGGGCAAGTTTCCTACAATAAAACTAAAGTCAGCTCTGTCATGAAAGGTGCAGAAAGCCATCTGTAGGTAGCAGCTGCCTTAATAATAAAGGAGGTGGTACAACAGTCTTTAGGTTTACACTTCTAAGTTTTATGTTTGAGAAGTATTAGGGAATGAGAAAGGGAAGTGATCCTCTCTTCCCCTTGGAGGATAAGATAGGAAAACTTAAGGACAAAATTAAAGGATAGCAAGCTAGGAAGCTAACTGGCTGAAGGTCATGCACTCTTGGGGTTTGGGAAGGAAAAAAGCCCACAGTATGAGGGCATAGTTTCCTAGCAATAGACAGGCACCTTGGATGATAATATTTGACTTTGTTGCAGCTGCAGAGCTGGCTCAGAAAGTCAGACTTCACTAATTTGATGATGGGCAACTCAGGAGGACAGGACTTTGGATCTCTTCACACCATAAAGCATTAAGTACATCTAAATAGCCCACAGCTGACCTACTCAGGTCTAGCTTCCTGAGTTGCCTTTCAAAGGTCTAGGGAGTAAGGGGGAGAACATGCTGATCTTCACGTTCCTCCATTTGCCTGGTGTATACCCCCATCTCTTTGGGTTCCAGGCATTTCTGAGAGGGCAGCATTGTGGAATAATGACTCCAAAAGGATCCCTAAAACTGCCTGGTGACAACTAGATAGAAAAGCTGTGTCCCAAGGGAAAAATCCAGAATTTGTTAGTTTTTAATGTTACTCCTTCCATTCTGCCCTAAAAAGAAGAAGCTGAGAAAACTAAGAGAAGAGTGAATAAAAAGAGGGAGGAAATTTGAGGCAAGAACAAGAAAAATGAATGTCAAGGGGAAATAGCAAGGGGAAGAAAAAGCAGCAATGAATTTCAGAGCTGCTCAGAAACTTGTACCATCAGTTGCTTTCTACCCCTCCAACTAGGATTGAAATAATCCTTTTATTTAAATGGGCTCTATTTATACTGAGTCATTTTTAATGGCTTAAGTGCAACATAGCAGACTTTCAGATGCTTAATAAAGAACACAAACAGAGGCACTAGCATTTTGTGTTGCTAAGACTTTTGAGCTTAACCTTGGAAATTCATCAAGTGGACAGGAAAGGAATCAGTCCTTGGTTAAAGTAGTGAGGCTGGTTGAATATTCCAGACTGGGAGGTCCCTAGGTTTTAGATAAAGCTACGCTGGGTTTAATTTCCCAAGAAAAGTAGGAACTTATACTTGGCGCCCTATAGATTTTGAACTATGTGGTTGATATTTAAGGGGTCATGGGAAAATGATTGTCAAGAAAAAAAGAAGTCAGTGTTTGGGAGATGAACAAGGAGATAAACATCACCTCTGTTTTTATTCTTCCCACTTTGGAATATGAGGAGTTTATTAGAAGAAAGGATGCCTTGGAATGCAAGGTTGAAATAGTGTTGTTGCTCCACACTTGGCATTCACAACTTCCTCTGGACCAACTGGCCAGAAATAAGTTCTTGCTTATATCTGACCACAAGAAATGTTTCTCATGTTTCCTAACAGGGCGACTATACAATAAAGGTATGAATTTTGAGGGGCTAAAACTCAAGACTGAGTTTTTCCTCTTTCTTCTATTAAGTTCAGAGTAAAAGGAAATAGAAACCATCAAACCCCAAAAGTCATAGAGATAGTTTTATTTGGAAATGAACAAATGGGTAAGTCATTCAGAAGAACATCTGCTAAAGTCTGTTTACAATTTGAAAAGGATATTGGTGAACTCAAGTGCTTTTTTGGGGGGGGGCGGAGTCAGGGGCTTGAGTTTATAAATGGAAAAATTACAGCTCTCACTTCAAAGGGATAAGAGGTAGTTTGTTCTGAGGCCAAATAAGAGTGGCCATGGCCTGGGAACACAGATTCAAGTTGCTTCAAACTCCTTGTTCCACTGTAGTAACAGTTTCTTGGGATCATAAATCAAGATTTTTTTTTCAAATATATAGGTGGAAACACCAGGTAGGTGGCTTACAGCAGAGCGAGGAGATCTCTGTTTTGAGCTACAGATGTTATCTAATGGCATTCTTAGCCTTTTGGTTGGTGGGCATTACTAGCTTGCCAAGTTAATACATTTCATAAGGTTTATCCTCATAGTTACAGGATGTTAGTGCAGACAGAGATGAAAAGGACCACCCAAAATAAAGTATAATTAGACTGTGAAGCTGTTAACATTTCCATCCTCTCCATAGCCATAAACTTTAAATCAATCAGGATCAGCCTAGTCAGTCAGTACAGCTTCTTTTTTTTTTCTTGTTATAAGAGTATATTCAAAGGTAGATGTAATAAAAGTAGGAAACCGCAGTGAGGGAGGGGCCAATCACCCATTTGCAAGTATAGCTTCTTCTCAGGAACTTATTTCCAGTTTCTAGTGGTTTAACTTTCAGAGTGATATGCATATGATAACTGCTTTTTATTTATTTAAGACATAAACAGATATTCTCTGGTCTGTTAGTTTTTTAAAGACTATGAAACTGTAAGTAAGGGATTGGAACTTGATACATAAAATAAAGCTCAGCTCGAATACTGAGCTCTAGGGAGAAAAATCTCTTAAAAATATTCCCCATAGGAAGGCAAATAGTCTGTTAGATAAAATCACCCATTTTGCAAATGGGTGATAAACCCTTCCCTCACCCTTTTACGACATCTACCTTTGAATATACTCTTATAACAAGACTCTAGTTTAACAGCTTTTTTATCTCTGGCCAGGGGGTGTCATCCAATACCCATCAGGACGGAGTGAAGGGCATTGCAGGAGCAGCAAAACTGCAAAAGAAAATCAACAAACCACTATCCAGAACTTCAGAGACTCTATATCAACCACCTAGAACTCTCCCAGCCTAATCTCTCCCCATCCTGAAGCTCAGGGAAATTTGTGGAAGAGGGGGCGGTAAGAGTGTAAGAGCACAAGGATGGGAGGAGCAGTGATATGCAAAATACTCCACACAAGTTAGGGCTGAAGCAATCATAATTGGACTTTGCATGCCCTGCGGGCAATATCCAACACACTATTGACCCCACAAAGTCTAGCATTTGCTAAAAGCACCAAGATCCTTGGAGGCAAGGGATTGACAGCCACAGTAGTGTTCCTATGCTTAAGGGGAACACAGGAAAGGGTTCGGGGAAATGCCACTGGGTCCTTGTATGTCATCGGAGAGGAGGGCCCAGAGGAGAGTCTAGCATGCACATTAAAGGATTCTCTGGCGATGGGGGGGGAGGCACTGGGGGGATGGGGAGGAAGGGGTGAGGAGAGGGGGATCAGGGGGGTCGGGGAGGAGGAGGAGGGAGGGAGGGAACTGGTGTACCTAATAAGTTTGTATGAGCTGAAATAAAAATAAATAAATAAATAAATAATTTTAAATTTTAAAAAAATATATGCTCTAAGAGGTAATTAAGTTTGTATGAGCGGAAATAATAATAAAAAATATGCCCGGCCAGCACCACCCGCGCGTGCGGCCGCCGGGTTTGCGCCCAGCCCCCTCCGCGCCGAACCCCGACCAGCGCCCAGGTGAGAGAGAGCCCCTCCCAGCCCAGCCCAGCCCAGCCCCCCACCCCGGAGCCGAGCCGCCCGGCCAGCAGCACCCGCGCATGGCCGCCGGCTTTGCCTCCGGGGCCCAGCCCCGGACACCAGCCCCTCATGCCCTCCGGCCCCCGCCCCCCCCCCCCCCCCCCCGTCGCAGATGAAGAATTCTGCCATCAACATCAGACCCTCTGCCTCTCTGGCCCACCGGCGACCTACGCACGTGGTCCACGGAAGACACACTGCTACTCAGAATTCAATAGAGTGCAAAGGAAACTCAAGCAAAACTCTAAGGAACAAAGGGAACACAGGCCATACATCTGGACTTCACTACAACCACTGTATCACATGCGCGAGATTCTTCACATCCAGCCCAAAGATAAGTAAACTTTTTTTTTCTTTTCTCTCACCTTACTGATCCTTTCTAGTATCAATGCTGTAGGTCAGCTTCCTCATACAGCCACCCCAAAAACATACAACTCCAGGGAGTACACCACCCACCCTCACATTTCACCAAGACACTAAATCGTAAAAGTGCACTACCATACTTATATTCATCCCCTGGTTACTTAGCTGACGTACTAACATCCTAGTAGTCTCATCTAGGATATAACAATACCAATACACAAACATACCCAATCCAAGGCAAGCACTAGTAACAACTAGCAGGTATAACAATACCAACTACATCGGTTCAGTGAAAAACACACAGAAACTGAAAGGTCCTAAAAAACAAAACAACAATGTACAAGTCAAAGTGCAGATCCACGAGAAACAAAACCCAAGAAGACCAATCTCCCACCAAAAGAATCAATCCCCTAACGATGGATTGTGACCAGAACAAATCCACAGAAAATAGCCATGAAAGCCAGACCCAAACTAACGACTTTCAGAGTATGATCATTACCATGATTAATAATATGAAAGAGGAAATCCGAGAAGAGTTAAACAACCGTATCAACCACTTTGAACAGAAACACAACAGGAACCTGGAGGAGTTGAGAAAAACAGTTCAAGAAACAAAAATAGGTATAGAGCAGGTAAAACAGTCTCAGGCAGAGTTTAAAATTGAAGTAAGAGATAAGTTATCTTCAACCCAAAACTCGACAGAGAGTCTTATCAGCAGAACAAATGAGGCAGAAAATAGAATTTCAGATCTTGAAGACAAAGTAGGAGAATTAACCAGCTCAATGGAAGAGATTGTTAAAGCCAAAAAGATACTGGAGAGGAGCATTCAAGAAATATGGGGCACCCTGAAGAAGCCTAACATGTGCATTCATGGAATACCAGAACAAGAATCCCAAAATACCACACTTGGCGCCCTATAGATTTTGAACAAGTCACCTTTAGAAATTCATCCATCTCTTTTGTGTTGTCAAACTTCACAGAGTACAATTTTTTGAAATATTCAATTCATCATAATGAGGAAATATTTCAATTCATCATAAATGAAAACTTCCCACAACTAAAGAATGAGAGGCCTATCCAAATACAAGAGGCATTTCGCACTCCAAACAGATATGACCAAAATAGAAAATCGCCACAGCAAATAATAGTCAAAACACTCCACATTCAAGACAAAGAAAAGGTGCTGAGAGCTTCAAGAGAAAAAAAGCAACTCACTTTTAAAGGTAAATCTATTAGAATAACAAATGACTACTCAATGGAAACAGTAAAAGCAAGAAGAGCTTGGAGAGACATACTTCAAGTATTAAATGAGCAAAAATGCAAACCCAGACTGATATACCCGGCAAAACTATCTGTCATGATTGAGGGAGAAAGAAAAGTTTTCCAGCACAAAGACAACTTGAAGGGATACATGTCTACCAAATCAGGCCTTCAAAAAATGCTAGAAATGATACTCAAGCTTGAAAAAAAGAACAAGCGTATCCAGAAGGACAGAAGGGAAGTATAATACCACCAAAATATAAATATCAAACATCATGCTTACAAAATCTACTAAACATAAAAAATGTCCAGAATTAAAAATAATTTCTCCATTATAACATTAAATGTCAATGGTATTAACTCTCCTAGTACCAAACCCACCCAGCCCACCTAGAGACAGTAATTCCAAGGATTATAAACAGGAGGTATGGGGTAGGAGGGCCACACCAGAAAGAAGGAGAGAAGGGACCATGTTACAGCAGGGAAAATAGGCCTCCACCAAGGACCCAAACAAGTAATGAGACATCTGATTAAGTTCACAGACTTTCGTTCCTGATCATTTACTACTGAGGGGGAGTGATCTCACCAGAAGAGGAGGGCATATAGTCTGGCAGATAAAAAGTAACAATTTTGCAAATGGGTGATAGACCCCTCCCTCACTGTGGTTTCCCACTTTTATTACATCTACCTTTGAATGTGCTTTTATCACAAGACTCTAACAGCTTTTTGTCTCTGGCCAGGGGGTAACATACAATGCCCACCAGGATGGAGTGAAGGGCATTGCAGGAGCAGCAAAACTGCAAAAGAAATCAACAAACCACAATCCAGAATTTCAGAGACTCTATATCAACCACCTAGAACTAGGCCAGCTTAGTCTCTCCCCATCTTGAAGCTCAGGGAAATTTGCGGAAGAGGGGGCGGTAAGAGTGTAAGAGCATAAGGATGGGAGGAGCAATGATATGTAAGATACTCTGTACTAGTTAGGGCTGAAGCAATCATAATTGGACTTTGCATGCCCTGCGCATTGTCCAATACACTGTTGACCTCACAAAGTCTAGCATCTGCTAAAGGCACCAAGATCCTTGGAGGCAAAGGATTGGCAGCCACAGCAGTGTTCTTATACCTAAGGGGAACACGGGAAAGGGTTTAGGGAAATGCCACTGGGTCCTTGTCCGTCATCGGAGAGGAGGGCCCAGAGGAAAATCAGTCATGCACAAGAAAGGACTCTCTGGGAATTGGGGTGGGAGGCACTGGGGGATGGGGAGGGAGAGGGGTGGGGAGGGGGAACAGGGGGTACGGGGGGAGGAGGAGGGAGGGAGGGAACTGGTGTACCTAATAAGTTTGTATGAGCTGAAATAAAAATAAATAAATAAATAAATAAATAAATAAATAAATAAATAAATTTAAATTAAAAAAAAATATATGCTCTAAGAGGTAATGAGGCAACAACTATGAAAGCATTTGGAAGCCAGCCATCACACAAATATGAAAATCACAACCTTATTGACAATTAAAGAGTAATAAGAGATGCAACTTTATCAAATTGATCAATTTGAAACTACAATGAAGAAAGCATGTCCACTGCAACATGGGAAGCTGAAACTCTTGTATCTGGTAATGGGATGCTCCAGATTATCATTTTATGAGCACAGATGGCAGCAGATGTTTTAAGTTTTGTAATTTAATACTCAGGCTTGGCTGAGTCCAACAATTTGTCCTAAGAGATAATCATGGATTCTTGCAAATACACAACATTTAGAACACAATACAGGGCATCATCCATAAAATTAAAGCTTAAACAACTATGTGACACCTGAATATATTGTGAAGTCAAATGGAAACTCTGATCATCTAAAACAATTCATGGAAATGTAAGTGAAAGTAAAAACTTGACAACATTAAAAAACTGGTAAAACACCCAATAAGGCAGAGTAAAGAGACATTTTTACAAAGGTAGTAATAAAATTTAACAAGATAACATGATTTTAAAATATTCCTTGAGTAGACAAAACCAATGAGAGAAAAAACCAGCAGGAGCAGCATGAATCATGTTGAAGCTGAATGCTACCTTTAAAAACTCTGAGCAAGCCATTAGATTCTTACCTTTAGCCTTTCTCTTGTAATAGTAAGTCATAATTTCAATATGGTTTGCTCAGCCTATATGATTGATTTGCTGGTATATTAGTTAATATCTCACTTTGGAGCATCACAACACAAATATTATACCTACCGTTAGAAATCACAACACAGATTTTCCCAAATTCTGTGCAAATAAAAAGAAAGACTATTCAAGTTATTCAAGTTAAGTTGACTTCCTTGAAAGTTTACCAAAGCACTACATTTGAAATCTGATTACATTTTAAAGCTATTATGTAAAAAGATATACCCTGGTGGATTAAAAGATTTACTATAAGGGAATGAATAAAAATCCCTCTTACCAAGCCTAATGATGTGAGTATTGGTTCCAGAACCTAAGTGAAGAAAGGAAAGAACCGACTCTTGCAAGTGAGGTTCTGACCTCCACATAAGTACAGGGGTCTGTGGTGGGCACCTCCACACACAAACACAAACACACACTAAATAAATAAACCCAAAAAGTTTCAAAAATCTTTAAAATAATCAACTAGATACCTAAGATCCTTTCAAGTTATATTAAAAGTTTAAACTGAAGGAAAAATGTATTATTAAAATATGTCATCCTTGCCCACTGTACTATGGACTTCTAAACATCAGTTTCTAAGGAACATAGTCATTGTTAAAGTGGCTTCAGCCTCATATAGGAGCTTTCTATCTTCACTCTGGCTTTACAGGACACAGAAGGAAAATGAAAAATTGAGTAGATGAGGGAGGCAGCACATAAAAAAAAATAATTTCTCCATTATAACAATAAATGTCAACGGCATTAACTCACCGATTAAGAGACATAGATTACAAACTTGGATTAAAAACCACAAACCAACAATCTGCTGCCTTCAGGAAACTCATCTCACCACAAAAGATAGGCACAACCTAAGAATGAAAGGCTGGTCCAAAATCTTGCAAGCTAATGGAACCAGGAAACAGGCAGGGGGAGCAATTATGCTTTCAGACAAAGTGGACTTCAAACCAAAGAAAATCATAAGAGACACAGATGGATACTACATTTTAGTCACAGGTACAATTCACCAGGAAGACTTCACAATACTGAACATATATGCACCCAATATGGGCCCCTCCACATTCATTAAGAAAACCCTACAGCGTCTGAAGCAAGAAATCAACACCCAAACGATAATTCTCGGGGATTTCAACACCGCCCTCTCAACATGGGATAGATCAACAGGTCAAAAGCTTAACAGAGACACTTTGGAGCTTAACCAAACCCTTACTGAAATGGACCTTACAGATCTCTATCGAACTTTTCACCCACGCACCAAAGAATACACATTTTTCTCAGCAGCACACGGAATTTTCTCCAAAATAGATCACATATTGGTTCACAAAATGAATCTACACAAATACAAAAAAGTTGAAATTCTAGCCTGTGCTCTATCAGACCACCACAGCCTAAAGCTGGACATCCACAACAACACAACAAACAAGACAAAATACACTAATTCCTGGAAACTTAACAATATGATGCTGAATGAGAACTGAATTCAGGAAGAAATTAAACAGGAAATTCAAGATTTCCTGAAAGTGAACGAAAATGAAAATAAAACTTACCAAAATCTCTGGGACACAATGAAAGCTGTTCTAAGAGGTAAGTTCATAGCTCTTAATGCCTACATCAGAAAAATGGAAACATCAGAAATAAATAATTTAACGATGCAGCTTAAGGCTTTGGAGAAACTTGAGCAATCTGATCCCAAAAGTAGTAGAAGAGAGGAGATTAGCAAAATAAGGGGAGAAATATCTGAAATCAAGACTAAGAAAACAATAGAAAAAATCAACCAGTCAAAAAGATGGTTCTTTGAAAAAATCAATAAGATTGATACGCCCCTAGCTAAATTAACCAAAAGCAAGAGAGAGAAAACCCAAATTAACAAAATTAGAAATGAACATGGAGTTATCACTACTGATACCCAAGAAATCCAGAGAATTATAACATCATATTTCAAAAAATTGTACTCTGTGAAGTTTGACAACACAAAAGAGATGGATGAATTTCTAAGTAAACACAACCTACCTAAATTGAATCAGGAAGTTGTGAATTATTTAAATAGTCCTATAACATACAAGGAAATTGAAGAGTAATCTCGAAACTTCCCACCAAAAAATGTCCTGGGCCAGATGGATTCAGCACAGAATTCTACCAGACATTTAAGGAGTTAATAACACCAATACTCCTTAAACTGTTCCATCAAATAGCAAAGGAAGGAACACTACCAAATTCCTTCTATGAAGCTAATATCGTTTTAATCCCAAAACCTAATAAAGATTCACTTAAAAAAGAAAACTATAGGCCGATCTCCCTGATGAACACAGACGCAAAGATTCTCAACAAAGTCTTAGCAAATCGGATTCAAAAACATATCAAAAAGATCATTCACGGGGACCAAGTAGGCTTCATCCCCGGCACACAAGGTTGGTTCAACATACGCAAATCAATAAATGTAATTCATCATGTAAACCAGTCCAAAGTCCAAGACCACATGATACTCTCGATAGATGCAAAAAAAGCCTTTGACAAAATCCAACAGCCTTTTATGATCAAAACGCTAGAGACTGTAGGAATGAAAGGAACCTTTATCAATATAATAAAAGCTGTATACAACAAGCCCACAGCAAGGATTATGCTCAATGGGGAACAATTGGAAGCATTCCCACTTCGATCAGGAACTAGACAAGGCTGTCCACTCTCACCACTTCTATTCAATATTGTACTTGAAGTCTTAGCTGAAGCCATAAGACAAGAAAGGGACATAAGAGGGATTCAAATCGGCAAGGAAGAAGTCAAGCTATCCCTATTTGCAGATGACATGATCTTATACCTGAGTGATCCCAAAAACTCCACCAGGAAGCTCCTGGAACTAATTGAGAAGTTCAGCAGGGTGGCAGGATACAAAATAAATGTGCAAAAATCAGAGGCCTTCCTATATGCCCAGAATGAAAGAAGTGAAAAAGCCTTGAGAGAAACAATCCCATTTACTATAGCCCCTGAAAAAATGAAATACCTTGGTATAAACCTAACCAAGGAGGTAAAAGACCTTTACAATGAAAACTTTAAAACCCTAAAGAAATAAATAGCAGAAGACACCAGAAGGTGGAAAGACCTCCCATGTTCCTGGATTGGTAGAATCAACATTGTAAAAATGACCATCCTACCAAAGGCAATATACAAATTCAATGCTATACCAATTAAAATCCCAAAGCAATTCTTTAAAGAAGTTGACCAATTAATCTCAAAATTCATATGGAGGCACAAAAGACCCAGGATAGCAAAGACAATCCTGAGTAACAAAAACACTGCTGAAGGTATTACCATCCCAAACCTTTGTCTATACTACAAATCCATAGTTATAAAAACTGCCTGGTACTAGCTCCAAAATAGACACACAGATCAATGGATAAGGATTGAAGACCCAGATATAAGCCCACAAAAATACAGCCATTTGGTCTTTGACAAAGGGGCCCAAAGAATCCAATGGAAAAAGAACAGCATCTTCAACAAATAGTGCTGGCAAAACTGGATCTTCACATGCAGAAGATTAAAGCTGGACCCATAATTGTCACCATGTACAAGACTTAATTCCAAATGGATCAAGGACCTTGATTTAAGGCCAGAGACTTTAAAAACCATAGTTGAAAGGATAGGGAACTCCCTCGAGCTGATTGGGCTAGGCCAACATTTCCTAAACAGACATCCAATGGCACAGTCACTGCTACCAACTCTCAACAGTTGGGATCTTGTGAAATTAAAGAGCTTCTGTTCAGATAAAGAGATTGTCACACGAGCTCAAGGGCAACCCACAGAATGGGAGAAAATCTTCACTAACCACACATCTGACAGAGCTCTACTGTCCAGAGTGCACAAAGAACTTAGAAAACTAAACTCCAAGGAAAACAATGGCCCAATTAAAAAATGGGCCCTGGAACTCAAAAGAAACTTTACCAGGGATGAAATTAAAATGTCTAACAAATATCTTTAAAATGCTCCACTTCCTTAGCCATCAGGGAAATGCAAATAAAAACTTCCCTGAGATATCATCTCACCCCGGTCAGGATGGCAAAAATCCACAATACAAACAACGAGAAATGCTGGAGAGGGTGTGGAGAGAGGGGAACTCTCCTACATTGCTGGTGGGAATGCAGGCTCATACAGCCACTCTGGCGAGCCGTCTGGAGATTGTCAAAGAAATTAAAGATTGAAATGCCATATGACCCTGCTATCCCACTTTTGGGAATAACCCCCCATGCAGCAGAGGTTCGCCTCGATAGCACAAGCTCGACCATGTTCATAGCAGCACTGTTTGCAATAGCAATGTCATGGAATCAACCTAAATGTCCAACAGTTGACGAGTGGATAAGGAAACTGTGGTACATCTATACAATGGAGTACTACTCAGCCATCAAAAATGATGAATTACTGGAATTTGCTGGGAAATGGATGTCATTAGAAACAATTATATTAAGTGAAGTATCCCAAACCCAGAAAATTAAGCGCCGTATGTACTCCCTAATAGGTGGCTCCTAGTACCAAACTCACCCAGCCCACATTGAGACACTCAAAAGTAAACCTATGTAACACAGTAATTGCAAGGATTATGAACAAGAGAGATGGGGTAGGAGGACCACACCAGAAACAAGGAGAGAGGGGACCATGTTACAGCAGTGAAAATAGGCCTCCATCAAGGTCTGCAAGTAAGTAATGAGAAACCTGGTTAAGTTCACAGACGTTCTTTCCTGATCTCACCAGAAGGGGAGGGCATATAGTCTAGCAGATAAAAAGTAATCATTTTGCAAATGGGTGATGGACCCCTCCCTCAGTGAGGTTTCCTACTCTTATTACATCTACCCTTGAATGTGCTATTATAACAAGACTCCAGTTTAACAGCTTTTTGTCTCTGGCCAGGGGGTGACATACAGTGCCCAGCAGGATGGAGTGAAGGGAATTGCAGGAGCAGCAAAACTGCAAAAGAAAATCAACAAACCACAATCCAGAACTTCAAAGACTCTATATCAATCACATAGAACTAGGCCAGCCTAATCTCTCCCCATCCTGGAGCTCAGGGACATTTGCGGAAGAGGGGGTGGTAAGATTGTAAGAGCAAAAGGATGGGAGGAGCAACGATTTGCAAGATTCTCAACAATAGTTGGGGCCAAAGCAATCATAATGAGACTTTGCATGCTCTGTGCAATGTCCAGCGCACTGTTGCCCTCATAAAGTCTAGCATCTGTTAAGGGCACCGAGATCCCTGGAGGCAAGGGATTGACAGCCATAGTTGTGCTCCTATGCTAAAGGGGAACAAGAGAAAGGGCTTATGGAAATGCCACTGGGTCCTTATATGTCATCGGAGAGGAGGACCCAGTGGAGAGTCAGGCGTACACAATAAAGGACTCTCTGGGAATTGGGGGGGAGGCACTGGGGGATGGGGAGGGAGAGGAGGGGGAGGAGGGGGTTCAGGGGGAGGAGGGGGGAGGAAGGGAACTGGTAAAAAATTTTAAAATGTATAATTACATTTTTAATAAAAAATATTCAAAAAAAATATTCCCCATAGAACCTATACCATATATGTATAATGTTCCCAACAGTAAATACAAAAGACAGCCTGAGCTGAGGGAAAGAACAGAAAGAAAAAATGTATAAGAGATATCCAAGGGCTGAAGAGATATTTCAGTGAGTAAAGTACTTGCTGTGCAAACATGAAAACTTTAGTTCAAATTCCCAACAACCATGTAAAAATCTCGGTGCAGTGCACCTGTTAATCCAGAGCTAGGTGGAGGGGAGAAACAGAGGCAGATTGATCCCAGGGATTCTCTGACTAGCTAGTCTAGGTTTAGTGAGAGACCCTGTCTCAAAAAATGAATGGGGAATGATACTGAAAGATACCTAAGTCAACCTCTGGCCTCACATGAGGGCACACACATACAGACAATACACACACACACACACACACACACACACAGAGAGAGAGAGAGAGAGAGAGAAATAAGAAATAGATAAATCGAGGGAATCCCTTTTCAGGAAGATGAATTTAATGCTTTTGGGAAAGAGTGAAGAGAACTTTCCTGATGTCATAATTAGAAAATCCATAATATAAAGTGTAAATATCCTTGGTATTCTTGGGAAAAGAATCTATCAGCACTCAGATTCATAACTTCTCCAATGAATCCCTTAAGCTACTATGCAATTTTATTTTATTTTATATTTTATTTTATTTGTGTGTGTGTGTGTATGTCTGTGGTGCTGTGTCTGTGGTACTGTGTGTGTCTGTGGAAGCACAAGGGTGACTTCGGGAATCATCCTAGATTGCTCTAACTCCCCATTGCTTTGCTCTGGGATTTCCCAGGCTCCATCTTCCAGGACTGAAAGCACAGGCTGCCACCATTTCTGCCTGGCGTTTTTACATGGGATCTGGGGATCTGATCGGAAATCAAGTCCTTCTGCTTGCAATGCAGAGACTTACCCCTGAGCCATCTCTCCAGACCCTCGAACTACTATCTAGAATCAACAGCATGGATCTAAATTCTTTCCCTCCTCACTTTACTTCTAGGGATTTGAGGGAAGTCACTTAACTCTCCATTATTATTCAGCCTTCTCATCTTAAAACTTTGCGATAACAAGAGCTCTTCCCTCAAAAGGACTAAATGACTCATTGATTTTACAATACTTAGTACACAGTAATTGCTCAATGAATAATAGCTGTTATTTAAAAGTAAAAACTTCTATAATCTCTGCAGTTTCTGTTATAAATCCAAAGTGTATATTTGGACTAGGTGAATAAATCTTGATTCCTTCTTTGGGTTAAATATCCTGTTGTCCCCTAACTCATTCCTTAACTCTCTAGACAATTCTCTTAATATAAAAACTGTATTATTTAATTTTTGTAGTTGTACCTCCTAACCCAGTTCCTGGAACATTAGAATAAATAATAGCATAGATTAAGCTGAAACCAGCAGCTCAAATCACCCCTGAATTGTTTGTCAATCTCATTTTCATTCCTAAAGTAGGATTTCAACAGAGACTAGTGGACACAGATATATCTGCATACCTCAATTTCCCATTGAGATATAATTATGATTAGTTGAGGGGTTCATTATAAAGTCTAAATTACTAAAATCAATGTAATTTACTTTTATATAAAAATAGAGATAACTAGCTCTGGTGGTTAACACCTGCATCCCCAGCACTTGAGAGGTTGAGCCAGAAAGAGTACATGAATTCCAGGCTGGCCTGGGCTACACAGTGAGTTCCTATGGAATGAAACCTTGTTTTGAAAAAAAAATGGAGGAGCTCTCGTATTAGACCATGTATGGCTCCTCTAACCTAGGATGGTTTACTATAGAGGCCCTAAGAGAATGTTGGCAATTATGTGAGCTTCAATATGACTGAATTCTTCTAAAGATAACATTGCTTACATAACTACTGAAATTATGCCCTTCTTGGACATATTTGAATATTTTGAGCTAATACCACCTAAATAATAACAAGTACCAGAGTTTTCTTCCTGTTGCTACAGAAAGCATCCATACAATTCTAAAATTATTTTCTAGGTACTTTTTTCCTTTTTGTGTGGTGGTGCATATACAAGAGGTTACTTGACTATGTGTGCCTGTGGAGGTCCAAGGCTGACATCAAGAAGCATGATGGATTACTCTATTTTTTTATTGCTTTGCTCTGGGGTTTCCCAGGCTCTGCCAGAATTAGAGACTACTGCCATATTTGCCTGGCAATTTCATGTGAAATCTGGGGATCTGAACTCAGGTCCTTTTTTGCTTGTGAGGCAAAGACTTAACACCTGAACCATCTCCCTAACCCTTAATATTATTTTCTAAACTTTAATAGATGCTTCTGTATTAATACTGTGTCTGATAGGAGTGACTAAGTCTCTGTTCATATTATAATAATTCTTTTTACATTATAAAGCTAAAGATCTCTCCAAACTAAATGCACCTATATTTTATTCAACCAAAAAGGATCTTAAACTTAATGATTCTGTTAAACTGAAGTTAAAGGCTGGAGAGATGTCTCATGGGTTTAAGACTCTGCCTTGCAAGCAGTAGGTCCTGAGTTCCACATAAAAATGCCAAGCAAAAATGGCACCAGCCTGCACTTCCAGCTCTGGCGGGCAGAGCCTGGGAAATCCCAGAGTGAAGCAAAAACGAGGTAGAAGTAATCCAGGATTATTCCTGAAGTCATCCTTGATCCTCCATAGGGACACACAGTGCCTTCTGATACACACACACACACACAATCAATCAATCAATCAATACTGAAGCTAAAATTGTGTTCTTCAAGGATTTTGTATTATCAAACTAGAAATATCCTCAACTGCTTATGCCTTGGAGCATTCATGGGTTCTTTTCTTTTTTTATTATTTATTCAATTGTGCATGTGGGCGTGTGTGTGTGTGTGTGTGTGTGTGTAGAACCACGGGCGAATTCGGGAACCACCATACAGCGCCTCTACCTCTTCCTTGTTTACTCTACCCCAGGATTCACAGGCTCCACCCTACCAGGACCAGAAACGCAGGCCGCCCCCACTTCCGCCTGGCGTCTATACGTGGGGTCTAGGATCCAAACTCAGGACCTTCCGCCTGCAAGGCAGAGGCTTAACCCCGGAGCCACCTCTCCAGTCCTGGGTTCTTAATAAATAGAAACAAATTTATTTTGCATTCCCTCTATAAGAAGTTTCCTGTGGTCTCTGGTTTCTACATAACCAGCCCTATTCTTCCTTAGTCAATGGTTTACAATTACTTCTATGATTTAAAAGTGTACCCCAAAGGCCAGGGTGTTAAAGTTTTGGTCTTACTGAAAGGTGGTGGAATCTTTACAAGGTGATCTTAGTAAGAGGTTTTAGTTCATTGGGGGTAGTCTCCAAAGGAGCTTGTGGACCCAGGACTCTTCCTTTTTGTATTTTTACATCCTGGCCAGAGATGAATTGTTTGCTCTACCCCACACTCCCTGCCATTACATAATAATGTAACACGGGCCCAGAGAAACTTCCAAAGCTGTGAGCTAAAATAGCACTTTCTTATTTATAAGTTGATTATCTCAGATATTTTGTGACGTACAGGAAAGTTACTAACATAATTACTGTTTTTCCTTAATCATTTTATGTGTTCTCTAAAAGTGTGTTCCCCATTCAGGGCTCTGCACACATGAATCCCTTTTAATTAAGTGCCTTTGGGGAGTTCTGCTTCTCTGTGTTTCACTTCAACTCAAAAAGAAAAAGTGAAAGTGCAAATTTGGTTAAGACCATTTCTAGTCTATATAACACTAGGGCATACTTTATGTATGTTCTCCTAGTTAATGTGTCTGAAGAAAAGCAAAGAGACTTCCTCATGGAAGATTTGATTTATATACTTGTGTGGCTCAGAATGACCTTGTGCCAAGGAGCAGGGCTAGGCATCTCCCCATGACAGAGGAACAGACAAAGCCACGGTTGGATGAGGGCCCATGGCAGTATACCCCAACTTCAATTTTTCCAGCTAAGTTATCTTCCCTTAATGTATAGTTAAATACAGTTTGGGATACCTACATTCTCCCTGTTTTCTGTGCCTTTTCTCATGCAATATTCATCCTCCCAAGTCTTCCATGATTGGAAGGACTACCTACACAGCCTTTAACCTAGTCATTGGTGCTCACAGACTGCTAAAGGGCATCCAGGGTGGAGAGCCTGGCTGCTCATATGAATTATGAAGGCCATGGATGGTTCTATAATAAAACTGGGGGAGATAACAAGAATGCTTTATTGATAGGAAAGACGACAAAGGAAATCAAGAGTTCCTGTTCTCTGTGCTTGTTTTGGCGGCACATATGCTAAAATTGGAATGATAGAAGATTAGCATGGCCCCTGCACAAGGATGACATGCAACTTTGAGAAGTGTTCCATATTTTTTGAACCCTGAGATCCATTAAGGCATGTGGGTGGAAGGGTAGGAGGGAGTGGGAGGGAATAGTGAAAGGAAGGAAGGGGCTGGAAGGGAAGAGGGAGGGAGAGAAGCTGAAACGAATACTCAATATGCTTGTAAAAGTAGAAAAAATTAATAAAAGAGTTCCTTTTCTCTCCAAACATACCTGAAAGTCATAAGCAGAATACGGTGGCAGGTGAGGAGGGCTATGGTAGTAGGTATTATATGACGCCACTTGGGGACGAGCGTAGTAAGAAACAGTTGGGTGGGCATTTTCAACAGAACAGTTCAATGCCGGAAGAGTGGGGTTCTGTAGAAAAATACAAATTGTAAAAAATATAACTAGGAATATACACTAAGAAGATGGCAGCATAAATTGTGGCACGTCCATAATACAACAAGTCATTCGGCTACTGATAAAGATGTAGACATATTTAGTGGCAGGGAAAATTGTCTAGAGTACATTGTTAATTGTTTTAAAAGCTAGAGTGGAGCTAGGAATAGAGTTCAGTGATAGGGCATTTGCTTAGCATGCACAAGGCCCTGGATTCAAGTCCCAGTACTGCAAAGGAATCAAAAGTGAGGAATTAATATAGCACATGCCCAATTTGTGTTAAAAATAATCAAATGATTACATATGTATGTATATTTATAAATGCAAGTACATTAATCTGAAAAGATTCACCACAAATTAATTGTAGTTACCTCTGAGGAAAGGAGTAATATTAGGCAGAAAATAGGGACCCTTAACTTTCGAGTATACATACTGAAGTTTTAGCACCTAATATGTATGTCATTGTCCCCCTAAATTTTTAGCTTGAAAAACTCAAATTTGTAAAAAAACTGAAATCATTCATGTAATTTAAAAAATACAAGTGAATAAAAGAAAAATAAGATAAAAAATTCAAATAGTCGAAGCCAATAGCTCTGTCATAGCTATGACAGAATTCACTTAATCACCCACAGTTTGTTAAAATAAGGTTTCTTCCAGGTTCTGATCTTTTTATTATTATTATTATTTATTCAATTGTGCGTGTGTGCGTATGTATGTGCGCGCGCATATGTGTATGTGTGTGTGTAGAACCACAGACGAATCGGGAACCACCATGGACGCCTCCATCTCCTTCTGCCCCAGGATTCACAGGCTCTGCCCTACCAGGACCAGAAGCACAGGCCGCCCCTGCTTCCGCCTGGCGTCTATATGTAGGATCTGGGATCCGAACCCAGGACCTTCTGCCTGCAAGGCAGAGGCTTAACCTCTGAGCCACCTCTCCAGCCCCCCAGGTTCTGATCTTAATAAAGAATTTTTTTGAAGACCTGTAGTGTTTGTTTCTCATCGGCCCTGAATGTTAGCAGTGTGCAGAAGCCAAACGGGGTGTATTGATCCTTTTATTATTTCTGCTAATGAGACAGTGTAGAAATAATTTCCTATTGTTTTGATAGCATGGTGGTAAGGGTAGCCTTTTTAGGGTTAAAGTCATTTTTGTACTAGATCCTGCACATTAGTTCCCAAGTAGGACTGTGCTTTATGCCCCATAGATGCAAGAATAGGACACAGGTATTTTCTCCCATTTGTCATGTCAGACTCCATGTCCACTCGGATGGATAATCTCGAACTGTCTGAAAATCAGTGTCATCTTTCCAGCACATGTGTATGGCACATAAACAGAGAGCAGAAGCTTCCTCTCAAGTCGTGAAAGCATGTGGGGAGGATTTGGCAGTGGCACAGGCCTCCACGCTTGGGTGTTGGCAGAGAAAACTCCCTTACTGCAAGTTTCCACATAGTCCTCTTTCTCATTTTCTTGGAGCGGGTAACTGTTTACATCCCTAGGAGGCATGAAGAGCTGCAGATCTCAGTGATAGCAATGCAGCTCACAGTGACTAATGTGGGGGAGAGCAGTGAGAGTTTGGCCGTTCCTAAGCCTGGCTCAATTTACAAAGGAAGAGCTCGGTTAAAAAAAAACCAAAAACAAAAACAAAAACAAAACAAAACAAAAACTTAGGAATCTCCTTTCTTCATCAGACATCTAAGAAGAAATTTCACACACGCCTCTCAGAAGAAGTACCAGAAAATATGTTCCTTTGGTCTTCTGTCCATTACAAACTTTCTCCCAGCCCCTGCCAAACAAAGCCAGTTCTTTGACCCAAACAAACGAAGCCTAACTTTGGGGGAAACAAACAATGTGAACTAGATCTGCAAAGTGAGGCCAGGTGTCCAGGATCATATCCAAAAGCAAGTTGATTATTTTAGAGAAAGACACATAGAAGAAACATAAAAGGAGAACTGAATGAACACAGGAAAGCTGCTGAAAAGTCCGGGCTAGGAGATACAGAAGGCCGAGGGGGCCTTCTATATGGATGGGGAAACAGAGAGAAAGAGGATAAGTTGGAGTGAGACAAGGGTGAAATAAATGGTCAAAAATAATGATCTAGTTACATTTCAAATCGATGATTCTGATTGGATGACAAATCTGTCACCATTCATGTGCACATATAAGAGTGGGCATGTGTATGTGTTTTCAGTTGAAATTATGGGGCTCCTTACCCATTAATGGTCAGTAACACTCGGAACTCTAGTCAAACAAAAGGTTACTGAGAAGCACAGGAAATGGTGAAAGCAATCTTGCCTAGACAAAAATGAGCCTATTTTGAGATAGTGATCATGGACTTTGGAAAGAATGCCACTTTTATTCGTCCCTCCAAACTGGAGACATCAATTAGGGAAAAAATGTAAACATTGATCTTAAATTCTCATATCATTGGTCAACAAACACTACACTCAGCATTCTTTAAGATTATCTTCAAGTACCTGTGGTTAGGGTATGAAGACATCCTTTTTCCCTTTCACAATCCCACAACTCTGCAAATAGTGGCTCCTAGAACATTATAAGTGCTGCCGGCTCCAGGCACTTGGCTCTTGTTCTTACTCTCTGGAAATGGCTTTTGCCAACCAGTACGATGAGTCTCCCTACAGACCCCAGGGTATCCAATGCAAGGAGCCCACACACAAGTCACCAACTATATATGAGCATCTTGATGGCCTCGTTTTAACACCCCCCCCACTAGCGTTCTTTTGACTCATGAACCAAGTATCTTTATCCTGATTGTTACTTTCATTTTTCATTCTCCCATAGATCCTTTATAGAACTCCTAGGTTGGACATTTATCAGAATTTCCCTCACTCTCCATGCTTACTATTAAAGAAACTCCCATTAGGTGAAAACGACTCATTTTTAGCTATAAAAAAGACTATATTTGTTACATACTGGAGAACTAGAAATGGCTAACCAAATGTTAGTTAGGGGCAGTGGAGATAGAGCAGAAAAAGAGCAAGAGTTCTGTCACTCCACAGATTGGATCTGGGCTGTTGTCCAAGTTCTGCTATTTTAGCTATGGATAAATCACTTGACTCCATTTAATCTGCTTCCTTGTCTGTTAAATGGTAATAGTAATCCCTACCTTACTACCTTACTTACCTACTGCTGAAGGCAGGCAATGAAGATAAATAAAATCAAATGTGCCAAAGGCCTTTGTAGAGGATAAAGGGACACTTGCACCTATTGGAACCATCAACATTCCTCTATCCTCTCTACATCAAAAATGACTGAAATCAATTCAGAGAAAAACCTAAACATCTGAACTCAACTGCTTTTAGACAAGGGAACTGAGATAGAAAATAAGGAAATAGTACTCTTTAAATCAAATGTACTTGATCACATCCCATATCTGATGAGGGTATAGGATCTGCAATATACAAAATATAATGTTTATAACTCAACAACAAAAAGGCAAACATTTAACTGAAAAACAGGCAAAGCCAGGTGTGTGTGGTGACACAAGACAGTAATCCCAGGGCTCTAGAGTCTGGTGCAGGAGAATTGTGAGTTTTACGACTGGAGAGATGGCTCAGGGGTTATGACTCTATTTTGAAAGCAGAAGGTCCTGAGTTCGGATCCCTGATCCCATGTAAAAATATCACGTGGAAAGGGTGGCTGCCTGCACTTCCAGCTCTGGTGGGCAGAGCTTGGGAAATCCCAGAGCGAAGCGAAGAGATAGAAGCAATCCAGGATGATTCCTGAAGTTGTCTTTGGTCCTCTACAGGGACACACAGTGCCTTCTAATACACACACACACACACACACACACACACACACACACACACGCACATGTGTGCACACACACACAGTAAATAAACAAAATATTTTTAAAAGATTGTGAATTTTAGTTGAATTTAGGCTACAAAGTCAGTCCCTATCTCAAAACAAAAGACCTAACATAAATAAATAAAAATAACTAAATAATAGGCCAGAAACTTAAAATAGGACAAAGAAAGTATACCAAATGAAAGTATATGTAATTAGGCCTAAAATTATTGACCAGTGTAGAACACCAGGTCAAAACCACAGCAAGATTCTATTTGGTACCCACTTGAAAGGCTTTAAATTTTCTTTAAAAATGTCAGTAAAGTTGTGGAGAAATTGGAGTTCTTGTATACTATCGTTGGTGGGAATATAAAAATGATCCATCTGCTGAGAAGAATTATAGGTTTTTACTCTAAAAGTTAAATGTAAAACACCATATAATCTAACAATTCCACTTTAAGTTTATAACAAAAATGAACTGGAATATATACCAACAAATACTTTCATATGAATGAATGTTTATAATAACATTTCTCCATACTCAAAAGATGAGGGGAAATGTCCATCAACAGATTACAAAGACAAACAAAATATGGTAAAACCATACAACGAAATATTCAATCATGAAAAGAAATTAAACAATGATATATGCTGGAAGGTAGATGAAGCTTAAATATAAGTGAAAAGAGGCAGAAAAAAAATTTCATGTGTTATAACTCTATTTGTAGGAACTATCCACAAGATACAAATCCATAAGGACAGTGGGCACATGGTGGTTTCTGAGGGTTCAGGAATAGCTGTGTAATGGCCACAGGTTTTGCATAATAAAAAAAACTGTTAGTTACATGATATTTTTGAGTGTACTGAATGTCACTGAATTGGATATGTTACAAAAATTGATTTTATGATTGTGATATCCTAGATAAAGCAACAGACAAAATCTTGACAGTTATATTTCCACCTTCTCAATATTCCTTTCTTTTCAATTTTCTGAACTTTCTTGAAGAAATCTGTCTTTGAAGGCATGGTTCACCTTCAAATCCCAATTCTTTCTGTCACCAGGCAAAAATATCTTACCAAATCCTTCACTCAGGAAGGTTAGTGATACAAGATATTAACACCTCTGTATGTTTTAGCTAGCCTATTTATTTTTTAGACATGAATTTTGAAAGTGGACAAGGAAAAGAGGGCATTATGCATCTTAAAGAAACAAAAATTGTGAAATTTTTAGCACCATGACTCTCAGGGAGTAAAACTAGAGTAAGGGACACCTTGTAGATAGTGCCTACCAAGGAACCATTGCTTATTCCATTTGTGAACAAAGAAGCTTCTCCACCTGGTCTGAAGAGCCCTAGAGCCATTCCGAGAACTGCCAGTGCTGACTTCCCATCTCCTCAACCGCCAACCTGGAAGCTCCTCTCCCATCCCCTTTGCCTTTTTACTGGGAAAAGTCTCCAAGAACACAGGCCATTCTTTTCTCCAAAGAAGCCTCCACCCAGGAACAGATTTGTCCTTGAAAGCTCCTTCAGGTCCAAATTCACAGGGACTCCTCCTTCCTCGAGTGCAGCTACCTCCATTTATTGCTTCCTCCATTCCTTAGCACTTGAGAATTTCTGAAGTAAGGGAAGGGGACTGAGAATGAGAGATACGTGCATTGGAGTGAGCAGGAGAGAAAAAGAAAATGACAAGCTGAAAACAGACAGGGAAAGATTTCTTTTGACATAGGATCAACAGGAAAACACCTAATACTCTTAGTCTTGGTGATTTCTAACCAAAACTCTAGTTGTTTTTTTTTTTCTTTGATCGTAAGCACCTTTCATTTTGCCATCACCATCCTTTTGACAGTCAGCATTCTGTTCCCTGGAGACCCCAAAATGGGACAAAACAACCAAGGGCCTAGAAGCTGCCTGTCTCATTTCTTGGGTCAAATGAAAGTTCCCTTTAGGTAGAAAATAAATGTCTTGGTATATTTGGAACATTCTTTTAAAGCAGTGGTTCTCAACCTGGGCTGCAGATCAGAACAACCAGGGAGCTTTAAAAAAGTCATCAATGCTTCCACTTGGACCGGCTAAAACGGAGTGTTTGCAGAAGGTGACTGGGCTTGTGGTTTGTAGGGTTTTTTTTTTTCCATAAAAATTTTTAGCATGTCAGAAGATTCTAGTATAAAGACAGGTTATTAACCGTAACTTGAAAATAACAGGTCTATAATGAAAGGTTAAAGTTTATCAACTTAGCAAATACATTCCTAGAAATATTTGGAAAGCAAAAGGAAGGAGTGCATCTATGAAAATGGCATGCATTGGTGCTGAATCTGCTGCTGTGTGTAGACATGCACACAATTTTGCAAAGATTTGAAAATGAGAAACAGGAATATGGGTAGGCTCAGGTAGAGGTTTAGGTCGAAGATAAGACCTGACAAGCAGCTTAGCCCATATGCAACAAGAGCCTAGATGCTTTCATTGGAGAAACTCCAGGTGGAATTCCTGGAAAGGGAAAGACTGGCATTAATCTCACCTGCAGCTAAAACAAAAACAAAACAAAAAGACAAAAAAAACCCAACCCACTTTCTTACCTTATCTTCTAAAGACTTGAAAAAACTAACCAAGCAAGTTTCTACTAAATGTTGGGAAAGGGTATGATGAATTGTTTGCATAAGCAGAGTGAATGGGGAGGGATTTCAAGACTTCTTCCCGTTCCACTCCCCAAATGTGCCTTAAGATTACAGGAAATGCATGAACTGTATATATGACATGAGGAGATGACATTTTTGGTTTATTCAACCTGAGATATGTGAAGCAGCTACATCAGCTGCATTCTAATTCCTCCTTCAAAGTATGTGTCTCTGTATCCCAAATGGTCCAGTCCTTGTCCCCTACCCTCAACAGAGGATACTATGAAATGGAAAGTCATTTTTCTCCCTTACCATATCCTTAAAACCTCCAAGGACAGCAGCAGTAATAATGCCCAGGAACAGGCCAACAATGTTGAGGATGGTTGCAGACCACAGCAGGTGGTACAGGTGGATGATGTCCTGGCAGCTGCTGACATCGATGTATTCATAGTATCCGCCAGTAATCTCCACCCTACTGCACAGAAAGGAAGGAAGGAGCACACTGCAATTAAATTAAATAATCACTCTCCCTTGCCATGGCCATGGGTAACTGGTACCATGTAAGTCAGGAGAAATATGAGTAGGCAGGTGGGGAGTTACGGTAAAGGATATCAGAGCCATGCACTTGGATAGCAAGACACAACAATCCACTAACGCGTGATTTTTGTTTATGCAAAAAAGTTACCTGTCAGAGACACTCTTGCAATCGTCACTAGCACTAATCATAGATAAGTTATGTGAACAATACTATCCATCAGGCACAGGTCTAAAAGCCTTTTATATAGATGAATTCATTTAATCCGTGTTGTATAATATGGTAAGGACTAGTCATATGTAGCTATTTCAATTTAAATTAAGTAAAATTTAAGATTGGCATGTTTAATCTCACCACACATATCAAGTGTTTTATAAGTACATGTAGCTAGTTGTTACTGGAGTGCACAGAATATATGTTTGAACATTTTCATTATGGCAGCAAGGTTTATTGACACTGCAAATCCTTATGATATTCTACTGGTTAGATGTTGCAGTTCCCTCTTTTCATATGAACAAATTGAAGCACAGTGGGACTGGCAAGATAGCTCAGCATGTATGATGACTGACTGCAAACCTAGAAACCTGAGTTCAATATCTGGACACACGGCGGAAGGAAATAACTGACTTCTAAAAGTTGCCCTCTGACCTCTCCCCATGTACCATGCACCGTGGCATACCATACATGCGCAACCTTCTCTTCTCTCTCTCTCTCTCTCTCTCTCTCTCTCTCTCTCTCTCTCTCTCTCTCTCACACACACACACACACACACACACACACACATACACACACAGATAGATAAATGAAATATTTAAAGAAAAAAATTGGAGCACAGAGATGTTAAAGAATTTACCCAGCTCAGAAGTGATAAAACAGGGATCCCAATTCAGGCTTTTAAGACTTCGATGTCTCTCCTCCCCCCCCCCAAAAAAAAAGAAAAAAATTAAAACTGCATTGCAGCACACAATCCAGGGTACCACACCTTTGAAGAGGCCTTCTCTAACCATTCTGTCTGAAGATGATCCCACTGAGCCCAGTTACTTTCAGTCATACTACTTGTTATAATCTGACTTGTATCCTCCACACACAAATTTGCATGTGGAAGATGTAATTTACATTGTGATTTACATTGCCTCTTCACACACACACACAGGTTCTTCATCTGCAGATTCCTTCAGCCATGAATGGAGAAATATTTACAACATCATGTCTGTACTGAACATAAACAGGCCATTTCCTGTCACTGTCTCCCAAATAATATAGTAACTGATGTAACTTTCACATTGGATTACATATCTCTAACCTAAAAGTGATTTAAAGTATGCAGGAAGCTCTGTGTAGGTTATGAGTAAAATAATTCATACATAATTCAGCTTGAGCATTTGAAGACTTTTATATCAGAAGGGGAGAGGGAGCTAGAAGCAACCCTCCGCTCATACCAAGAAATGAATGACATGACTGCACTTTTAGATAGGGCTGTTAGTATTGGAAGGTTAAATATGGCAGTATTCAGTGTGTCGTCCTGATTTGATAAGACTGGTAACCTTATAAGAAGAGGAAGATATCTAGGGAGTTCTCACCAGATTCTGACTCTGCTAACATCCTGAGCTCTGACCTCTTGTCTTCTAAGTTGTAAGAAAATAAATGTCTGTTGTTCACAGGCACCTGGTCTATGATACTTTGTTATGGCAGCCTAAGCTGACTAGCATATTATCTTTCTCTAATTCTTTAATGGATGCCTGTCATTCCTATGTAAAATTAACTTACCAGTGTGTCTACTTTATTATTGTCTTCCTCATGTATTTCAGTATGAACTCCATGAGGGCAAGTACTTATTGATTTTGTTTACTGCTGTTCTGTACCTAGTTAGCTGTTGCATCTAGAGGGAGAAAGGAGACTTATAAGACTGCAGAAGTAAATAACACTTTACAATGATCAGAATGCTCAGGAAGCTTCACAAGGCCCCTCCCCAGTATTAACACAAACATTTCTGTACAGAGGAGACTCTCCACCCTATAACCTTTTAGAGAGCTCCAAGGATGTAGTTTTTGGGAGTCATCACCCAGGCTAGGGTTGGATTTTCACTGATGACCTTGCTTTTGAGTGACCCGTGCTCTGGTGTAAACAAACAAACAAACAAAAAACAGACTTTTGTAAGTAAATCAAATAAATTCAGTGTCTTAGTAAACTACTTAGAATTGGGTGAAATGACTTACTTGATCTTTAATGCCTTATCTGGATTAAATCGACATTTGTTCACATCTCGAAAAAATTATACAATTATCACTATGCCTGATATCCATTTGTTTTACATCAATACCTGCTGAGTTAATTAAATGAAAAGTCTTATCATCCTAGATGTTGTAAAGTAGTTAATAACATAGCCAGTGGAATCAATAATGAATATGAAACACCATGCTTCTTTAAATGAAATTCACAATGAAGTGCCCTAGCATCAGGATAGCAATTATTACATGTGACTTCTCTGTTACAGGAATACCAAAAATGAAAACCAAAAGCAAAAGTTGATCTCCAAAATGAACCATGGAGAAATTATTTATGCAACAAAGACTTTTTAAATGAATAAAGGAATTTATCTCAAGATTCTTTAAAACCATTTTTCTGAGAAAACTAAATCATTGTGATAATAGAACAGAATGTATCAGAATAGTCAATACGTGTGTCTATATGTCTGCCTGTGTGTCGGTGTGTGATTTGTGTGTGACTACAAATGTTTTGTCCGTGTATACATCATGTGTCTCAGAGGAAAGGATGGTTAGGCAAATACATTCCTAGGTTTAGTAGTACCTCTGAGGTTAAGGCTCAATAATCTGTGTTAGGAAGCCCACTGTTAGCAATAGGAAGTTTGCATAGTAGAATTGTAAGGATATTTCAGTTCACCAGAATTTGAATTAGATTTCAATATTTGTCTAAAGGGTCCCTTCCTAAAAATACCGTCAGCGTCTTCTAAGATTTGGCACTGTACTAGGCCTTGATGATGGAGCAGAGAGGGTATACAAGTTACTACCTTAAAAGACACAGATCTTCAGGGATGTTCCCCTTAGAAAGGGAAGGACTACTTATAAGGGTGAGTTTAGAATTGTAGGTGTTTATATTGGCTTAAGAATTAGTGTTTGATAACCTTAAAATTACCTTTACCTACCTCTTAAGCCACCATGGTAGTATATATAGTCAGGTAGTATGCCTTTGCAGATCCTGGACTCAGATTGCACTCAAATCCTGGTTCTATCACTTATGTGCTGCGTGATCCTAAACAACTTTCTTAACTTCCCTGAACCTGGAGAATTTAGTGAGAATGCGTATGGAAACATTATTCCAGCATACAACATGTGGATAGAATTTTCCCTTTATAAGAGTTGCCATCTGAGAGCATAATTAAGACCTTTAAAGACATACATTTCAATGTGGGAATGTGAATAGTTCATTTAAGAAGATATAAAGATGTATCTGCTTTCAAACCTGACAACCTAAGTTCGATCCCCAGAATTCACATGATAAAACAGAACTGACTTCTACAACTTATCCTCTGACTTCCACATACAGTATAGTACCAATATCTCTCTCTGGCTCTTTTTGGCTCTTTCTCTGCTCTCTTCTCTCTCTCTCTCTCACAAGTAAAAGAAACATTAAAAATGATGTATATTAATTTGTGGCTAGAGATGCAACTCAGTGGTAGAACACTTGCCTAGTATGTACAAGGTCCTCAGTTCCATCCCAGAAGATATGGTTTTCAATTTAAGTGAATTCAGAAGCCATTTAATTTTTTAGTTGAACCATGAAGTTGAAGAGAGTCAATGTTTAGATATAGCACATATTTCTAGCAAATTAATGTGGTTTGCTTTTGTTTAATGATTTCATTTGGTGAAGTCTCTGGGCAAATGTTCTCTGAAATTCTATCTTTTTCTTTCCACTGCTCCACTCTTGGGCTTCTAAGACCTCTAGGAACATCTTACAGACCCTTCCACTACTTGATTACTGTTTCTAAAACACATTCTAAATTTTAATGTCATGCATTTAATGAAAATTATTTCTATGACTCTACTTGTCCAATTTTCCATCTGCCATAATCCTGGCTGAATCCATCCATACTGCTGCTAAGCTTGTTAAGTCCTTACAAGCCCTAGACTGATTGTACAAGGCACTTATTCCATTTTTTTGGCTCAGGTTTCTTCCCTTCCCTGGAAGACACTGCATTTGTTTGTTTGTCTCCCTTAATCACAACCTTGGCTCAAAGCTTTACTTCAATATTGCCTTCTTCAAGGACTTTCGTATCTACTCATTAGCTTTTCCCCTTGAACAGTCTCAGCCTCAGATAGTCTATTTTTTTTATCTTGACACATGATCTGTTGATTGTTATCTATCTAACCAATATGCACTGAGAGACTAATCCATGCTCTGCTACAAACAAGTCTAAGACTGTGTCAAACTCATAACCTCTTGATGACAAGGACCATTTCTTACATTACTTCTCTCTGTTCCTTCTTACTGCTTAGAACATTGGTTTAAAAAAAATCAAAGCGAGTGAGTGCCAATCCTGGTTATTGCACTAATCACGGGACTAATTACCCCATATAGGTTTGCACGCCCTTACTCTCCATTTACTGAGCAGGATTTGGGGAAGCAGATAATTTGTATTTCAATTGTCTTTTAACAAAGAAGGTGGCATTAGATCTTGGGTAAAGTTGGGGGGATCTCTATGCCCTTTGAAAAAAAATAGGAGTAATTTTTTGGTTGATAGTCGCAATGTTCTCCTCTCTCTCTCCCTCTCTCTCTCTCTCATATTCTATACATTTTTATGTTCAGTTCCACAATCCTCCCTAATAAATTGAGTTTCTAAAGCTCAAAATTATGCCTTGTCATTCTTTATTCTTCTAGAACAGCTTCTTGCACGTTGTAAGAGCTTCAAAAAGGTTGTCAAAGGAAACCAAGGAACAGAGTAAGCTACCTTCCATTATTTTGTTACCAGCCGAGGCAGTATACAAACCACTTCATTTCCTTTAGGTTTCACACTGAAAACCAGTGATATTGACTTGACCTCTCCAAAGATGAGTGAGTAGATGCACGCCACAAATACTTTCAACGGCAGTTGCTAAGGAGCTGTGTCCCGGAGAAGGCCACTTTCCTGCACAAGGCTAAACGGAATAATCTATGTTTGGTATTCAGTCCTCACCACTCATGACGTCAACAAAAGTCTGTGGCTTCTAGGGGATAGTAGAAACTCTGTACAAATGACTGCCTGATGTTTTTGTCCCCACGTTTTTTTTTTTTTTTTTTTTTTTCTTGGCCTCCTTTCCAGGAAATGAACCGGAGAAGCTGGCAATTGATTAAAAATAGGCTTCATGTGAGGAAAACAAATACGCATTTGGCAAAATTAAAGTGTCCAAGCCTTAGAATGCCTGTTGTTAGCTATATTTGGGTCTTGAGTTTAAGTCTCATTGACTCTGTCTAGAAAAAGCCCTGGGTCATGGAAAAAAGATTCCCTTGGTTGTGAGACTGTTCTCTTTAGTCTTATGGCTTGCTTTATGCCCTGAAGAAAAGTTAAGTAAGTTCCTTTCTACTGGCTTTGCCCTTGGATTCTTGGCACTACAACTTAGGAAAGGGCACTGAGAGATGCCTATGATTGGCTTCCAGGAACAAGGTAGGTTAAAGTCATTTCCAGGCTAAAAGAGCATGGAAAACAGTATTCCCATTCCCTACTTCAATACTTTCTTTTCCTGGTGAAAAGGAAGTTCTCTTTGTTCCTTTTCAAAAATCATCGCTCTCTTTTAATCGGTTCTTTAGTCTTGTCTAGCTAAGGCATATAGATAACATGGAGTCATGTTCCCTGTCCTTGGAAAGCTCATAGTTCAATACAGTGTCCCATCTAACTCCTTTATTAAAGACAGCACTGGAATAAATTGCTTTTCAAAAGTAAGTCAGTCATGAAGTTCAGAACGACAGGAAGATAAACCGGGTTTGAGTCTCCCCTCTTAGGGAGAGACAAAGAGAGATAGATGGGAGAACGAGGAAAGAGAAAAGATTCACCCAAAGACTCATAGAAATGGATTTTAAATTGGATGTTATGCATTCAATTCTTTTACTGAAAGACATTCATTGGAGAGTCAAAGGTATGTCTATAAGGGATCACTTCTTCATCTTCTCTGTGGGACTCCTCTCTACTCCAGATCCAGGCCTCATTCAGTTCCTGGTGGCTCTCTAATCCCTCTCCGTGTAAGGCCATGGAACAGAAAGGGAGACATAGGTGGAGAGGAAAAAGGAAAGGAGGAGAAAAGGGGAGATGACAAAAAGGATGAATAGAAGAGGGAGGAGATAATGAGAAGAGCAAAGGGGATGGAATGGGAGGGAAAGGCCAGAGGAAAAATAGGAATATAAATCAAATTCTCCCAGGGTTTGTTTTATGTTCCTTTGATCATTTTTTGGAAGAATGTACTCAGGAAGTATAATTAAAGCCAGTGCTCAGTCATTGCTGCAAAGGAGGGAAATCTTTTACAAGTGTTAATTATTACAGCATGAATAATTGATCCTACAGATAATCCCTAAGCCTCATTGGAGTCTTTAAATTTCTCTTCCTCCACTACCTCTCAAGGAAATGAGACTGGTATTAACAAAGAAGGTAAAGGCTCTGGTGAGTTCTCCCCTTGCTCCTGGATCTAGCCTGTCAGGCCTTAATCCTTAAACCAGAGAAACTGGTCCCCATATGTCAATAGTGGAGGATGTATAGGAAGGGTAAGCTGTTTCCTTCAAAGGCCTCTCCATCTAGATCCATCCAGCTCCCCTTTGCCAATACCTCCTACACTCCCTCCATTGGCTCTTTCTCCTATACTAAGTGTGAAAACAGTACATGCATGAACAGGCATTGGCTACCAACACTCCCCATGGAGGGGCGGGTGTTCTCCCACACTAGGTGTCAACCACTCACACAGCAATATGGATTGCACCTTCTGAACTGCTCTGAAAAGCACTTCCTGCTTTCTTTTGCTCCAACCTGACTTTGTCTAGGTTCCATTCTCTGTAACCTGCACTATGCAATGGCGCCTACCTATCTCCAGCCTCTAGCTATTGACATTCATCTTCCTTGCGATTCTATTCAGTAGCTCCCACTTCCCTACATTGTTAAGGTCAAAGTCCTTCCTGTACCCAATAGGCATTCTATAATGTGGCCTCTGGCTACTGTTCTACCTTCACTACCTACCATATTTTCTGTAATTACCTCCACCTCTTACTCCTGACAAATGTCAAGAATATCTTGCCTACCTCTGCCTGCTTTGGGTTTGTCTCCTAAGTTCCTGTTCAGTCTTTAAATTTCAGCCCCCATATCACCTCCTTAGGTGATAGGTTACCAGAGTTCCAACTACATACACAAATCCCAGTGTATTACAGTGTATTACACTGCGTTCATATCAGTTGTTCACATATTTGTCTTCTCTACTAGTCTGCAGACTACCTCGTAGAAATCTCTGTATTCCTATAACCTTAATGTTCTGAAAGAATAAATAATGTATTAGTAATTGGAGAGCAGAGAGTTTGTATAGTTATAACTACCATTAGCTCTACTTCTGCCTGAGGACCTTTATACTTGCTATTTTCTCTGCTTAAAACACTCTGTCTTTAGGTATCTTCTTGGGTTGCTCTCTCACTTCATTCAGGACTCTATACAAATGTTACCTTCACAAAAGAAATCCCGTGCTTACACACACACACACACACACACACACACACACAACCCACGTGTCTGTCTCACCCTGCATCATTTTCTCAGAGCTCCGTTCACCCGTTAGCACTATATTTTATGTGTGTTGACGCTCTCTCTACTAGAATAAAAGTTCCATGAATCAAGGACTTTTATATAGAACAGGGCCAGGAACTAAGAAGACTCAGTAATGATTTGTTGAGTGCTGTGAAACTTTAACATAAACAGTTCTATATTTAATTGCTTTTGATATTGGCAAGTAATGCCTGATATGTGGTCTCTATGGCAGACCAGTGTTGACTATTTATTTTATCCCCACCATGTGCTCTTCACCATCCTTGGTGTTCCCAGAACCCATTGTGGCCATACCATTACTGCTTTTTCTATGGTATAACACTCACTTGCCACAGTTGTAGAGGTCACAGCAGAAGCAGGTATTGCCCCGGATACGAGGTGTGCAGAGTCCACGGCTAAGCTGGGGGCAATTCACCTGGAGGCAGATAACAGCAAAGAAATGAACCAGCACTGGATGGGAGAAATAATTGCCCTCTCCCTACGATGAGAAATGTGAGTTAGCAACTGTTGGAGGCAGTAAGGGTAACTGTGAAATGGACAATACCCATACATGGGAGGAATGGGACTATGCATAGAGGCAGCCACACTTGTGTATATGGTAAGTTCCTGTGTAGCTGGGATTGTATTCAACTCTAGACATAAACCTTAAAATTCCAATCCTGAAGGGAAGACATGGTGAAGAAGGGAAGACAGATAATGGAACAACATGTGAACAGTAAGGAATGAGCATATATGGGGCAGGAAAATCAGGGCATAGGAAGAAAAGAACAGATGGAAAGGAAGTGACAAGGCTACCATATGCACTCTCAAGTACAAGCCTACCTCTCTAGCTGCCTGGGTAAGGTTCCTCATGACCCTTGCAGAAGGATAATTTTTGGTGGAGGAACTTATGACCTGACACATGAAAAACAAGGAGAGGGGAGGGAACCAGGGTTACAAGCAAACCTATGAAAGTCGTTATGAATATTTTTACAATTGCCAAATTAATACAAGATGTCACAATGAAATCAAGAGAACAGCTACAATGGTTTTAAACATTTGGAGTTTATAGAACATTTTTTAAATAGAAAAATAAATACCAGTTCCTATTTACATTCTTTTGCTTGCAAGAAAATGTCCATGTTCCCTCTTTTATTTGAATTCAGTGAAGTACCTTCAAATTTGCTTGGCTTTGTTACAGAAAGTATTGACAGCAAACAGGTGCTTTTCTCAATATTGAGCCCTTCCTGTAAATACTCACTGACTTTCTATTTCTCCTTCTAACCCAAAATAAGTAGAAAAGTGGGTACATTTATGGTTACTAGTAGAAAAAAGTTAGAGGACAATATTTGAACAGTCCTGACAGTATATTGAACTGAACATGATGCCTTGGAAGTGAGGCTATGGCTATGTCTGACCTCAAGGGCACCATTTACTCTGTATTTTATGTAAAGTGGCTCCCCTGAAGTTGTGTGATGCATTGGCCATCTTGTCTTGATTTGTTTTTTTTTTTCTTTTTAATCATAGGCCTTTTTTAGTGTGCAGCTGTGTGTGTGTGTGTGTGTGCGCGTGCATGCATGCATGTGCATGGGTGTGTGTACAAGAGAGCACTGTGTGTGCCTGCAGAGGCCCAAGAGTAGCAATGGGAATCATCCTGGATTTCTCTACCTCCTTTTTGCTTTGCTCTGGGGTTTCCCAGGCTCCATCTTCCAAGGTTGGAAGTGTAGGCCACTGCCATTTCCACTTGGCATTTTTACATGAGACCTGGGAATCAAACTCAGGTCCTTTTGCTTGTAATGCAAAGGCTTAATACCTGAGCCATCTCTCCAGCCCCACAAGTCTATTTTTTAAAACTATTCTCAGAGTAAATGACTTTCAGTTGAGGTTAATGGAGTGCCAAATTATCAAGGTTCACAGAAACATAGGTAGAGTTTCAGTTGAAGGAATCCTTTGCTCACAAAGGAATTACAGTATACTGAACTGAAATGTTTTCCAAAATGTCGCCACTATCTTTGCCTCTAACTTACTGGGGCAACATGGAATATGAGGGCTGGTATGAGACTCCTGTGAGTCAAGAAACACACTCATGAGCCTTCAAAGATTGCTAGGTTGGCCTCTTGGAGGTGCTGTTGCTGTGAGAAAGACCAGGCCAAGACTGGCCCTCCTTAGAGCTTTGAGGTATATCAGGCTGTTCAGTACTCTCATTTGGCTTCCAGCCCTTTCCCATGGGTAGGAATAAGTCTTTTTGTAGTCAGACACCAAGTCAAGGCAAATGAATTGCCATCCACAGAGGTGGGAGAGAAATGCATTCTGTACTCTTTATCTGACCCCCTTGGGATCAGAGTCACACACTGAGAGCCTGCTGCCTGCAATCAGACGGTCAGTCTGAAGCCAAAGAGAAAAGAAATCTGAGGATACCTTATGAGACTGCAATGCATGACCATAGCCTCCTTATTACTATGCTGTGACCAACTGAACAAATAAGTAAAAGCACCAATCTCCTCTAGGCTGGAGAAAGTGTGTTTCAAACAAAACAGGAGTCTTTCCCATAAAGTAAAGGCATGGTTGCCTCATTGTGGCTCACCTCCTCAGCTTCCTTCTGGGATGTCTTGGGGACATAGTGGCACCGGTTAGCATAGAGTGGCTTCAGATCCTGTAAAGGGAAACATCAAACCAAAGGGATTTTCAGCTTTGGAACATAAAACAGTAAGGGCTCTGCTTTATTATAAAAGATTTAAACACACACACACACACACACACACACACACACACACACACACACACCAGCAGGCAGTGGGTTGGTTTAATTTCTCAAAGTTTACCCACCTACTGAGCCGTGAATATAAGGATCAAAAAAAAAGTTCTAATAACTACCTTCTGTTGGGCTACTTGGTTAATGAGAAACTAGGAAAATTGAGAAATGAGTTTCTTAAAATTTCCTCTCCAGTTTTCTTTGCCTTCTAGTTTTTGTCTTCTTGTAAACAGTCCCCTGGGAGCAAAATTCAAAAGTGCAGGTAGGCTATTGCAACATTACACTTCAGAATGGAGCAAGAAGAGCTTCAGCTATCAGGCGTCATTATCACCTGGGGATGAGATGCTGATTGATTGTACTCTGTGTGTCATTCGCGCAGCCTTTTCAGAAAGAGGAGCCTGGGAAGCTAGTCATGGGAGGATAAGCAGTTATCAACAATGCTGGAGATTAATCCAACTTACCTTGAATCCACTTTTACTCACCTCTCCAGATTAGACAAGTTACTTCAAAAAGCGTACACACACACACACACACACACACACACACACACACACACACACACACAGATAGGGACTCAGGGACCGATGATTTACTCCACTGGCAAGTCCACCTTCCTGATGAAGGTTCTCTCAAGCACAGGAGGTAGGAAGAATGAAGAGACACAAGCTACAGATGCTAGGAAACATGAAACCAGAGGTTTGCTGTCAATTTCAGAACTGGTGTTAATCATTCCCTGTATGGTAGGTAAGGTTCTTTGGCCTTAGGGGTTTGGTCTAAGTGCCCAGGTTCAGGAAATTTATTTTTTGCCTTTCTTTTCTGCCCTCACTGCTCTCTCCATTTCCTATCCAGGTGACTAGTTTTTCCAATGCATGTGATTTACAATCCACTACATTAGGCACTGAAGTTTCTCTTGACTTCTTTTTTTTTTTTTTTTTTTTTTAGAGTTACAGAAAGATCTTTATTTGAAAATGTGATCTTCCAATTTAGCATTTTCCACCAACTCGGGGAGCAGAAACCTTCACAGGCTTCACAATTTTTTGCTTAGGTACTGCCTTTGTGGGAGCCTTAGCAGCAGCCATTGCTGTCTTGCTGTCTTCTTAGATGCCTGCTTAGCCTTTTTTGCTTCTTTGGCAGCCCTGATAGCTTGTTCTCCCTGCGCTTTTCTAACTTCTGGTTTCTGGTTCCTCTTGGCCATTATGTCAGCAAGGGATGCACCAGTGATGGCTCTCTGGAATTTGACTGCTCGTCGGGTTCTTTTCTTTTGAATTTCTTCCGACTGTCCCTTTTTGTGCTTTCTTCTGTAGAGGACAGTCCAGTTTATTTGTCGAGGATTCCTCTTGGAAAGGAATGCGGACTCACATTTTGCATTAAGAAACTGGAACACCTTCCCGTCGGTCCTGGCGTAGCGCCGCCCGTGCCCAGGGTAGATCTTGTACCCGCTGAAACTGCACAGCTCGACCTTCATGATGAGGCTGGGTGCCGGGGAGCAGGGAAGATGGCGAAGAGCGTTTCTCTTGACTTCTATCTACCACCCCCATCAATGATGTAGGACTTTCAAATCTGCTCCTTCTATATGAATCTCCATGCTGTTCAGCGTTCTGAGAGTGCATTGCCATTAGTTCAGTCTGTAATCAGGTTGGAAAGGAAGAAGAATTCTCATGCTCAGAACTGACAGCTTCTTTCTATGCTTCTGCAACAGAATAATCAGTATCATTTGAAATGCTGATGGGCATAGCCTTGTGACTTCTTGGTTTTACAAAAGCCATTCAGTCACAGTCTGCCCTAAATGAAGACAGGCATATGTGGTGATTGCTCATTTCCTATTTCTGGATGCTACTCTACATCAAATCTACCTCTTTACAAGAGAAGCAGGAACAGGTAATCTGGGGAGTGAGAAGAGGTCATTGAGCCAGAAAGCATAATCTCTGTAGCCTGAATGGCTGACAACATTGGCAGGAAGGGATGGAAAAGGATACTGCTGTATGTTGTATGTCTGGTCTGTGCCAGGCTCTTTTAAGGCATGTTCATACCTATTACTGAATTTTATCCTTTTGCTAATCTTAAATGTCAGCCACTATTGCATACAAATGGAAAAAAATTATGGCATAGGGAAGTAAAGTGACTTTCACCATTAGTGAATGAGCATGGAAGCAAAGATGGGGAAAAGAAGGGAATTTGAGATACAAGAGTGGAAAGAACAATACACATCAGAGGTATATAAGAGAGAGCAGGTCTTGATAAACTTGATTCACTAAGCCAAAGAAACATGATAAGATGATGTTAAAGAACTCCAAAGACAGAGCAAGCTGACTTTTACACACCCAAATTGTGCTAGGTTCTAAATGTGACCTTTGTTTAAGTTTGCCAACAGATATCATCATGGATTAATAAAGGCCCCTTCCTCCAGAAGACTTTAGGTGTCAATGACAACTACCAGATGTCCTTATTATTAGCAGAAACATTTTCTTGAGATTTTCCCAGCCTTACCCAACAGCATCATAATGCCATCAAAATCTAGTGAGTCAAAAGCTGCAGGGCAAGTCACTAAGCTCAGGCTATACAGAAGACATTAGATTCAGCAATAAGTAGATGGCCATTGCAAAGAAACTTCTAATAAATCAGTTTGGTTTTGCCATTTCCTTTCATCGAAGCCAATGGTCAAAAACTTTAGACACATCAGCTAGATACACATTGAAATTGTAATGAGTACTGCTTCATACCCACTATCAAATCAGATGATAAAGGGAATTGGTATGGATGTGAAGAAACCAGACTTTTCATACATTGCTGGTGAGAAGATAACACAGTGCAGCGACTACCTTGGAAAACAGTGTGACAGTCCCCCAAAGAATTTAATGTAGTTACCAAAGGACCTAGCAATTCTTTTCCCTAATGGAGAGGAAATTAAAATGAAAAAATAGGGCCATTCAGAAACTTATGTACAAATCTTTATAGTAGTATTATACATAACAACAAAAAGATGGTAATAATTCAAATGTCCATTAACTGGTGAATGAACAAAAGGAACATTATTGGGCCATCAAAAGGAATGAAGCACCATGCCATGATATCACCTTAAAAACATCACACTAAATAATCCAATTGCAAAAGTCCACACATTATAGAATTCCTTAAGTAGAAAACGTCTAGACTAAAAACAGAAAATGAAAGTATATTAGTGGTGGCTGAGTGCTGGGGTGTATAGTGAGACAGTGATACAAAAGGCAAAGGATATGGTATCTCTTTTAAGGATGATAAAAATCTGAAATTTAGTAATGTACACACATAACTGAATATGTTCAGAATAATTGAATTACACTTTTCAAATGGATATAAACTGTACTTCAATAACGGAGTAGAAGGAAACCATTTTAGCTCATGATGCCATCAAAATCTACTGCAGGTTTCTTAGTCACTAGGCCTATGTTACCATGGAGACTGTCTCAGAGTGAATACTGCTTGTCAAATGCAAATAATAATGCCTGCCCTACATATCTCACAGGATTGCTCTGGGTCACAAATGAGATAATAAACATGAAGACACACTAAAAATCTACATGCACAACACAAAAACAAGAAATTAGTGTTATTAACATGGTTCCTAATGAATACACAGCAGCATACATGCTGTGATTTAATTTAACCAGTGTTACAAAAATATGTATACATCAGATCATAACAATTGATAGGTTGGGGAATGGAATTATAACTGTTAAGAGTTAATGATGATTGATAATAGTGTTCCCATACTAAGGGGAACCCGGGGGGAGGGGGGCTTTGGGCTATGCCACTGAGTCCTTACACCTCACTGGAGTGGAAGACTCAGAGGTAAGTTTGGCATTCACACAGGGGAATGCTGCAGGGGATGAGAGGGGGGAAGGGGAAGGTACAGGGAGAGGGGGAAGGAGGGAGTGAAAGAAAGGGGAAGGGGGGAGAGTGCAAGGGAAGAGGACGGGGTACCTATTGAGCTTGTATGATTGGGGAAAAATAAATAAAAAATAAAGAGTGAATGATGATTGAACATCAAAAAATGAAGAAAAAGGTAGTTTCTTTCAACTAAAATGGGAATGGATGGGAATGGTAGAAGAACCAATATTTATAAATTCCAGTCCCAAGAAGAAAATATGGAAAGGGCTGCTCTTCCCCTTCCTTTATTTCTCTCCCTCATTGGAAATTATTTCCTGAGATATCATTTTAGATATTGATTGGGTAACAGCACTGACCATGTAAGTTCTTTTACTATTGGCAAGTGAGGGGTTAACCCTTCTGTGTTGAAGGAGAGTCCAAGGAGTTGAAATTGAAATAATGATGTCATCCTTACTCATATCCAGTCACATCCTTGACACTCCCATAAATGACCTTAACAATTAGCTAGTGACTGAAGTAGACCAATATGTCATTTGACCCATAGAAAATTCTGATATTTTAATTTTTTTCTAATTCAATTGTTTTATAAAATATAATTTCTGAAGTTTATGAGATAGTTTCATGGGGAATTACAAATTGCTGTGTCTCCCTCTTGGTTTTGGTCTGTGGGTCAGAGCAATGCTACCTTATGATTTCTTAAGTCCACCCAAGGCTTTTTTGCAGTCCCTTCTTTCTAGTCTCTTTCCTTAATAAAAACAAAACAAAACAAAAAACTACTTTTGGACTGGGGGAGATAGCTCAGTGAATATGCTTCTTGCTACACAAGCATGAAGAACAGAGTTCAGATCCCCAGAACTCACCTAAAAGTCAGGCAGGTATTGCAGTTGCTTTAATCCCAACATTCAGGAGATAAAAACAGGACCCCAGAGCAAGATGGCTAACTAGACAAGCCTATTGGTAAGCTCTAGGTTCAATTGAGAGAACTTTCCTTTATAAATAAAGTGGAGAGCAATTGAAGATGGCACCTAATGTTAACTTGGCTTCCACATCACACACACATATGGACAAACACACCCCCACCACATGGACACATGCATACACACATATGCATGATTTCAAATTATATTTTAAGACTGCATTTGGTATCAAGACAAATACATTTGTATTATGTGCTAAAACATTTTCTCAATGGAAAAATTCGCCATTTTTCTTATTTGAGAAGAAATAATATCATTTTGGGGACCTTGAAAGTATTGTGAGTCCCAGTCACTATGCTTCCTATGCTTAATTGAAGAGTTGGCTCTCGGCTAGAAATCTGCAACAGTGTGAAACTGAATGTGTTAAAAGGGCCAGAGAAATGGCTCAGGGGTTAAGCCTCTGCCTTCCTGCTTTCAGATTCTAGATCCCACATGAAAATGCCGGGAGGAAATGATGGTGTTCTGTACTTCTGATCCTAGAAGGTGGTGCCTGGGAAACTCCAGAGCAAAGCAAAGAGGAGGTAGAACAATCCAGGGTGATTCCCAAAATCACCCCTCTGGGCTTACACACACACACACACACACACACACACACACACACACACACACACACACACACCAAATAAATAAATAAATAGATAGATAGATAGATAAATAAATAAATAAATAAATAAGCTAAAACGTGTTAAAAGAAGAGCAAAGGCCTTAATGGATAATTAAATGGGAATGTTGTCAGTTCCAGATTCCTCCAGCCAAGTAGCACAGGTTTGGGACTTGGAAATGAATGATGTTTACTTAAGTCACAGCTTCTGCAGAGTGGGAAGCATTTGACATATGGAATCAAAGACTGGGCCCTAGATGTATAATGTAGATATTCTCCAGACCTCCAAACATGACTGTATTCCAACTACTGTTATAGTAACAGCAAAACTGAGGTACCTCAAAAGTTTCCCCTGTCCTCATAGTCTGTTTTTGTAGCTGTTAAAGGGGAGGTTGACCTTGGAAACCCTCAATACTTTAAGGCAGTGATGTGACTTCCTGCTGTTCTCTCCTTATTTTTAAGACCAGTTTAATGACATTCCCCTAGCTCTCGTGCCTCTGATTTGTCTTTCCACATCTTGCATGTTGAGGTGCAAGTTTCAGCCTTGTTCCCACCAGAAAGCTTCCTCTCCGGAGTCAAAGATGAGCCACTTACAGACAGTGCTTAGACTCTGTATCCCTAGCTCCAACTCAATTTTCTAGATGATTGTGTTATCTGTCGTCGTTCTCACCTTGGCTGTCAGCTATAGAAGAAAGGGACTCTCCTTGTTTCATGTATACATGTGCTGCTCAAAGTACTCAGCATAGTGCTGAACATCTGGCACACAGTCAATGGAGGCTTGTAGTACTGCACATGTACTTCAAGTCAAAGCACATAATACTCACAATGTGTCTGGCAGCAAAGACCCCATCAACTACGGCACAACAGAAAGCTGCAATCACTCCGAAGCTGATAAACACAATTGAAGCCACCAGCTGCAGAAGGGACCAAAACAAAAGTATGTTAGCCTTCCTCTCTGGGAAGCATGTTTCTGGAGACCAGGTAATCCCCAAGAGACTGCCAGCCAAAGCAGAACTCTAGTCTACCACCAGTGGGGATGCTTTTTTCAGTCATGCAGGATGAATGGGCATGGGATAGGCAGGGAGGGAGAGAAGAGGCAACTGAAGCACATTTTTTATATTTCCAGGGAAAGCTAAGACAGTCATTCTGTGAGCACCAGATGAAAAAGAGGCTTGCTGGTGTCCAGCATGCTGTCCATGGAGGAATTTAACTGCATTGCCCTTTCATCCTCAGATTCAGAAAAATGTTGCACCTTGAACATCATCTTATCCAACTTTTTATTTTCTGTGAAAATGGAGGCATAGTGTGGGAAAGTGGTGTGTCCAGAGTCTTCTACCCACCAATTCCTAGTCCTATATTCTTTGCACTCCCTAACTCTGCTATTGTTTTTCTAAGTCTGCTATTTGATGACAAAGTAAATACTGATAATAAAAAGAGTTATTTTTAGGTCCTGAATAATCTTACATGGCCTTCTGAATCATTGAAGAAAGAGGACGTTCAACTTTGTAAAACTTAAGTGGCACAGATGGTATTACGCAGGTTCAAAACTCTGGAATGGAACAATTTTGTGCATATATATACATATATATGCAATTAAATATACTGAATATCAATCTTTCTATCTATCTGAGATAGGGGCTCATGTTGCCTTGGCTGGCCTCAAACTTGATATGTGGCTGAGGATGACCTTGAACTCGTCATCCTCCTTCCTCAGTGTTCTGAGTGCTGAAAATCCAGACCTGTGCCACCATGCCTGGCTAAAAACTTTCAAAAAATAAAAATGTTTTCCTTAAATCAAATTGTCCTACTCACTAATAATGTTAAATAATGTAAGTTTTCCTACACAAATATCTTCTGTTAATTAAGAAAATGCTACCATGGGGGTGATGTAAGAGTTTCAGGGTGTTGTTAAAGATAAGGAGAAGTGCTACCTGAGCTTACCATCTGCCTTGGTAGAATCAGCATTTTTCTTTCTTGAGGTTTTGGGGGGAAAGAAGAGGAAATAACATGGCATCAAGCTAGTCCCCAGGGAGAAGGAAAAAAACCAAGGCCAAGGACACCCTAGGGTTTGCCCACTTCAACAGGCTGAGAGGAAATACTTATCTCCTTTGGGAGTTGTTCAGAAACCTCTCTCCATAAATCTCACTTCACAGCACTGCAGATAATTGGTAAATAATGGATGAACGATGTCATGAAATTGGCATTATTAGCTCTGCTATGATCAGTTCTATAATTAAAACTCCCCCATTATTTTGAATAATTTAAGCCCAAAGTGTAAACACAATTGGCAGGGGATGGAGTCCAGGTAAAATGGAAAAAAAAACTATTAGAACTCCCCCGAGAGTGATTTCCACAGTCCTGGGGGAAAACATGGTTAAAGTTCTATGTCTAGAGCTATAATATTGTGTAATTACACTCACTGTTAAATAGATGTTATTACCAAAGTTTAGATGTCACAGAGACTTGTACAGTTGTTTACTCAGTCCACCATCTGAAAATTTTAATATGTATGTAATTCGGTCCAAACCATCTATCCTTTCCTTCAAGGAAATCTTCTCAAAATTCAACCAGGAAAATGCAGCAGCTTCTCTTTGGGTGGTTCCATTAGGACACTAAACTTTCTAAGCTTCACCTTCTGTTATATGCCAACTCTCCTTTTCAATCTTATAACACACTTGACTTTGAACTATGGGTAACAGAGACACTTTAGGTTCATTTCATAGTTTCATTTTGTCTTTTTTGCATGTCAAGGATATTCATTTCTTTCCCTTTTATGTTTTTGTTTTGTTTGGGTTTTTGTTTTAAATATTTTTGTAAATATTATTTATTTATTTATTTGTGTGTATGTGTGTGTGTGTGTGTGTGTGTGTGTGTGTGTGTGTGTGTGTGTATGTGTGTGTGAGTCAGAGCGCACTTTGTGTTCCTGTGGAGGAGCAAGAGTGACTTCTGGAATAATCCTGTATTGCTTTTATCTCCTTTTAGCTTCACACTGGTTTTTCCCAGGCTCCGTCCACCAGTGCTGGAAGTGCAGGCTGCCACCATTTCTGCCTGGGATCCGGGCTCAGGATCTTCTACTTAACAGGCAGAGTCTTAACCCCTAAGTCATTTCTCCAGCTCTGATTTTTTTTTTTGGAAGCAGAGTCTCATGTAGCCATTGAACTTAATATGTATTCAGGGATCATCTTGGCTTTCTGATCCTCCTGCCCCTACCTCCGCCCCTCCCCACCACTGCCTTCAGTGCAGAGATTACAGGCATGACCCACCAAATAAAGTCTCCTAGACTGCAATCCTCTAAAAGGTAAAAATCCTGTGTGAAACTTTTCCAAAAAAGATTATGTATCCAAAAGGAAGATAATGAAAGTCACCAGTAATTCAGGGCTGCAGTAATGTATATCACAGAAACAAAGCATTTTAGGCAAGAACAACAGCCTGACTCCTTAGAGAATGAGGAAGAAAGCTTAAGGAGTCCAGATAGGCCAGGGAGAAAGGTTGGGGCAAAATGCAAACCCGTCCCACGCCCTGGGCTCGCTTTAAGACAAGTTATCTGAAGAATAAAAAGCAAGCCAGTTTCTTTTATGGTCAAATTTGCACAAGCTTAAGAGAAGTGTTATGTTACTTATTCACTTAACAATATGAACTTTCCATAGAGATAAAAACTTACCATCTGCCGCTTGTTTTCAATAAGGTTTGATCCAATGATTCCAAGGAATGATCCAAAGCCAAGCTGTAAAGCAACATGTCATACACAGTATGTAGCAAGATAGCCAGAATGACCACAAAATCATTCTAGCCTCTTGGATGTCATTCAGGATAGTGGAAAAAATTATAAATGTCAAAGTCATATGTAGTTTCTTACACAAAAATGGTGTGTGCAATGAAAGTATGTTCTCCCATTATTTGCCAAAATTTTTTTAGCAATGAATCACATCAAAAAAGAAACTCATGTGCCCCCAAACTGAAAGTAAAGGTCAATTATAGCTTTTTAGAGTTTGCCTCTTTCAATTTTAATATCAATTACCTAGCATACGACTGGTGAGTCAGTAAGAGACATATAATAGTGAAAAGCACACATTATCTTCTGATCTTTATCTGTTTTTGTAAAGAACCTTCCCCTCTGAAGCATGGATTATAGAATAAAGGTTTGCAGTAGCAATTTTTGATGCATCAGGCATACTAATCAAACCCAAGAAGTACTTTAAAAATCAACATGCACCTTAACCCACACTAAAAAATAGAAATAAAAAGAACTTTTTTTGAAAGCCTATATTTGTGGTTGACCCACTGCAATTTATGTTAGCACTTATTCACCTCTTTTTCCATTTCTGCTTCATTTATGGACAGAAAGCATTCATTAAAGGGTGAACAGAAATGGCAGTGTAAAACCCTGAAAAACAATTTCCCTGTCTAAGTGGCTGGGATTATGGCTTAGGGTAGCAGAGCCCACTGCCCTCTCAATTCTGCCATTAGTGGACTGAGTCTAACCGCCTTAGCTGAAAACGATTGCTAACCAATAGCTATTGATGTAGATGAAAATGGAAGAAGTAAAAAGTGGTGAGAAAGAACCAATAAATCTTAACGTGAGTTCAATAATGTAGTTATATTGCCCTTCAGCCTCACTAACAGTCATGGTTTGCACTTTGGTGCACAGAGATGTCAACTTTAGTTTGATACTCTCAAGCTTAAGTTTAAGTTTGGACATTTAATGAAACCAAAGTATGGATTTGGTTAGACCAAGTAAGGGGACTGACTGGCTGTCTCAGGATCCCAAGAATGAAAGAGAATCAAAGGAAGCAAACAATTCAAACTTCCAAGAATTCCTTCTGCAGGGTCATTCTGGCAGCAACCACCTTTGGGGAACAGATGTTGTAGTATGTGAATGGATAACCCATCCATGATACTACCAAGACAATCTTCATGCAACAGCTAACCTATGCTTTTTCACCACCCAGTCACATTTCAAATATAATTAAAATGTGTTGCCACAAAGTACACTGGTTAAATCTGACTATTATACTGGCCTCAGGCGTTAAGACTCTGTCTCACAAGGTCCTGAGTTCGGATGCCAGGTCCCACATAATAACTGCCAGGCAGAAATGGCAGCAGCCTGCACTTCTGGTCCTGGGGGTGCAGCCTGGGAAATTCCAGAGCCAAGCTACAAGGAAGTATAAGTGATTCAGGATGATTCCTGAAGTTACCCTTGACCCTACACAGGGATACATGGTATGCTCTGATACACACACACACATACACACACACACACACACACATACACACACACACACACACACACACACACACACACACAATTATAAAATAAATATTTTAAAAGTATTCAAATTTTTAAAAAAATCTGACTATTATACAAACCTAGCTACAAATATAGATATTCTACTAATACCTGTGGAATCTTGACCAAACTGACTGTTCCAGTTATTCTTCTGCTTTTGTCATGATATACTCTGACCCAAGCAATGTGAGGCAGACAGGGTTTATTGTTGACTTATGGTTCTAGAGAGGATACAGTCATTCATGACAGGGAATACATAGAAGAAGACATGGTGGCAGAAGCAGGAACCTGGCTCATGTTACAGCATCCATCAAAAGCAGAGAGAGCAAGCAGGAAGTGAGGTTAGTTATTAAACCTCAATGTCCTCCCTCAGTGATATACTTCCTCTAGCAAGATTCTACCTCCTAAAGTTTCCATAGTTTTCCCAAACAACACTACCAGCTGGGGCCCAAATATTCAACACTGTGGAGAACATCTTGTCTTCAAATCATCATACTGACTAACCACTCAATCTGTCTTCTTAACTGTAAAACTGTAAAAATCAATGAAAACTTTATGTATAAGAAAATATGGCTTCATAATCCAAAGAGGTCTAGTGAAAGAGAGACAGAATATAAGTTAAGGACCATAGAGGCGGTTAAAAAAAAGTGTCATGTGAGTAGAGAGTAATTCATTCTGTATTATATCCTTGGCTCTGCTACCTTGGGCTAACCCGTTAAGAACTCTGTGCTTCAGTTTTCTCATCCAGAAAATGGAAATTATAGTAGGATTTATTTATTTCTTTAAATTGTAGTATGACGTCAAGAACAATGAGATTTAATCTTGAGGAACCCATATTGAAATTAGCTAAACCAGTCCACAATTTCTTTCCTTAATCCCCAAATCCACAAATCATTTAAAATCAAGTGGGTTTTCTCATATTTAACTTGGTAGCAAAACCTACTTTTGAACTGATGTGAAATTATTTACTATCTTTATCTCACTTCATATAAGAATTCACATTTTATTATACAAATATAAAGAAACCTGATTATGAGGTGCTTCTTAAATCCCTGCTGGGTTCTTAGTATATCACTATATTTTAAAAGTAAAAGTCCAATCCTGAATTACTTCTGACTTGAGAGTTCAGATAAAGGATTGTGAATCTGTATAAACAGAGGTAAATGACAATATCGTACAATGGATAACACAAAGCAAGGTAAGAGTATTTTGCAGGAACCATGAGTAGGAAGAAATTACAATGGAGAATTCAAAGATGGTATATAACATTATACACTCCAGTAACTGAAAATGCTCCTGTTGTGTTTGTAAGTTGCAGTGGGGTTGATAATTTAGTGAGAGAATATTTGGGAAATAATGTGACGGTAGTATTAAGGCAGAAAAGTCCAAATTAGATTCAGGCAAATTTGGCAAAACAGAATAACTGGAGTTCAGATTAAGGGTTTCTTCAGAGAGTACAGAAAGGAGGCCACAAATTAGAACTTGTGGCAATTCAAAAGCCTTATGCACTGCATTAGGATTCAAGTCTCATATTTACTTTTTCCCTCCATTTTCACATGTGTGGTGGGGTGTGCATGTATGAGCACTGTACTGGTTACTCTTCTCTGTTACTGTGAGATACCACTCAAAGTCAAGCAACTTAAGAGAGAAAAGGAGATTTATTCAGCTTACAGTTCAAGAGGGTGTGATACTATCCTTCATGGCAGGAAAGGCATGGTTGGCTGGCAGAAGCTGGAGGTGGCCTAAATCACTGCAGACATCATAGAGGCTGAGAGCTGCTGCTGCAAACTCAAGAGCAGACTAACTAACTAACTGAAACAGAGCAGGGCTAACCAACCTCAAGCCCCACCCCCTAGGGGGGTTCCACCTCCTAAAAGTACTATGACTTTCCCAAACTAAAGATTCCAAGGGTGACCTTCTAAGTACAAAACTCTCTATGACTCTGAAATAGAATAGGCCACACACATCCAAGGGTAGCAAAAAAAATCTTAAGGCAGTTTGTCTTTACTAGTTTTAGTTTTTAAAAACCTGACATTTAAACCTATAAATATCAATGAATCTTTAAATATACACGTATGCCTATGTGTCTTAGAATAACACCACATATTAGCCTGGATAGAGTAGCTAATACGCTATTACAATGCACCTCACTGTACACAAAATATCTTACTGTATTTCTGTAGGTGTATCTGTGTGTTTGTGACAGGCTAGTATATGTATTTGGGTATATGTGTGTGATGTGTGAATGTACATATGTGTTTATATTTGTGTGGGTGGTGTATGCATGCTCTGTTGTGCATGTAGTGGTTAGAGGATAACACCTTTGGATGCTGTTCCCTGCTTTACCATCTCATTTGAGGCTCATTTTCTTCACTACTGCTGTGTAAATCAGGGTGGCTGGTTCCTGTGCTTCTGTAGATTCTCAGCTCTCTACCTCTTATGTCTCATAGGTGTGTGTAGGAATTAAAGACCTTTAAGCCACTGTGTCTGTTTTTATGTGGGACCTAGGGATCCAAGCTGTGGTCATCAGGCTTACACGACAAGCACCTTATGAACTAAGCCATCTCCTCATCTCCCTCACTGAATTTTAATTACCAAAGATCTCAAATTTGAACAAAATTTGTTAACTCTTTTTTAATCTAATATCTTCTCCATAATTTATCTGTTTTGAACATTTCAATTCTCATATGTTTGTAACATATTTAGTCAGAGTCAAAAACAGTTTTGAATAACCTGAAATGTTTTCACAGTTCCATACAATGGTGATGTACATTCAGAGTTACCAATTTGACAGTGCAAAAATCTTAAAATCATATATTATGCTCTTCCCAGTCTTATTGCTGAGTATTATTTTATTGTTTTAGGTCTCCAAGTGACTGCTGGTCTACCTAAATTAGACTTCCCTGAGTTGCTTAGTAAAATATAGATTTAGCTTATATTACTTTTTTCATCAAAGAAAAATTTGATGAAAAGAAAATTCATCTTTAGACAGTAGAGGATCTCGACACCCAGACAGGATGCAGCATTGTGCAGTGCAAGTACAGCAAAATAGACAACAACAGCCAACCAGAATGCAGAATACCAGCGACCCCATAATGTTCACCTGGAACCAGGCCAGCCAAATCTTTCCCCATCCTTGTGGAAGAGGGGATGGTAAGACTGTACGAACCTAAAGATGAGGAGGTCCACTACTGGGCAAGACACTCCACTCAACACTGGCCTGCTGCAGCCAGGAGCTCAGTATTAATGAGACTTGTCTTTACCAGACCTGCACAATGGCTGACATATCAACATGCCCCATTAGACTAGCAAGGGTCCCAAAGAGAAATCATTTCAAGCAGTAGGATTCTTAGGGATGAAGAGTTGGATAGGGGCAAGGGAATACCCACATCAGTGGTTGGCCTAAGGAAAGGCTTCTTGGTCTGCCAAAGAGGCCTGAAGCCCCACTAGAGCAGATGACCCAGACAGAGCCCTGGGACCCATATAAATTAATGGACAAGAGGGTGAAAGGGATATGGTGAGATCCACAAAGGAAAGGGAGTGAGGAAGAGAAGGGAGAGGGAGGGAAAAAAGGAGGGAAGAAGGAGGATGGTAAGGGTATCCACTTATTGAGTTTATATAACTAGGAAAAATAATAAATAAAAAAGAAAAAATCATATTTACAAGGTCCACCAAAAGCAGAGTCTCTTGGAGTAGATAGGAAAAAGTTACATTTTTTAAACGGCTTCACCAGAACATTCTTATTAATACCTGGATTGAAAAGCCATTGGCTTAAGTGTTTACATTGTAACTCCCCAGTAAACAAACTATTTGATTAGTGAAAGCACTCCTTTCCCAGACAAATCTGGATTCTCAGGCATTTACTACTACAGAAGTAAGAGTCCCAATTGTATTTACTATAACATAATCTGATTTATAAACTTAAATGGATTTTTTTACTTTCAAATCTGGTATCTTCTCTACTTTTATAATTTCTATATTTCTATAATTAAAACTCATTTTAAGGAAACCATATATAGGAACTAGGGAAACCAATTTGTAAAGGTTAAACCAGTGAGGGAACACTGTCTTCTCAAAATGGTTTTCCTATTAACACTACAGTGTTAGATTTTAGTGTAACACACACACACACACACACACACACACACACACACATACACACACACACACCACGCATCCCACTGCTTCAACTTCCTATGCTAGCTGAACATCAGGTACTTGAATAGCAACAATCATGCATCCTAATTCCTTTGTTAACATATTCCAATCTAGCCTCCCACATTTGGATATTCTACAAAAAAGGTTCATAGCTACAGTTCATGAATAGGAATTTGTACTCTTCAATAACATGAAAAATGCCCTTCCCTCCCCCATAGAGACTCTGCATCTTGGCTTGAACATTAGCTCTTCAGTCAGAAATATTTCACTAATGCCGCTACCTGAAGCACACAAAGTCATACAGACCCTATAAATTGCTTTCCAAGCCACTGAAATGCTCTTACCCCCCTGTCTTCCCTTCCCCTTTGCTTGCTTTTAAAAATAAAAGCCAGTTCTGCTGATGACTGATTTTCTTGCTTCACCATAGGAAGTGAATGGGTGAGTTCTCACATCACGTTTAACAGAGGACACCGGGCACCTGTGGGACACCTGCCCTCAGCTGTGGAAGAGTTCTGCCTGCCAAAAGGTGCAAAAAAAGTCCCTCAATATCCTCCATCTTGAAGGAAGTGAAGGAGGTGTGGTCCACGTCAAGCTCCCTGTCAGGCCCAGTCTTTGAAAGGACTCTCGAGATGCTGAGGCAAGCTGCAGCATGGAATTGGTGACCCAAGCAATGGGCTCCAAGCTTGAGCATTTATAGCATTGATTTGTGAAAGGCATTATAATCCCTTCTCCCTTCACTTTTCTCTGCAATCTGGGGATAGAGAAAAACCATCATTCTCCCCCCCCCCCCATTGCATTTGACCCTTTTTTCTTTTTTGGATTTAATAGAAAAATGAACCATCATAAACTTCCTTCCCTCTCTCTATTGATGATTACAATTCAGTAGTCATTTAATTGATATCTAATATACGATTTAACTTCTAGAGTTAACGTAAGAGAGAAGGACCCAGAGGGAAGTTTGACATGTACACTAAAAGGATGCTCCAGGAATTGGGGAGGGGGGAGGGAGCACTGGGAGAAAGGGAAGGAGTGGGGAAAGGAAAGGGAAAAGGGGGGAGGGAACAAGGGGATTCAGGGAGGGGTGGAGGGAGGGAGAGGAATGAGGTACTTATCAACTTTGTATGAGTGGAAGAAAGAAATAAAAAAAAATGTTCTAAACAAAACTTCTAGAGTTAAGATTTAGGGTTTAATCATAGCATTCATAGCCCCAAATGAGTTTTTGTTTGTCCATGGGTTTGCTTGTTTTGAGATAAGGGTCTCACTCTGACACCAGACTAGTAATTGAGATTATTTTTTATGTTAACAAATTCCATTGAAAAAATGAATTGCATGTATCCAAGGGGAAAGTAAGTAATGCAGTGGAATATGAAAAGAAGACCTTAGAATTCTTGATTCTTATTTTTTATCTGAAATGAGAAAAAAATAACTTGTTAGCAATAGTCAATAAATGGTCTACCAGTCACATTTCTCCACTCCAGTAAATATCAGATGATCACAAGAGCTAACTTTCAAGAAGAAGAAAAGTTCAGAGCACAAAAGGTTGAAAGTAGAGAATTTTGTTTATGTCCAGATATGTTATCCAGTTTTAACTGAACTAGTACCAAGAAAATGGACAAGAAGTTTTGCAATCCTATTGAGGAATCATAAATTGGAGACAACATTCAAGAAAGTAGCAGAGGTGACAAGGCTATTTCTTAAGACAAGCTTTTTTTGTTAGCCACATTGTGAGAACCACATTAAAAATATAAAAACACAATGGCACCAACAATGACTTAACCATAAGCAACCAGTCAAAAAATATCTACAATTATTCTAATGGGCCATTTCAAATAAAGTTTTATATGCATACTCATTAATGACAAGCCACACTAAGAACTTATCATTCTATAATGCTTTGTTGTTTATATAAGTGTATTAGAATTATAATTTCATTCTCACCTGGTTTTTGAATTTATATTTTATGGATGTGTAAGTGATTACAAAATAATAAGAATGTACATTTTAGGAATATGTTTTCCACATCTTTTTAATCTGTCAGTATCCTCCAATGCCAGGTAAGATCAGGTAATTTCTATCACATACAGGAAAACAGACACTTAGAGGGAAGAGAACTGAGCTAGGATTAACGTGGCTAATAAGGAGCATTTCCTAAAGAAAAAGAAAATCAAAAGTCCCAAAGAATGAGATGACTTGCTCAGCATCCTAGTCCTAGTTAGGGATGATATTGGGACTCTTCTGTGTCTCAATCAGTTCAGTGCTTTTCAAACTGAGCCCATATTCGTTCTCTGTGCAGATGTAAAGAAATAGAAAAAGGAAAATCCAAGCAAACACTAGAGACTCAAAATGAATCAAAAGTCATCAAGGTAGATCCAAGATCTCTGTAGCCAGAGAGATACAGAACTGACCTCTTCTTTCTATACTTACAATAACTCCTGGGTAATAGCCTCCGACAGTCACATTCTGGGTCCTGGTGGTTGCAGCAAGACCCACTGTGAGGATTAATACGGACACAATAAGCAAAGTCACAGTAACATAGATGGAGTTTCGCTTCCTCCGGTTGAAGGCTCCTGTAAACACAGAGAAAGAAACTGATATTGCTTATTTCACCGGGGAAAGGGAGTACAGAGAAAATTTACTAGAATGGTTTCCTTTCCTCCTCCTCCTCTTGGTAACAGGGGTTATCTCAAAGGAGCAGAACTATGGTGAAGAGATAGAGCTTTCAGTTTTGCAGTCATCAGGTGCTGGTTTTCTCATAAAAATGTACTTCTTTGAAAATAAGCAACAGAAGAGAAACACACCAGTTGCATAAAAACAAAGCAAATTTTCTTCTTTGGGTATTCTATAAAAGATGTGTTACACCCACTTAGCAGTGTGTTCGCTTTTTTTAGGGCAAATTATAAAGGCATATGATGAATGGGAAGTGTTTGTGTGGAGGTATTTAAATGAAAATATTTTTAAAGCCAGTAAGCTTTTTTCTCACAAGGTATAGATATGAAATTTCATTTTCAGTGTAAATATCAGAATGGAGCTAGGTACTAGGATTTCTTTTTCATTTATTTCTGACATTTGCTACCTCATGTATAAACTTTAAAATGGTGTATTGGCAAGATTTGCCATATAATAAATGTGCCTAATAAAGTAAGTGTTTGGAGGCTATTAGTCCACAGATATGTATCAGGGGAGGCAGATGGAAAGGATTATAACTTACACACATTCACGCTTATGTGATGGTGACATAAATACAAATGATGAGAAACTGTTCTCCTACTCAGAGCTTATCAGACATGATAGCAAAAACCAATATTTTTTTCTAAGACTGGAGTTATTAACTTAGATAGAAAAATGGTGTCTGTGCTAGCTTTTCAATTTATTCTTTTTTAAAAGAGCCAAGCACTGCTCTATAGTCTGCAGGCATTTCTCTGTCATGAAGCATCTAGGAGTTCTTGGAAAAGAAATAGTCAAATGAGCAATGCAGTGACAGTCCAGTTCTCAGGTAAAAGTATGGAGGATGGGAAGAATGAAGCAGGATGAAGCCTTGTGATGTGGTTACCTATCCAGGTGGTTTAAATGTCATTCATGGACTCTTTTTGTTCTATCTATTCATAAGACCCAGTCATTCCAGGAGACCTCACCACAACATCTGGAAGTCATGGGGCAGAGAAACTGCAAGACTGTATCACTGGGTAAATGGGAACAGAAAGGAGGAAGGCAGAGAGAGGAGAGAAATGAGGCAACAGGGATCTAGGAGGCCTGGTGGTGATGAAAGTGCATGTGTGTGTGTGTGTGTGTGTGTGTGTGTGTGTGTGTGTGCGCGCGCTTGTGTATTTGTGTGTGTATGTGCATGCATGCTGTGGCAGGCTTTGCAACCTCCTGCAGATATTGCCTCCAACACTGCAGGGAAAAATGCCAGAAATGCCACCCTGACTTAAACCCACCATCCATCTTTTCTTCCCCTGTGTAATCCCTGGGAAAGGCTCTCAGGGAGGTGGGAGAGGTTGGCGGTCTCCCCTGACGTCATACTTGAAAGTAAGGGATATGACTCATCAGGTACATCTCTAATGCAGTACTATTCTAAGACTATTTTACATTGAGTGTAAAAGCGGTCTGAGAGTGTACTGTGCAGGCCCCCAAATACTAAAGCGCAGATATCACTCCAGAAAGAGAGGTAAGGAGAGTCAGAAATGAGGTTCCTCTGCAGTGAGGCAGGAGGCAAGCCCCCTGAGGAAAAGAATAACGCCCCCTAGACAGCTGTGACATCAGGGCCCTTTGTATAAGATAGCGATTAGGGATGCAAATGACAAGCTCGTTGACGAGCAGAAGGCCTGTGATTTGGACTGTCTGATTCTGGGAAAGGAGGAGAAGAAGGGAGAGGGTAGGATGAACAGGACTTAATTCTTGCATTTACCTGAAGGTTAGTTATCCTTCTATTGATTTCCGGGTACACAAAAGGAATTTAACCATAGTTCCTAAGTCTATTTGATGATACTTAGTGGGTGTCTTCGAGCTGGTGGCACAGAAGGGCTCTAACATTCTAACACGTATTTACATATTCAGCCTCAGTCTTCCATTCTTTTTTCATTCTCTGGGATCTGTAGCCTCTCTGTGTCCCCAGCACACTAAGGGTATCTTGAGCAGAAAACATGAAACCTTGGGGACTAAATTGGAGGCGTGCGTATATCTTCATGCTCTTTCCAGCTTGTGTATTCCGCTGGCTTACTCATTCCCACCAACTGACCTTTAATCTTATTCACAGCTCTTGAGTTTTCTTTGCAAATATCACTCTAATCCTTAAGAGCACAGGAGCCAGGTCAGAAAAATGACTCAGCAATACACATGGAATCCTTTAAAAAAATCTATTTTTTTCCTTTGCTTTAGAACTGGAATTGAAAATTCAAGTCAGTTGAAAACTCACACAAAGATCATACAGCCCCACAGGGGTCTTGCTTCCAGATAGGATTTGTTTTGGAGAAAATTGCTAAGAAAATTCTTCCAGCAGTGGATTATTTTCTGTTCTCTCAAACTCCTCCAGCCACCACTTACTTTGTACTATAAGGACCATAATTATATAAAATAAAATTATTTTTAGTTGCACTTGGGGAGTTGACTATTTTAAGCAACTTCTGGGTAAATCCTTTTGAAATAAAGAAATATCTCATTTTTTATGTATTTTCAACTTGACCTAATAAAGTCCATCTCTACTTGGGACAAGATACACTTGTAGGTGGTCTGAAGGTGTGTTCAGAGATTCCCAGATGACAAATCATTGTGCCTGCTAGGGATATTTGCCTGGTTGTTCCTTTATTTTAAAAGGGAGAAGAATCTTTTTTTCTGATTGGGATACAATTGGGGCTTGCCTTAAGCGTCCCCTTGAACACAGGATTGTCTTATTCAGGTTCTGTTTGGTAAATGCACACATTTTAAAAAAAAAACCCTATATAGACTGTACAAGCTACTTTAAAAAACAGTGTATTGGCTGTGTCTGACATCTACTAAGTAAATAACTTATACTTGTTGAATTAAACAAGGGGATATACTTCTTAATTGTTTCTCTTCTAGTGAAAAAGATTGCGGGAGGAATTGTGTTGATAAATCTGACTGTGTTTATAGAATTAACCTCTTGAAATATGGTACACACGAAGGTGCCCTGAACTGAAAGCCTTATAGGCCAACTAATGTCACAGCTGAAGTAATGTCCCTCACCACTCTGACTACTTGGTGCCTAGTACATTTCTATTTAAACAACAACTACTGCAACTAACAGCAGTGAATCAGAACTCTCCTCATTGGCCTTGTCTGTTCCCCCACCCCCAGCAGCCTCCCTGCAGAATCACTGCAGCCCTCCCTGTCTGCAGTACCCCACCTCCATCCTAGAATCTCCAGAGAACCAGGATGCTTGGGTCTAGGGGCACCCAGTTATTTGCTCTTTCCACCCTTCTAGATAAGATTGGATTTCTCCCTCTTCTGGGTTTTTCTCTAACCAAAGCCCCTACCTGCATTTGAATCTGAAGCCCTCTCTTCATTTGAAACCTACTGAAACTCACTTTCTTCAAGAAGTTTTTCTTAATCAAGATCATCCTGCTACTCTGAACACTCATTATTTCAGGTCTCTAATATTCTAAGATACCGTAGTCAACAAACACATATAATGTAAGTGGAATCTGTTACACAACCCATATGATATACACCAGTTTCAGAATTACGTATCTGATAGAAGCTGGTGTGTGTTGCTATAAGATAGGATGCTGTCTCTGCACACCAGTGTTTTTACCTTTTGACTATTCTTGGATATTCTCTCCAAAGAGAGTGTGCATGATCTTCGTTGTGGTGAAACCATGACTATGCCGTTATGTATACTACGTTGGTAATGGGTGGGTAATTCTCAGGCTTGATTGTTGAGGATTTGCTTACCTGAGTCGCTTTTGTCATACATAGTGGATTCCAAAAAGTCCCAGCTTTGAAAATTCGTGGAAACAGGTGGCTGTCTACACAAGAGCCTTGATGCCCTATCAATCTCCTATGCACACTTATCTAAAGGTCCTGAAATCCACTTCCTTCTGCTTGATTCTTTGAACAGAGACATCTGAGACGGCCCAGTAAATTAGAAACTGGTTACTAAGGATGTAAAGAATGTCTTGATCTAGTAGAAGTGCCTTAACGCCTGGGGGCGCTGTTGCAAAAATGGAGGAGGGATTCGCTGAAAGGAGGAGGGGCGCAGGAATCAAATTACCATTGCCATAATTGCCAAATGTCTGCTCCCATAGGACCCTAAAGCTAACCCCTCAGTCCCAGGCAGCCAGGAAAACTTGATGCGGTGTGTCAGTTAAATGTTATTGTTTTGGATGAGACTGCGGCTTTACAGCAAAGGGAATCCCCTTGGAAATGCTTGCTGCTTTTGGAGGCTGAAACACTAACCTACCTACCTATCCTGCTCCTCCCACAAGCACAGGAAAGTATTGCCAGACCTTAGTTAAGCAGGAGTGGTTCAGCTGAATCTTAGATGGTGATTCAGGCCTCGGCTGTATGGGACCAGCGCCAGGGAACTCCAGGGAGACTTCCCTGTCCAAACTGGAAGCCCAGGGTTACCGCTATACTCGGGAATTGCTGGTGCTTGGGCTGTGGATCTTTAAAAAGTGGAATTTGTGGCACAGTTCCGTATCTGATTCCTACAGTGTGTAGCCTGGACTGAGTGAAGCCCACTCAGCTTCTTATTACACAGACCTTTCGAGAAACACAAGACTTGTCAAGGGCCCCGGGGAGTCCAAGAAGAAGAAGAAAAAAAAAACTTTCTTCATCTCGTTCCGTAAGCCACAGAGCATTATCAAGGAGCAACCCTTTAATTCCTGGGCCACCAAGCTGCCCACACTCCCTGCAGTCAGAAGGCTTCTAGTGGAGAGGGTAGGTTTGCAGGTAGTTGTCGACCGCTGCGGGAATAGGCGCTGCGGACCCTCTCACTCTTCCACCCAGCTCTGTTCCCTAGCAGTAGATTGGTTTCGGGAAGCCTGGACTATGTTGGCGCCACAGCTGGCCAAGGTAAGGAGTGCAATCGGTGTTCTGCATGCGTGTGTGTGTGTGCTGCGTGTGTGCTGCGTGGTGTGTGTGTGTGTGTGTGTGTGTGTGTGTGTGTGTGTGTGTGTGTGTGTGAAAGAGAGAAAGAGGTTGAAGTAAGGGAGTCTGGTGGTGCTGGACTTTGGATTCGTACCCCAGTCCTTGGCCTTATTTGTATCCCGTTGTGAATAACTACGAACTTAAAATGAAAAGCGCAAATCTTACACGGAATATATGAAAAAAACTGAAAATAAGAGTATTTTCACCATCTATGTGCTCACAATTTCGGGGGCAGGGTCCCTTCCTTGAACGAAATCTCATTTAGACTGAGCCTTTTGCAGGCAGCAGAAAGCTCACCTCGGGGTTTCAATGTTCTCCCCGCCCCCTACTCTGTAGATGTTCCAGAAAATTCACCGTAGAAGACCTGAGCGAACTCGGATGGCAGAAATTCCGGAGGGAGGAATTTTGCGGTATGTAAAGTGTGCTGTAAGGGGAGAATCGGATTTGTTTGGAGTGCATCCAAGGCGAATTTTAAGATTAGGTGGGATCTTAGTTTGACAATCCCCTACTGCTTTCCTAAGCTCCAAATTAATTTCTCCACGCACTAAAATCACTGGGTTTGGGACGAACTAGAGGGTATTGTTTTCTTCAATGGTTTGTTTGTAACTACGTAAAGTCGCTTCCAGGGGCGGTCAAGTTGGTGCCAGAAGGTAGCAGTCCCCGGGTTTTCTGGAGGAAAGGTGTCAACAGTGCCCCTCCCCCTCCGTTCCACCCGGAGAGGAAAAGCGCGATTTGGGAAGACCAGCGGGCTTGCGCTGGACCTTCTTTCTCCCGCTCTCACTCTTTCTTCCCTCCTCCCTACCTCCCCTTTATACACGCAGACATATTCCATGCGTTTGGAGCAGCACAGGAATCAAATTTAAGGAATGTTGATACCGCTGCTGCTCACGACGCCTCTGGGCGCCTTGAAAGATTCCTCAGGAATTCCCGTCCCACCAAAACCCCCTTTTCTCTCTCCCCCCCACCCCCATCCCCTACGGTTGTGCAACCCCCCCATCAGCGAGGTGTAAATCACCCCCATACACACACGCACACACACACACACACACACACACACACACACACACACACACACACGATCCCAGCAGCGCTCTGAATTTCAGGACAGTTTCCAGAGAGTTGTGAGGGGGCGAAGACCCTACCTCTTGTAATTATCATTAATCGTGAGCACTTCGAAGTGTGAGGACTTTGCAAAGAGGAAGCGTCTAAGCGAAAGCGAAGGCGCAGGTTGGAGAGAAGTGTTTTGATTCTCAGACAGCTGGGCTATGCCCCTGGTTGCAAGTCTGCACTCACGCACACAAACACGCACACACCCGCACCCTGGGACAGGGTTACTCTAAAAAACCTAGGTGCTCCTATCTCCACGCATCACCCCAGCTCTCCTAGGATTCTGGTCCGCTACCCAGACATTGGAGTTCGCGGACCTTCATCCCTGCTTCCCTATCTCTGGCTCTCGGACAGGCACTCGCTGTCCGGAAAGCAACGCGTCCACTTCACCCCTTGCTGTCGCTGCCCAGAGGACAGACGGCGAGACATACCCATGGAATCCGGCAGGGACATGTCGCTGGACCGCTGCTGAGTCAGGGACTGATGCATAGTGAAAGCTGCCCAGTTGCGCCCGTCCCCGAAGCTGCTTCAAGCGCCCCCAGTTCAGGGCGCCCCACAGAGCATCTTACTCTGTGGCTGTCTCGCTTTTAGGTCCCTCCGAGCACTGAGAGAGAAACTGCCTCTGGTTGAGAGCTGCTGCCAAGTGCCGCCTCCCCCTCCCTTCCCCTATTCCCCTCCCTTCCCCTCCTCTTCCTTCCTCCCTCCCTCCTCTCCTGCCTCCCTGTGCTCCAAGAGGCAGCAGCATTGGCGGTCCATGCAGCTGTGTGCGCTTGCGCAAGACCCCCCTCCACCTACCCCCCCATCCTAGTTATCCACCTCCAAACCTCCAAAGCCAGACAAGGAGCCGGTTTAGTCCCTTAGGGCCCAGAGCTGCAGGTCCCACCAACCACCTCTGTAGTTTAGAGATAGGACTTGGGCAAATACCCTGCTATAGGATTTATAATTGGGGACCGGCACGCAAGGTTGGTTCAACATACGAAAATCAATAAATGTAATTCATCATGTAAACCAGTCCAAAGACCAAGACCACATGATACTCTCGATAGATGCAGAAAAAGCCTTTGACAAGATCCAACAGACTTTTATGATCAAAACGCTAGAGACAGTAGGAATGGAAGGAATCTTTATCAATATAATAAAAGCTGTATGCAACAAGCCCACAGCAAGGATTATGCTCAATGGGCAACAATTAGAAGCATTCCCACTTCGATCAGGAACTAGACAAGGCTGTCCACTCTCACCACTTCTATTCAATATTGTACTTGAAGTCTTAGCTGAAGCCATAAGACAAGAAAGGGACATAAAAGGGATTCAAATCAGCAAGGAAGAAGTCAAGCTCTCCCTATTTGCAGATGACATGATCTTATACCTGAGGGATCCCAAAAACTCCACCAGGAAGCTCCTGGAACTAATTGAGAAGTTCAGCAGGGTGGCAGGATACAAAATAAATGTGCAAAAATCAGAGGCCTTCCTATATGCCCAGAATGAAAGAAGTGAAAAAGCCTTGAGAGAAACAATCCCATTTACTGTAGCCCCTAAAAAAATGAAATACCTTGGTATAAACCTAACCAAGGAGGTAAAAGACCTTTACAATGAAAACTTTAAAACCCTAAAGAAAGAAATTGCAGAAGACATCAAAAGGTGGAAAGACCTCCCTTGTTCCTGGACTGGCAGAATCAACATCGTAAAAATGACCATCCTACCAAAGGCAATATACAGATTCAATGCTATACCAATCAAAATCCCAAAGCAATTCTTCAAAGAAGTTGACCAAATAATCTCAAAATTCATATGGAGGCACAAAAGACCCAAGATACCAAAGACAATCCTGAGTAACAAAAACACTGCTGGAGGTATTACCATACCAAACCTTAGTCTATATTACAAATCCATAGTTATAAAGACAGCCTGGTACTGGCTCCAAAATAGACACACAGATCAATGGATAAGGGTTGAAGACCCAGATATAAGCCCACAAAAATACAGCCATTTGATCTTTGACAAAGGGGCCCAAAGAATCCAATGGAAAAAGAACAACATGTTCAACAAATGGTGCTGGCAAAACTGGATCTCCAAATGCAGAAGATTAAAGCTGGACCCGTACTTGTCACCATGTACAAGACTTAATTCCAAATGGATCAAGGACCTTGATATCAGGCCAGAGACTATAAAAACCATAGTTGAAAGGATAGGGAACTCCCTCGAGCTGATTGGGCTAGGCCAACACTTCCTAAACAGACATCCAATGGCACAGTCACTGCTACCAACTCTCATTGGGATCTTGTGAAATTAAAGAGCTTCTGTTCAGATAAAGAGATTGTAACAGGAGCTCAAAGGCAACCCACAGAATGGGAGAAAATCTTCACTAATCACACATCTGATAGAGCTCTACTGTCCAGTGTGCACAAAGAACTTAGAAAATTAAACACCAAGGAAAACAATGGCCCAATTAAAAAGTGGGCCCTGGATCTTAAAAGACATTTTACCAGAGATGAAATTAAAATGTCTAACAAATATCTTAAAAAATGCTCCACTTCTTTAGCCATCAGGGAAATGCAAATCAAAACCTCCCTGAGATATCATCTCACCCAGGTCAGGATGGCAAAAATCCACAATACAAACAACAATAAGTGCTGGAGAGGATGTGGAGAGAGGGGAACTCTGCTACATTGCTGGTGGGAATGCAGGCTCATAGAGCCACTCTGGCGAGGCGTCTGGAGATTCTTAAAGAAATTAAAGATTGAAATGCCATATGACCCTGCTATTCCACTTTTGGGAATAACCCCCCATGCAGCAGAGGTTCACCTCGATAGCACAAGCACGACCATGTTCATAGCAGCACTGTTTACAATAGCAAAGTCATGGAATCAAACCAAATGTCCAACAGTTGAGGAGTGGATAAGGAAACTGTGGTACATCTATACAATGGAGTACTACTCAGCCATCAAAAATGATGAATTACTGGAATTTGCTGGGAAATGGATGTCATTAGAAACAATTATATTAAGTGAAGTATCCCAAACCCAGAAAGTTAAGCGCCATATGTACTCCGTAATAGGTGGCTCTTAGTACCAAACTCACCCAGCCCACATTGAGACACTCAAAGGTAAACCCATGTAATACAGTAATTGCAAGGATTATGAACAGGAGGGATGGGGTTGGAGGGCCACACCAGACACAAAAAGAGAGGGGACCATGTTACAGCAGAGAAAATAGGCCTCCAAGGAATGCAAGTAAGTAATGTGACACCTGGTTAAGTTCACAGACGTACGTTCCTGATCATGTACAACTGAGGGGGTATGATCTCACCAGAAGGGGAAGGCATATAGTCTGGCAGATGAAAGGTGATCATTTTGCAAATGGGTGACTGACCCCTCCCTCACCGAGATTTCCTGTGTTTATTACATCTACCCTTGAATGTACTATTATAACAAGACTCCAGTTTAACAGTTTTTTTGTCTCTGACCAGGGGGTAACATACAGTGCCCATCAGGATGGAGCGAAGGGCATTGCAGGAGCAGCAAAACTGCAAAAGAAAATCAACAAACCACAATCCAGAACTTCAGAGACTCTATATCAACCACATAGAACTAAGCCAGCCTAATCTCCCCCCATCCTGGAGCTCAGGGACATTTGCGGAAGAGGGGGCGGTAAGATTGTAAGAGCAAAAGGATGGGAGGAGCAATGATTTGAAGATTCTCCACACTAGTTAGGGCTGAAGCAATCATAATAGGGCTTTGCATGCCCTGCACAATGCCAAACACACTATTGACCTCATATAGTCTAGCATCGGCTAAAGGCACCAAGATCCTTGGAGGCAAGGGATTGACAGCCACAGTTGTGTTCCTATGCTTAAGGGGAACACGAGAAAGGGTTCAGGGAAATGCCACTGGGTCCTTGTATGTCATCGGAGAGGAGGACCAAGAGGAGAGTTAGGCATACACAATAAAGGACTCTGGGAATTGGGGGGGGAGGCACTGGGAGACAGGGAGGGAGGGAAGGGGAGCAGGGGGGTCGGAGGGAGGAGGAGGGGAAGGGAACTGGTCTACCTATTAAGTTTGTATTAGCAGAAATAATAATAAACAATGTTTAAAAAAAAAGGATTTATAATTGGGGAGAGGGGACAGAATCAGAGGTCCAAAGCTGAAGAACACACACATACACATACACACACACATGCGTGCACACACACAACACACACACACACACTTGTGCAGGTCTGATCTTCAGGCTTCCAGAATGACATAATGTAGCTGGAGTTGATCCAGAGAAGGTCCACTCTATAATCAAAAGGATGGGGGAAGAAGCTGCCTTATGAAGATAGATTAAATAAATACAGACCTTTTTGTCTAGAACGAGGAAGACCAGGAAGGGATGTGACCAGAGTGTATAAAATGATGCAGAATTGGAGACAGAGAACATGGTCTTTTTTTTTATTGTACTTTATATTTCTTTTTTTTTATTTCAACTCATACAAACTTATTAAGTACACCAGTTCCCTCCCTTCCTCCTCCTCCCCCCGTACCCCCTGGTCCCCCTCCCCACCCCTCTCCCTCCCCATCCCCCAGTGCCTCCCGCCCCAATTCCCAGAGAGTCTTTTCTTGTGCATGCCTGACTCTCCTCTGGGCCCTCCTCTCCGATGACATACAAGGACCCAGTGGCCTTTCCCTGAACCCTTTCCCGTGTTCCCCTTAGGTATAGGAACACTGCTGTGGCCGCCAATCCTTTACCTCCAAGGCTCTTGGTGCCTTTAGCAGATGCTAGACTTTTTTTTTAATTAAAAATTTAATTATACATTTTAAAATTTTTTTACCAGTTCCCTCCCTCCCCCCTCCTCCCCCCGAACCCCCTCCTCTCCCTCTTCTCCCTCCCCATCCCCCAGTGCTTCCCCCCAATTCCCAGAGAGTCCTTTATTGTGTATGCCTAACTCTCCACTGGGTCCTCCTCTCCGATGACATATAAGGACCCAGTGGCATTTCCATAAGCCCTTTCTCTTGTTCCCCTTAAGCATAGGATCACTACTATGGCTGTCAATCCCTTGCCTCCAGGGGTCTCGGTGCCCTTAACAGATGCTAGACTTTATGAGGGCAACAGTGCATTGGACATTTCGCAGGGCATGCAAAGTCCCATTATGATTGCTTTGGCCCCAACTATTGTTGAGAATCTTGCAAATCGTTGCTCCTCCCATCCTTTTGCTCTTACAATCTTACCGCCCCCTCTTCCACAAATGGCCCTGAGCTCCAGGATGGGGAGAGATTAGGCTGGCCTAGTTCTATATGATTGATATAGAGTCTCTGAAGTTCTGGATTGTGGTTTGTTGATTTTCTTTTGCAGTTTTGCTGTTCCTGCAATGCCCTTCACTCCATGCTGGTGGGCATTGTATGTTATCCCCTGGCCAGAGACAAAAAGCTGTTAGAGTCTTGTGATAAAAGCACATTCAAAGGTAGATGTAATAAAAGTGGGAAACCATACTAAGGGAGGGGTCTATCACCCATTTGCAAAATGGTTACTTTTTATCTGCCAGACTATATGCCCTCCTCTTCTGGTGAGATCACACCCCCTCAGTAGTAACTGATCAGGAACAAAAGTCTGTGAACTTAATCAGATGTCTCATTACTTATTTGGGTCCTTGGTGGAGGCCTATTTTCCCTGCTGTAACATGGTCCCTTCTCTCCTTGTTTCTGGTGTGGCCCACCTACCCCATCCCTCCTGTTCATAATCCTTGCAATTACTGTCTCTAGGTGGGCTGGGTGAGTTTGGTACTAGGACCCACCTATTAGGGAATACATACGGCGCTTAATTTTCTGGGTCTGGGATACTTCGCTTAATATAATTGTTTCTAATGACATCCATTTCCTGGCAAATTCCAGTAATTCATCATTTTTGATGGCTGAGTAGTACTCCATTGTATAGATGTACCACAGTTTCCTTATCCACTCCTCAACTGTTGGACATTTGGGTTGATTCCATGACTTTGCTATTGTAAACAGTGCTGCTATGAACATGGTCGTGCTTGTGCTATCGAGGTGAACCTCTGCTGTATGGGGGGTTATTCCCAAAAGTGGAATAGGAGGGTCATATGGCATTTCAATCTTTAATTTCTTTAAGAATCTCCAGACGGCTCGCCAGAGTGGCTGTATGAGCCTGTATTCCCACCAGCAATGTAGGAGAGTTCCCCTCTCTCCACATCCTCTCCAGCACTTGTTGTTGTTTGTATTGTGGATTTTTGCCATCCTGACCGGGGTGAGATGATATCTCAGGGAAGTTTTGATTTGCATTTCCCTGATGGCTAAGGAAGTGGAGAATTTTTTCAGATATTTGTTAGACATTTTAATTTCATCCCTGGTAAAGTTTCTTTTAAATTCCAGGGCCCATTTTTTAATTGGGACATTGGTTTCCTTGGTGTTTAGTTTTCTAAGTTCTTTGTGCACTCTGGACAGCAGAGTTCTATCAGATGTGTGGTTAGTGAAGATTTTCTCCCATTCTGTGGGTTGCCTTTGAACTCGTGTTATAATCTCTTTATCTGAACAGAAGCTCTTTAATTTCACAAGATCCCATCTGTTGAGAGTTGGTAGCAGTGACTGTGCCATTGGATGTCTGTTTAGGAACTGTTGGCCTAGCCCAATCAGCTCGAGGGAGTTCCCTATCCTTTCAACTATGGTTTTTATAGTCTCTGGCCTGATATCAAGGTCCTTGATCCATTTGGAATTAAGTCTTGTACATGGTGACAAGTACGGGTCTAGCTTTAATCTTCTGAATTTGGAGATCCAGTTTTGCCAGCACCATTTGTTGAAGATGCTGTTCTTTTTCCATTGGATTTTTTGGGCCCCTTTTCAAAGACCAAATGGCTGCAACTTTGTGGGCTTATATCTGGGTCTTCAATCCTTATCCATTGATCTGTGTGTCTATTTTGGAGCCAGTACCAGGCTGTCTTTATAACTATGGATTTGTAGTATAGACTTAGGTTTGGTATGGTAATACCTCCAGCTGTGTTTTTGTTACTCAGGATTGTTTTTGCTATCCTGGTCTTTTGTGCCTTCATATGAACTTTGAGATTGTTTGGTCAACTTCTTTGAAGAATTGCTTTGGGATTTTGATTGGTATAGCATTGAATCTGTATATTGCCTTTGGTAGGATGGTCATTTTTACGATGTTGATTCTGCCAATCCAGGAACAAGGGAGGTCTTTCCACCTTCTGGTGTCTTCTGCTATTTCTTTCTTTAGCGTTTTAAAGTTTTCATTGTAAAGGTCTTTTACCTCCTTAGTTAGGTTTATACCAAGGTATTTCATTTTTTTAGGGGCTATAGTAAATGGTATTGTTTCTCTCAAGGCTTTTTCACTTCTTTCATTCTGGGCATATAGGAAGGCCTCTGATTTTTGCACATTTATTTTGTATCCTGCCACCCTGCTGAACTTCTCAATTAGTTCCAGGAGCTTCCTGGTGGAGTTTTTGGGATCACTCAGGTATAAGATCATGTCATCTGCAAATAGGGATAGCTTGACTTCTTCCTTGCCGATTTGAATCCCTCTTATGTCCCTTTCTTGTCTTATGGCTTCAGCTAAGACTTCAAGTACAATATTGAATAGAAGTGGTGAGAGTGGACAGCCTTGTCTAGTTCCTGATCGAAGTGGGAATGCTTCCAATTGTTCCCCATTGAGCATAATCCTTGCTGTGGGCTTGTTGTATATAGCTTTTATGATATTGATTAAGGTTCCTTCCATTCCCACTGTCTCTAGCGTTTTGATCATAAAAGGCTGTTGGATCTTGTCAAAAGCTTTTTCTGCATCTATCGAGAGTATCATGTGATCTTGGACTTTGGACTGGTTTACATGATGAATTACATTTATTGATTTGCGTATGTTGAACCAACCTTGTGTGCCGGGGATGAAGCCTACTTGGTCCCCATGAATGATCTTTTTAATATGTTTTTGAATCAGATTTGCTAAGACTTCGTTGAGAATCTTTGCGTCTGTGTTCATCAGGGAGATCAGCCTATAGTTTTCTTTTTTAAGTGAATCTTTATTAGGTTTTGGGATTAAAACGATATTAGCTTCATAGAAGGAATTTGGTAGTGTTCCTTCCTTTGCTATTTGATGGAACAGTTTAAGGAGTATTGGTGTTATTAACTCCTTAAATGTCTGGTAGAACTCTGTGCTGAATCCATCTGGTCCAGGACATTTTTTGGTGGGAAGATTCGAGATTACTTCCTCAATTTCCTTATATGTTATAGGACTATTTAAATAATTCACAACTTCCTGATTCAATTTAGGTAAGTTGTGTTTACTTAGAAATTCATCCATCTCTTTTGTGTTGTCAAACTTCACAGAGTATAAGTTTTTGAAATATGATGTTATAATTCTCTGGATTTCTTGGGTATCAGTAGTGATAACTCCATGTTCATTTCTAATTTTGTTAATTTGGGTTTTCTCTCTCTTGCTTTTGGTTAGTTTAGCTAGGGGTGTATCAATCTTGTTGATTTTTTCAAAGAACCAGCTTTTCGATTGGTTAATTTTTGTATCGTTTTCTTAGTCTCGATTTCAGATATTTCTCCCCTTATTTTGCTAATCTCCTCTCTTCTACTGCTTTTGGGATCAGATTGCTCTAGTTTCTCTAAAGCTTTAAGCTGCATTGTTAAGTTGTTTATTTCTGATGTTTCCATTTTTTTGACGTAGGCATTAAGAGCTATGAACTTACCTCTGAGAACAGCTTTCATTGTGTCCCAGAGATTTTGGTAAGTTGTATTTTCGTTATCATTCACTTTCAGGAAATCTTGAATTTCCTTTTTAATTTCTTCCTGAATCCAGTTCTCATTCTGCATCATAGTGTTAAGTTTCCAGGAGTTAGTGTATTTTCTCTTGTTTGATGTGTTGTGGATGTCCAGCTTTAGGCCGTGGTGGTCTGATAGGGCACAGGTTAGAATTTCAACTTTCTTGTATATGTGTAGATTCATTTTGTGGCCCAATATGTGATCTATTTTGGAGAAAGTTCTGTGTGCTGCTGAGAAAAATGTGTACTCTTTGGTGTGTGGGTGAAAAGTTTGATAGAGATCTGTAAGGTCCATTTCTTTGAGGGTTTGATTAAGTTCCAAAGTGTCTCTGTTAAGCTTTTGACCTGTTGATCTATCCCATGTTGAGAGGGCGGTGTTGAAGTCCCCAAGAATTATCGTTTGGGGGTTGATTTCTTGCTTTAGACGCTGTAGGGTTTTCTTAATGAATGTGGAGGGGCCCGTATTGGGTGCATATATGTTCAGTATTGTGAAGTCTTCCTGGTGAATTGTACCTGTGACTAAAATGTAGTATCCATCCGTGTCTCTTATAATCTTCTTTGGTTTGAAATCCACTTTGTCTGATAGCATAATGGCTACCCCTGCCTGTTTTCTGCTTCCATTTGCTTGTAGAATTGTTGACCAGCCTTTTATTTTTAGAGCGTGCCTATCTTTTGTGGTGAGATGGGTTTCCTGCAGGCAGCAGATTGATGGATTGTGATTTTTAATCCAAGTTTGCAATCTGTGTCTCTTGATCGGTGAATTAATTCCATTAACATTTAGTGTTGTAATGGAGAAACTATTAATTCCAGACATTTATGATGTTTAGTAGCTTTTATAAGTATATTGCTTCACTTTTAATGGTGTTATATTTGCCTTCTGTTCTCCTGGATATGCCTGTTTTTTTCTTCACGCTTGAGTATCATTTCTAGCATTTTTTGAAGGCCTGGTTTGGTGGACATGTATCCCTTAAAGTTGTCTTTGTGCTGGAAAATTTTTCTTTCTCCCTCGATCCTGACAGATAGTTTTGCAGGGTAAATCAGCCTGGGTTGACATTTTTGCTCATTCAATACTTGAAGTATGTCTCTCCAAGCTCTTCTTGCTTTTACTGTTTCGACTGAGAAGTCATTTGTTATTTTAATAGGTTTACCTTTAAAAGTGACTTGTTTTTTGTCCCTTGAAGTTCTCAGCACCAGTTTTTTATCTTGAATGTGGAATGTTTTAACTATTATTTGCCGCGGTGTGCTTCTATTTTGGTCGTATCTGTTTGGAGTGCGGAATGCCTCTTGTATATGGATGGGCCTCTCTTTTTTTACATGAGGAAAGTTTTCCTTGATGATCGTTTGAAAAATTTCCTCAGGGGTGGTATTTTGAGATTCTTGCTCTGGTATTCCATGAATATGCATGTTAGGCTTCTTCAGGGTGTCCCATATCTCTTGGATATTTCTCTCAAGTATCTTTTTGGCTTTGACAACCTCTTCCATTGAGCTGGTTAGTACTCCCACTTTATCTTCAAGGTCTGAAATTCTGTTTTCTGCTTCGTTAGTTCTGTTGATAAGACTCTCTGTGGCGTTCTGGGTTGAAGATAACTTGTCTTTTAGCTCAGTTTTAAACTCTGCTTGAGTTTGTTTTAACTGCTCTATGCCACTTTTTGTTTCTTGCACCGTTTTTCTCAACTCCTCCAGATATCTGTTGTGTTCCTCTTCAAAGCGATTGATTCGATTATGTAATTCCTCCCGGATTTCCTCTTTCATAGTATTGAACATGGTAATGATCATATTTTGAAAGACCTTATCCTGGGTCAGGCTTTCTTGGCCATTTTCCGCGGGTTTGTTCTTGTTGGAGTCTAACATTATGGGATTAATTTCTTCATTGGGAAATTTGTTTACTTGAGTGTTGCTTCTCATGGATTTGCACTTTGACTTTGGCATTGTCATTTTAACTCTTAAGATCTCTCAATTTCACTAAACTGAATTATTTGGCTTGGGGTCCTGGTGGGCAGGGCCCAAACGGGGACTTACCTAGGGCTCGGGGTGAGGACCGGCTGGACCGTGTGCGTCCCGACCAGTGGAGCAGGGTGGGGTGAAAAGGGAGGATGGGCGCGTCGGCCTGGAACTATTTAACCCGAGGGCAGCTGGGGCGGGGCCCGGGCGCAGGGGGAGGTCCTCCTCGTCCCTGGGCCCCCCCCCTGCGTGGTTCCGGCTGGATGGTGGGAGTCGGAGCCGGGTCCCTGTGGGCTGACCTGGGGTCCTGGTGGGCAGGGCCCGAATGGGGACTTACTAGGGCACGGGGTGAGGCTCGGCTGGACCGTGCGCGTGTCCCGACCGGCGGAGCGGGGTGGGGTGAAAAGAGAGGATGGGCGCGTCGGCCTGGATCTATTTAACCGGAGGGCAGCTGGGGCGGGGCCTGGGCGCAGGGGGAGGTCCTCCTCGTCCCTCGGCCCCCGCGTGCGGCTCCGGCTGGATGGTGGGAGTTGGAGCCGGGTCCCTGTGGGCTGACCTGGGTTCCTAGGGCGCGGGGCGAGGCCCGGGTGGACCGCGCGCGCGTCCCGACCGGCGGAGCGGGGTGGGGTGAAAAGGGCGAACATGGTCTTATTCACCAGATCTGAGAATTCTAGAACCAACAGTCCCCTAAGAGGAAGAAAGAGATTTAGCTAAAGCAAATGTGACTGTTTATCAGCAACTCGAGTTGTATTTTGTTCAAGGAACTTTTATATCATGATAGGCTTTTATATCACTGCAATTATGCAAGGGAATGAGACTACTCATCAGTGGCCCTCTATACAGATAAATAAATCAAATATCAGATGAAAAACTCCTGTGACCCCCCTCATCTATTCAGTAGCACAGATGAGATTCAAACTCAGATTATGGGACTACCAAATCAGTGTTATCTTTGTTATAGCAGCTGCCTTCCTGTGACTGCCCCAATAACCCAACCTAAGTTAAGCATAAAGTGCTGCTAAAGAGTTGGGGAAATGACTCAGTAGGTAAAGTGCTTGCTATACAAACATGAAGACCAGAATTTGATCAACTCATGTCAAACAAACAAACAAAAAAGGCATGTGAAACAGCACTTGCCTATAATCTCAAAACCAGTGAGGCAGAAACAGGAGGATCCATGGGGTTTACTAGCCAACCAGTCTAACAATTAAGCAAACTCCAGGTTCAGTAAGACACCCTATACCCCAAAATAAGGTACAACGTGATTGCAGGAAACACCCAACATCAGTCTCTGGCCTCCACACTCTAGAAACTCTCTCTCTCTCTCAATCTCTCTCTCTCTCTCTCTCTCTCTCTCTCTCTCTCTCTCTCTCTCTCTCTCTCTCTCTCTTCTCCCCCTTCCTCCCTCTCCTGAGAATCAATAAGGTGAAGGACAGTAGTTGGTTCTTTCCAGATCTGCCTTGCTAATATGCTGTGAAACATTGTTTCCTTATCTAAAAAATGCAATGAAAGGTCCTTGCCCTTTCTCACCCTCCGAAGGAAGGAAATAATCTTTCTGAAGGTTAAAACAGAAGCCCTTTGTAAAGCACTTGGGTACCCCAGGGGCCAGGTTGAATGCTGTGTCAAGTATTATTAGCAGCCCCACACTATAGTTGTGGTTTAAGGATCTGTGGCATATGTCCTAGATAGAGACAAGATGCTCCCTCTTAGAACTGAATGTGTGTGTCAAGCATATGAGATGCATGGGTCACTCTCCATAAGCTCTGCAATGGCAGGGGGAAAAAACCCCTGTATTTATTTATACTTCAGCAATGAGTGCCTTTCAGTTATGTTTATTTAATCTTTTCCTCCTTTCACTCTAAATATCTCATATTTAAATGTGAAGAACTCCTGCATCCAGCACTGATTTCTCAGGAATGCTTCATAATTAGCTTATTTCACTTCTGTGAAAGTAGCCTTGAGGAAAAGAGGCTAGACTAGAAAAGACTGTTTACCACCCTCTTTGCAGATGCTTGGCTCCCCTATAGCAAACATACAGCTAGAGATCCTGAAAAAATGCCAAATGCAAACTTGTTACAATACTATGCTGTCTTCAGTGCATGGAACGAGGCTTTTCCACTTTAGAAAGAAAACACACTACCTATCAAATGATGCAGAAGGCATATGTAATTGGACCTTTAGAACCAGAGTCACAAACCAATGAGGAACCGTTAATGAGGGTGATTCTTGCCTTCTACAGCATCTGTATGCTTGATTCCTGTGTTACAATTAAGCATTATTCTAAAAGGAACAGGAGGAACTAGCTGTTTAAAAGACCTGTGTATTGTATATTTATTTCATACTGTCTCTTGGGGACCTTAGGAGATTTGGAACACAGCAGGCACTCGGTCAAGTTAAAAATGACTTTGAGACCTGTAGCAGTGACAATAGCAGCAGCCGTGTCAGCTTAGAGTAGTAGCAGGCTTCTCCCCAGAGACAGTACATTTGTCTGGATCTGAGAAAAGAGGAGGGGCTAGAATGAAAACTGGGGGGGGGGGATACTTTGATCAAGCCCAGTACTTAAACCTCTCTTTTTATCAAAGAAAACTTAAGTCAAAATGAGATGGAGAATTAAAAAGCAAAAGGCAGTTTTTCATGGAGTCCATTCTGATCATCAAAACAGATGCAGATGTTATGCGTAACTAGATTTGTTGTAAAATTTACCAACAAGCAAGCCGCCTAGATGAAGAAATAGATCTTTCATGCAAATGAAGGTCACTATAAAATTGCTTCGTTAGCTTCTGATAAAAAAACAAAATTATTAAAATGGCTTAAAATAAATCCTTTTCATTGCAAGCTTAATCAGGCATACAGTGCTGCCCAAGGTTGCAAACTATTTCACAACATCAGGAAGCATTTGCCAATCGGGCTGCAGCCTACTTCTCCCTGTTTTCTTGAAGCCAATAACGAAGGCTCTTCCCAGAAGCCTTTCTAACCGCTAGAAAAATGCCAGATGGCTCTCTGTCTCTAGCACATTCACCCCGGGATTACTCAGAACAATCACCTCCTTATTTTGATGATCATTTCAACTTAGTTAAATTACTGCAGCACCTTCCAGATTCCAAATTTGGCAATCTGGAGTTAGAGGGATTATGCACATGCATGCTCGAGTGCGCACACACACACCTAATGCACAAATACATATATGTATTTAAATTGTGGACCAGAAACCCCATTTGCCTAATTGATAAAGCACTGACCACCTAAAATGGTGAGTATATACATAATCACATCAAACATACACAAAATATATATAATTATTTAAGCAACATACATATATGTATGCACATCCAAACTATGTCTATACATTAATTATTATCACATACTTCTCAGCTTCCAGATTTAGGTTGACAGAGAACAGAAAGGAGCCTCAGTATAATGGAGCATCTCAAAGATTACAGATATTCATAATTTGTTTTAGAACTGTGCCTATCAGACTATCTTAGGTCAATGTTTAGTACTAAGTGCCTGTAGCACAAAATAAAACTTTACTGAGGAGAATCATGGTTGGGGATTTACTTTCACCCATGAAGCTTGACTGGTGCCCATCATGAATTGGTCATTTTCTTTAGGCACCAGGAAAATAACCATAGCAGCAGGGGGCAACACTAGTACTTGTCTTTGCTTTGTTGCTGTTTTCTATTTTGTTATCTGTTTTGGTTACCAAATATTGTTTTTCCAACCCAGTAAACAATCTTTGATAATGTGATTTTTTAAAGTGGATAGACCATCATTTACTTACCACTACACTGTTATTGAATATTAGAGGCTTCCAATTTTCAATATTGTAAATGGCATAATGAACAAAATTTTACCTTCCTTTTTTTATAACCTATAATACTATAGCAGAATCATCAATTCAAAGGTTCCCAAACCATATATTGTTAAGTGAATTTTATTGCCATGCATAAGGCATACATGCTAAAGAATTTTCACAGAAATTTGCCACACACACATGTACGTGCATGTGTACACACAATAAATATCCAACAGAAACCACAGATTTAGTCTCCTAAGGCTGAGGACAATCCCAGCATTCAAATAACAGTACAATTTTTCTGTAATATGTAGTACAGAGTTGGCATTTAAATACTTGATGACATTTTTTATTTTACGCTTTTTTTCCTGATTGCTGAAATAAATTATGACATTGTAAACAATTCCAAAAGTGCTGAGTTACATGATGCAGCAGATTACCGATTCCTCACAATTACACTCTCCAAGGATAACAATAATTTACAGGTGCATTTGAAATTTTCAACAAATATTTTACTTTATTTATTTATATTCCCATTAAAAAGTAAACTATGAAAATAGCAAAAAGTAAATATTTTTTACTGTTTTATAGGCTATGTTTAATAGTTTTGAAATGAACCACATCAAAGTGAAATTTCAGTTAACCAAACCCAACATGTAGTTTGCACTTACAAATTAAAACCCCTTTCAACTCATTTTGTTACAGGCAGGGAATATTCTATATTCTCCTTTCTGATTACTAATATGTGGTTAAAAGCATCAGCAGAATTCTATGAAAGTGAATAGAACAAATGTATATTTTATTTCAAAGTACGTTGTTTGAAAGCCTTAACAAACATCAAAATGATACAAGTACACATTACTAAATTCTTGATAGGAATGTTGTGAATAAGCTAGCAATATGTTTCCTACGACAGGAAGGACATAGCTTCATTTTAAGGTCAAACTCGTTTTCCACAGAATTTCACATTTCCTTAATCTCAGGGCATAAAAGAACAACAGAAAACAATAATGAACAAAACGATGGATACGCTGAGGACAGCTTGTTATTCAAAAAACTAAGTTATGCTTTTCTGAGTTTTAGAATAAGTCTAACAGAGTCTAGTAATTACAAAAGATTAAAATTGCCATGAGATCAGTCAACAAGTAAACATACTCTATATAATAAATATTTATTAAAGATGAAACAGCCATATATAAAAAATGTGCCATACCTTTTACTCTTTTATCAGGGAAAAATGACAGAAAATGAACAGAGCGGTTTAGGTTCACAGGAACTAGATCAGGGGACCATTCCTTCCCAGGTGTCATAGTTTAAATTGCCTGGTTTACCTGCCATAGATAACAGTTGATGGATTTGCAGATAGAATAGGATTCAGTTAAGCTACCACTGCCTCATTTCTTTCCTCTGATTAATTATGGAGCTCAAAACAACATTTTCCTTTATCCCCATCAAAAAAGGCATTCACTATACACATAATTAGATGTGGCATTGTCACAGGTTGGTTTGTGCATGTGTTTCCAACTGGAGAGTTCAGGTTTCAACTGGAGAGGATTTCTGTGTTCAGTAGTTTCTGGGAATCAATAGATGGGGTATCAGTTAAAACTGTTCCACGGAGCCTTTAAAAATGTTTATACTCTGTGACCCAGTAATTCTACTTTTGGGAATCTGTAGTAATGAATGAGAAGTCTGGACTAAGATTTATGGGCAAGGATGTCCATGGCAATGTTATTTACAACCTAAAAATTGTGGGGGAAACGTTCAAAATTAGGGAAATTATCAAAATGGTGATCTGACAACCATAATTTATCATCCATCTAGTAACAACATGCTTTCAAATATTTAAGAACATAGAAATATACATAACAATGAGAGAAAAGGTAGGCTAAGACATACATGTATGCCTTGATTCCAATTTGGTTAAAAATTTCATGTAGATCAGTGCTGGAAAGGTGGCTCGGGGGTTAAGCCTCTGCCTTGCAGGCGGAAGGTCCCGAGTTCGGATCCTAGACCCCACGTATAGACACCGGGTGGAAGCAAGGGGGCGGGGGCTGCGCTTCTGGTCCTGGTAGGGCGGAAACTGTGAATCCTGGGACAGAGTAAACAAGGAGGAGATGGGGGCGGTCCATGGTGGTTCCCAAAATCGCCATGGTTCTACACACACACACACACACACACACACACACACACACACACACACACACGCAATTGAGTAAATAAACAAATTTCATGTAGATGCTGAGAAAATGATGAAAATATACTTAAACATTGATATCTCTGAATAGAGATATGGAAGATTATTTTATACATTTCTGTGTCTTTCAAATATACTCCAAGCATGTCCTAGTAAAATTATCACTGACCACACAATTCTGTTTAATAAGCAAATTAAATAAACAGGTGAATGTTAATTATATTCTCTCAGCCTTGCAGCGTCTGCCTAGAGTCATTCACAATCAGACTTTAATTTGTTCTCTCTCTCTTTCTCTTTCTAACACACACACACCTCCTCTTTCAGTCTTTCTTGCCTTCATGCAACTTTCAGAAAATGTATCACCTCTCTCTCAAGGGACTTTGTAGTTCTCGTTTATATATTAATGTTTGTTAGTGCTGGCAAGTGGGCAAGTCCTTTTTCTGGTATGGCTCTGTCATGCCCCTGAAATTGCACCAGTAGAGGGCTGTCTACTCTGTGGATTGTTTGGGGGGAGCAGTTTTCTGGGAAACCCGTCTGTCTGGGAAGATAAAAGGAACTTTGTGGGGGCCAGGGGGTTGGGGGGTAGGAGAGGCAGAAATTTGGAGGCAAGACATAAGAGAGAGGGGGAGGGGATAAATGTAACAACTATGTTTGTTAGAAGGCATTTTCTTACTGAGGTTGGACTTTAGTGTGTTAAAGAGGAATAGAACTGGACCCTTAAGAAATTCTACTGAAAGTGAAAGACACCTAAATCCATGCTCATCTCTCACCTCTGTCATGAACCCAGCAAAGAGCCCACTGTTCAAGAAAGTATGCCTTCCCTTAACAAAAACCCAGGAATGACCAAAGTAAAATATATATATAAATATCAAATAATACAAAACTGCATAAATTAAAAAGAAGTCTTTTTTCTTTTATTCCATTCTTCAGAGGTAACTTCTATTAAAAATCTGATGTATATTTCCCCAGACTTTTTTACTTTTTCTATTTTTCCTCTGCATGTAAAAGTGTATATGTATACTCATACTTATAAATATAGTGAACAAAATTTGAATCATACCATAAACATTATTCTGTAACATACTTTTAAAATACCATTGTTTTTAATGCATCTATTTTCCATCCAACTGTATATTTATTTCATTTTTAGCTGTTACATATCATTCTATTGGACAAACATTTCATAGCCCTCCCCCTGTGATTGGATATTTAATTTAGTTTCAGTTTTTCATACCTATAAAACAATGTTGCGGTAAACATGCTTGTTCATATACCACAGAATCAATTTAAGGGAAACTCATCTTTCCATCAGCTGTGCATTACCTAACCATTTGCAATTAGTTTCCTGGGCTCTAGAGACTAGTTTTAATGGCTATGCCAAATGTTCTGTAGCATCCTGAATGGTCCAAGGCATCCTTTCCAATTAAGTTGCAGCCTACTACACACTGCATTTTAAATTACATTATGCTTTAAAGACAGGGCACTGTCTTGCATTATTGATACACTGTCATAATGTTCTATCTTGGTATTAATGTCCTGAACTTGAATGAGCTCTGCCTATCGAAAGTGGGCAGTCAGAGGCTGTTGGTACACATGGTCAAGGGCAGCCCAACCCAGGGTAACACAAACACAAACACGGTAACCACTCCTACTAGTAGTTCACCTGGCATCTCTCCACCCTGTGGTAAGGGCCCAATTACAGATGTGGCACTTTCTGCCACCTACTGGTTGAGGGGGGAATTAGTAGGGGAGCACCTAAAGGGATATCTGAGTTGGTAAAGGAGATCCAGCTGTTTTTGGGTATCTCCCATCCTTCTGCCTCCCCACACCCAAGTGTTCATTGTGTCCAACATGCTCTCTGGCTGTCGATGGGCCCTTTCCTTGCTTTCTTACTTCGAGGTGATCTCCTTAGTCACTACATAGCACCCCCATCAAAACATATTCTGTTTAGAACTCTCAGCTGCCAATACTCATTTGTGTTAACATGACTGAACCTGTTCAAGTCTTAGCACCAGAAAACTTTTTCTTGTTTTTTGTATTGACTTTATTTTTAAATTGTATTAAACATGACTTTATATGTTTTCATAACCCATTATCTATCTCCACTCTACATCTCTTCCCATTCTCCCCTTTCTCCCCTCCCACTTCTTCTCCCTCTCCAGAGTCTCCCTACATATACAACTGGGTTACCTCTAGGATGCCTATACTACTTAGTGCCTGGGTACCTGTTAGAGTCCAAATGACCCACCAGTGGGTAGACTGGAAAATATAGAAGTTTCCCAGTGCCACACAGTCCCTCAGGGTAGTATTATATTTGATGCACTAGAAGACCATTTTCTATCCCCAGGCATTTGACCAATTCAGCAAATCTTTTTCAGCCTCCATTTTATTTTTTTATACATTTTTTATTATTTCCGCTCATACAAACTTAATAGGTAGACCAGTTCCCTCCCTCCCTCCTCCTCCCCCCGAACCCCCTGCTCCCCCTCCCCCTCCCCATCCCCCAGTGCCTCCCCTCCAATTCCCAGAGAATCCTTAATTGTGTATGCCTGACTCTCCTCTGAGTCCTCCTCTCCAATGACGTACAAGGACCCAGTGGCGTTTCTCTGAACCCTTTCTCGTGTTCCCCTTAAGCATAGGAACACTACTGTGGCTGTCAATCCCTTGCCTCCAAGGAACTTGGTGCCTTTAGCAGATTCAGCCTCCATTTTAATGCCTATAAAATGTGAACCATCCTGATTTTTTGGGGCAAGGTTTCATGTGATTTTGCAAGGCTGACACTATATTGGGTGCAAGGAAAAGTGTTCTGATTATAAGATGTCAATATTATTTAGGAATTATTGTCCCAGGTAAACTGGTTTCCTTTTACATTACTTCATTTGGATTTCTGGACACTACAATGCAATAGGAGTACTCATTACAGTGAAAAATGTTGGGAAGAACAAGGCAGTGGAATAGCCATTTTGAGTACAGGAAACCCTTCTAAGTATTCAAACCCATATATGTAGGAGATAGTAGCTTCACCAAGAAAGAGGCTTTGATCAGAGTTCCCCCAAACAAAATTGTCAGGAACGTTTCTTGTAGTCTTCTCTCTCTCTCTTTCTCTCTCTCTCTTTCTCTCTCTCTCTCTGGGAGAGGATGATTGTTGAAAGTGGGCAGGACAGCCTAGATTTCTGTGGGTTGGCCTGAGGCTCTGTTCTCCCTGGAGAGATGTGTTCTAGCAACTGTTTGGTGTATTTTTAAAGGTCAGAGAGGCTTTGGCTCTATAGGATGGAGTGGCTGTGACACCTGATTAATGTCTGTGCAGTAGTTTCCAGAATGAAATTTAATCAGCAGAATGATTACAGCAAGCAGCTGCCTGGAAGAAAATGATCCTGTTCTAATGGTGGCTTGTTTGATGTGTTGGCATTGTAGTAGAGCACGTACATTATTAGTACAGCCCAAGGGGCCCCAACTTGGATACTGGATCAACGAGTAGGGAAATGCAGCAAACAGCGGCAGTCCCTCCGTAGCTCTGCATAGGGTCATTACTGTCAGTTTGTCAGTTCCTCTTCACTCCAAGGACCTTTACTGTCAGTCTCCCTCCCACCCCCAGGGTCTTACTTGTCAGCTTGTTTTACCCTGTCCTATTATTATCCATTCCCTGGTCCCTCTCAGACCCATCACTTTCCGTGTTCTTCACCACACAGCGGCTTCAAGGCCTTCACTGACAGCTTCCTCCAAACACACTCATGAATGCATTTCTCTCCTTTGCCACCCACAGGTGTTCTCAAGGATGAAACAAAAATGAAAAATGGTCTCTTCTTATGGACATGACAGGAGCCTTCTGGTCTAATTAACCCTTTCTGCTCTGTTTTTCCATCAGAACACAGAGTTAATTATACTGACTTGCAGAAGTTCTGTCTTCAGTATTGTACTCTGTAACATACAGAAAATGCAGCAGAGCCTCATGCAACTGCCATCTCCTACCACACACATGACATCAGGTATTTTGCACACAAGGTGATAATGGTAAGCCTTCCTTGCCAATATCTGTAGTCACAATTTATTGCTGACATTTGTTTTCTTAGCTTGAATTTTTTTCAGTGAATATCTCCAGCATCCCTTAGAATCACCACAGGTATCTATCTGTCTCAGGTTAAGTGCAGTACTTGAAACTATGAAGCCCATAGTTCACAGTAGGAAGATAGTCTTACAGGGCCAGAATGAATAGAGCCATAATCCTGTCTAACCACAAAGGGCTGAACAGTGTATTGTTCCGCAGGTCACTGAAAATATTTTAAGATTCTTAAACTTCTTCTGAGATACCGATTCAGGGCCTTATGTATGAAGTAAACATGGAATTTTAGAAAAACAGTAACCAGATTAGTATTCCTAGCCATATTAAGTTGTATTTGTGGTGGGGGAGGGTTTTAGAGATGGACTAGTACTAGAGTGGGTAGAAATAGTATTCAAAGTTCAAAGACACTGTGTATAGTATAGACTAGACCATTACTGAGCACTTGATTTGAGCTAAGGACAATAAATAAATAAAATCCAGATCTTGCAGTCTCTTACAGAGTTCATAGTTAAGTAAAGAACAAAATTTCAAGAAGATAAACTTCATCCAGAGTTGGTAGCACATGTCTGTGACTCTAGAGCTCAGGAGTTTAGAAACAGGAGGATCACAAGTTACAGGCTAGTCTGGGATGCATAGCAAGACCCTACCTCAATTTTTTTTCAAGACAAAAATTTAAATACATTGATAAAAGCATGTGCTGACTACTGGGAAAGGACTGAGAAAAGATTCATAGGCTGGAAGTATAAGGGAGGTGTTATTATCTGACTTCATTCATTCTCTAGGATATAAGTCTTATGAGGTTAGAGACTGATTATATTCACTGTTCTATGCTTAATGTCTTTTATGCTTTTATCATACATATTATGTCTTTACACATTGTATGTGTGTCAACATTGATGTGTTATGATTGCTTTATGTCATTGTCTTTTAGATCAGAAGGAAAAACACCTAAAATTAAGTGTTCCTTTGACATGGTAAAATCACCTTAAATACAAATTCTCTTTTCCATTATGTTTCTACAGATAAGTACTTCTAGCAATATAACACGCTGCATCATGAGCACAGGCATAGACTCTACTTACTCTTGAGCAGGAACACACACACAAAATCTTTTATTGAATAAATTATATTCAGCTTTAGTTAATACTGTCTTGTCTCTGCCAAATGTCAGCATCTTTTCCCATTATAAGTGTTTTAATCCTCAAGGCAAAAGCTGTTTTTTTTTTTTTTTCTGGAGTATACCTTAGTATGATGTGCCATTGTGTTTGACTAGTATTTGGCAAGTAAGTTTTTTTTTGGGGGGAAGGGGTGTTTCTTTAATAAATTGTTCTGTTTATTAATTTTATTTTTTACCTAGTTGTATAAGCTCAATGAGGAGGTACCCTCACTCCCCTCTTTCTTCTTTCTCTTCCTCCCTCCCCTCCTCTCTCCCTTTCTATCTCTTAACCCATTCTTTCTCCCATACCCCCCCTCTCCCTACCCCTTTTCCTCCCATCCTCCCCTCTTTTGGTGTTTCCCCACCTTCTCCCTCCCACCCTCCACAACCTCATCTTATATGGGCCCTGAATTTCTCTCTGAGTCATCTACACTAGTAGGGGTTCAGGACTCTGTGGCATACCTTGGAGCCCATTATTGGGCTATCACTAACGTAGGAACTCTGTTGCATCTGTCTAACCCCTTGCCTCTAAGGATCCTACTGCCTGAAGCCATCTCTCCTGAGATCCACACTAGTCTATGAGGGCTTATTGATATGGCAGCCAATGTGCAGGTCAGGTAAGGTCCAATCACATTGTAGTGAGCTCCTGGCTGCCTCAGCCCAGACTTCAATGGAGTATCTTGTCCATTGTTGGAACTCCCCATCTTTAGGCTTTTATGGTCTTGCTGTTTCCTCCTCCACAAGGTTCCCTGAGCTTTAGGATGGGGAGAGATTTGGCTGGTCTGGATCTGGATGAACACTGTAAAGTTTTTGGTATTCTAAATTAAGGTTGGTTGTTGTTTTCAGTTTTATGGTTCCTGCACTAACACGTGGCTGCTACCTATTTGGGTGTTGAGAACTTCTCCAAATCAAAGATTAGAAACTGTTTAAAAGAAGGTCAAATGTAAGAAGAGGCTTTGGGAATAATTCCTAAAACTGCATCATTTCACTATAGTGATACAAGTATATCCATATTCATTGCAGCACTATTTACAAGAACAAAGTCATGGAATCAACCCAAAAGCCCAACAGTTGACGAATGGATAATGAAAATGTGGTACATTTATACAATGGAATATTAGCCATCAAAAATAAGTTACTGAAATTTGCCAGTAAATGGATGGAATTAGAAGAAATTATACTGAGTGGAATATCCAAGGCTCAGAACATTAGATGCCACAGTTTCTCCCTTATAAATAGATCCTAGTTCCAAACCCTCTTAATGACATACTAAATCTCTGTAACACCCATTATAACCACAAAGGATTACGGCTAGGAGGGAAGGGGAAAGAAGACCTCAAGAGAAAGGAGACAAAAGAGCACACTTCAATAGAGAAATTAGGCCATGGTCATGTATGGCCAATAAGTAGCAGGACATCTGATACAGCTCTCTCTTACTTCCCTTCCTGTTCAATTGGGGTTAGACGGGTTTGAAGAGCTGGGCATATCTCTCCATTCATGAAAGGGATAGGGGCTGGCAGTTGGATGGTAGCCAACTGGAGACTGACCCTACTCATTACTATGCCCTATTCCTAATAAATTATCCTTATTTCATATTATTTTATTAGTTTTTACACTTTCATATATGAATGTAATGAATTTATGTATTTTTTACCCCTCCTACCCTGTTCCATCCCTTGCCTCCTTTCCCAAATTACTTTTCTCTTTTCCAGTGGCATAGTTTTTGCTGGTGTGTACATGTTTGTGAGTGTGTGTGTGTGTGTGTGTGTGTGTGCACATGTATGCGTGTGCGTGTGTGTGAATATGTGTAGAAGTGGGTACTTGAGTGCGTGTGCTCGTGGAGGTCCAAGGGTGACTTTGAGAATTACCTACATTGCTCTATTATTGCTTTGCTCTGGGGTTTCCCAGGCTCTGCCTTCCAGAGTTGGAAATGCAGGCTACTGCCATTTCTGCTTGGCATGACAAGTCATTTTCAAGGTTCCTGCCAGTGAAAGCAGCACCATGCTGCATCCTAACCAGTTCACATCTGAGTTTCACTTACCAATTGGGTGGTTACAGCTTTCTGATTGCCCTGTCTAGCCTGGTTACCATCATCAGCTGCTTAAGTAGCCATACAACCTTTACTTACTTGTGACTGTGCACCCGTAGGATGGTTTTAGGACAGCCAGCTGTAGGATTTGTGGAAAAGAAGACCCTGGGATAATTAGGCATGGCACCACATTTTCTCGATAGTGACTGTGGATTCTTGCTTCTCTCCTATGCTGATGCTTTCCTTATTGCTTTTGTATTTATTATCCTAACTCCCAAAGGTATTGACTCCCAGATATATCAAGTACACATCTGTGGTAGTTCATGATCCACACAAGAATGATTTTGATAAAGGGAAATGGAAATTTTACATTCGATTTCTCTCCCAGTACAGTCACAAGCTAATATACTTGGAGTTTGTCTAGAACTTACCAGCACACCCAAGGGCTAAGTCTTGTTAAAATTGTTTTTTGGCCAATCCCTACTAGGCAATAAGGAAAATTATCTTGCTGGATATGGACCATGACCTTGGGAAAATTGGCTGGACTTCTCTGGAGAAGGCAACCACTTGTGAGACCGTCCCAAGGGCCTTGCACTTTTATTTGCTTGACTAGAAATTATTGGGAGGAAAATTTTAAAAAGAAAAGTGGGAGGAAAAAGGGAAGGCCATGTAGGAGAAAGAATAGGACCATGGCAGAATTGTCAACATAGGGCTAGCGAGATGGGTCAGTGGTTAAGGCAAAAAGCACTGTCTGTGTAAGCCTGATAGCCTAAGTTTGATCACCAGAACCCATATAAGGCTGGAAGGAGAGAAGCAAATCTACCTAGTTGTCCCTTACCTTTCACTCATGCACCTTCATACAACTCACACCATGCACCTTTACATACAAACATAATAAATTAAACAATAAAAGCCCACTTTTCTGCAATGATCACATTCTTGGTACTGTAAGGTACTGTGAGGTTGCAAACTATTAATTATATCAAACTGAATTTTAAACATTTGTCATTATATATAGATTGGGGGAGCACTCGGCGCTCAACCTAGAGGCTTCCTTTTACAAGTTTATTACAGAAAATCAACCTGGCCAAAGTGCAGAAAATAAGTGACCGTGGAACCCCACCCCAAAGCTCAGGTAACATCTTAGAAGAGGTAACAATAAGATTATAAATTCCCTAAGGGGACAGGGACATGGCCAGACACTGTATTTGGATATGTCAGACTGTTGCATCTATGAATTCACTGTAGCTATGTATATTTCCATAAGTCATGCCCAGGAATTGTCTTATCAACATTTTATCATGGAAGGGAGATTTCAAGAGACTTCCCTTGGACACAAATGAGGGTTAACGCTGATGGGGTAGCAGAGAAGATGCTTTTCTCAATAGTATGGCTACTGGTATATTATTCATGCTACACAAAGTACTTAGGTACATGCCATCAAAGGCAAACTCAGTGGATCACAGATGTGAATAGACATGAAAATAGAAGGGAGACTGGCAGGAAAGAAGAAAGGTTGTAAAGGGAAAAGGAAGGGAATGGGATTGGGGATTAAGGTATGAAAATATCAATTCACTACATTCATGTATAAAACAATAAAAGAATAAAAAAATACTAAAAAGTAAGGTTAAAAGATCATGGCTTAATATTCTTCTGCTGTATCTCTCTGTTATTTATGCTTCCATTGCAAAAAAAGAGCTCAATACTTAAGTATGTAGGAGAGGAAGTTACAATGAACAGATGTACAATGTGACATGATTGTAAATCCAAAATTCACTTAATTATACAGCAGAAATATAAAATGATGCAGACTGAATGGTGCAGACTGACTTTTGTCTCTCTACATTACAACAAAGATTCTGAATTAATATCAATATTTGTTGAAATATGCCAACTAGCAAACCTTTATAGATTGAATGAATACGGGGGGTCAAATTATGGTTATAAATGGAGCCACCTTAAATTTAAACAAGATACTCCTACAACATTAAGGGAGTTACTAAGAAATAGAGGATATATAGATGTATCCCAACTTTCCCATGAGAATTATTATTTGGCCTAAATTTCCCATGGTCATAGTACCCATTATGCTGAAATCTCATCTATGTGCATGAACACTCTGGTCCAAAGAGTAATAAAATTAAATGAAATCTTTGGCACTTTAAACTTGGCTCAATCAAATGCTATGTCATAGTTCCCATCAGTTAAAATAGTTGCTATGGCCCAATGTAACTTATAATGGGATTGTCTTAGTTTCATAACTTTTTTGTTGTAATAAATACTGGACCCAAACAATTTAGGAGAACCAGAGACATTTTATTGGGTCACAGTTTCAAATTGAAGTCCATCAGGGCAGGAGAATTACCAGCAGGAACCAAGGAAATTAGTCATGCCATATCTTAAGTCAAGAGCAGAAGGTAAGGATCAGTACAAATCACCTTGATACCAGCTTCACTCTCAAATGATAGCTAGTTCTCTCTACCATATCCACCCGCCCAAGAAATGTTCCCACTCACTATGGTCTAGATCTTCCCATGTCAATTATAAAATCAAGATAATCTCCTACAGGCTTGCCCAGCGGCCTGCTCTAACTGAAGAATTTCTCATGGGTGTGCACAGAGCCCTACATCCTAAGTGTCAGCTTAACAGCTGAAACCGTCTTGCACAAGAATTAAACATTTTTATATAAGACCTATCTAAGAAAGGAGCAATTATTCCCACTGGTTCTCTGATAAACATCCTAAATTTACCTATTCTTAAATCTGAAAAGATAGTGCCTCACAATACATAACTGCAACCCCAATACAACAACCGAATCCATTAAGGACCTCATACCAAATACTCACTATCACTGTAATTACTGACTCTATCCAGCAAACAACCATTAAATATTTTATTCAGATTTGGATAATATGTTTTGTTTAATGTCTGTTTCACAACCTCTAAGTTGCAGTTTTTCATCACCTCCTAAAGGACCCACTAAACCTTTACTTGACCTCTAATTGAACACAGTCTTTTCACCCAAAGTCCCTGAGGCCTCCTTGCTGTAGAATGAAGCTAAATCTGGGTCCTCTAATAGGTCCTACCTAAAGGAGACATTGAACACCTCTATCCTCCATCCTTTGCCAAATGACATGGTAGGAGAAGTGAATCCTCTCCCAGACCCTTGGCTTCCTGGGAATTCATATACTTTATGGACCCAATTCATCATCATAAATGATAGAGTTCAGTAAACAATTGTTGCTCCTTATCTCTTAGCCCTAATGTCTCTGAAAAGAATGTGACCAAGATTTAACACAATTGGCCCCACTGCACACTGACAATTTTCCTGGCCAACAAATAAGCCTATCTGAATGTTTCTTATAAGCTCTTGAACCAATGCCTTAAAATTGTCTCCTTTGATAGAAAGAATACTAGCAATCTGTTGCTTCATAGGTACTCAACATATAAATCAAGGTCACACATATCTCTGCAAATACCAAGACCCCAATAAATGGGCTCACTACGATATTCATCATCCATTTTGGAATTCCAGACATTATTGATAGTTGGAAAAGTACCACTTCTCAGAATCTGTAATACTGGGATTTAGCAGAAAGTGCTTAGCAGAACTTTTGCTTCATAGGCAGCTGGTTTATTGAAAGCATAATGGTCTCTTCGGAGAACTCTTAATTCCAAAGTAGCAAATAGACCCTGCTGTCGCTATTGCCTCAGACAGTGGCTAATCTAAATGCATGCATGGGGATGGGGGCACTTATTTTCTGCACCAATGCCACACATGGATACACGGAAGCCTTAATTTGATGTTTGGTGTCTTCTTTGCTCACTCTCCAATTTTAGTATTAAGATGAGATCTCTAAACTAAACTCAGAGCTGACCAGTTGGCTAGGCTAGCAAACTAGATTGCCCTGGGGATTTCCTGTTTTTTGATCTGCTGATGCTGGGATTAAAGGCAGCTTGCGTAGCTTTAGCATATGTTCTAGGGATCTGGATTTTGATTCTCATGCTTGTAGGACAAGCACCTTATGCACTGGACCATCTCCCCAACCATATTGATGGGAGTATTTTCGATGGCTGCATTTTCATGTGACCTTCAGGCTCCTGATTAAGTGCTTATACCACTTTGTAGGAAACTACTGCTACTCCACAAGTCTCGGTTGTTACCAGAGTTTAAATTAATGTCAAGATATCAAGAAGTCAGTTGTAGACACAGGTCCCAAAAATACATCTGTGGCATCTGGAAAAATCAGGAAGTTATCAACTTACCCATACACTTCTTTCTTCTGTAGGAAAAATCCCTAGCCAACTTCCAGTCTTTAACACAGGAACTAGACACTTATTTATCTAAGAGAGAGGCACCAGTCTTTTCAGTCCATGGAATTATTCAAATTCATCAGTCATATCTTTCTGTGAGAACTACGGATCATCTCAATACCTTGAAACTATATTGTCTGTCTTCCATAGACCCTGCTGGTTAACTTTGTTTCCAAGTCCAGCTTCTATGTAGCTGTGCATAGTATGAAGTATCCTCCTCCCTTAGGCTCTTGTTTTAGTCACTCTTCTATTGCTGTTTTAAAAAAATCCTCTGATGAGGGCTGAAGAGATGGCACAGGGGTTAGTACTGTGTCTTACAAGGAGGTCTTTTTTTTATTTAACTTTTTTATATTTATTTTTCTGCTCATACAAATGTAATAGGTACCCCTGTCCCCTCCCTGGACCTCCCTGTTCCCTCCCCCCTTTTCCCTTTCCTTTCCCCCCTCCCTCCATCTCTGAAGCATCCTTTAATGTGTATATCAAACTTTCCTCTGGGTTCCTCCTCTCTGATGAGGTGTTAAGGACTCAGTGGCATTTCCTAGAACTCTTTCTTGTGTTCCCCTTAAGTATAGAAACACTATTGTGACTATTAATCCCTAGCTTCTAAGGATCCTAGTGCCTTTAGTCCATGCTAGACTTTGAGGGGTCAATGATATGTTGGTCATTGCGCAGATCATGCAGAGTCCTATTATAATTGCTTCAGCCCTAACTTGTGTGGAGTATCTTGCATATCATGACTCCTCCCATCCTTGTGCTCTTACAATCTTACCGCCCCCTCTTCTGAAAATTTCCCTGAGCTTCAGGATGGGGAGAGATTAGGCATGCCTGATTCTAGGTGGTTGATATAGAGTCTCTGATATCCTGAATTATGGTTTGTTGATTTTTTTTCAGTTTTGCTGCTCCTGCAATGCCCTTGGCTCCATCCTGATGGGTATTGGATGTCACCCCCTGGCCAGAGATAAAAAGCTATTAAAATAGAGTCTTATTATAAGGATAGATTCAAAGGTAGATGGAATAAGAGTAAGAGACTGCGATGAGGGGTGGGTCAGTTTCCCATTGCAAAATGGTTACCTTCTATCTGTCAGACTGTATGCCCTCCCTTTCTGGTAAGATCATACCCCATCAGTTGCAAGTGACTAGGAAGGATAGTCTGTGAGCTTAACCAGATGTCTCATTTCTTACTTGCATTCCTTGATGGTGGCCTATTATCTCTGCTGTAGCATGATCCCCTCTCTCTTACAAGGAGGTCTTGACTTTGGATCCCAGGTCCCATGTAAAAACAACAGGTCAAAAAGGCAGTGGCCTGCATTTCAGGTCCTGGTGGGCAGAGCCTGGGAAATCCTAGAGCAAATCAAGAAGGAGGTATAAAAGCAATGCAGGATGATTCCAGAAATCACCCTTGGTCCTCCACAGGGACACACAATGCCCTCTGATACACACACACACATACACACACACACACTCATGCACACGCACATACACAGAGAGTCATGGTTAGGCACAAGTGTCAACTTGACAGTTGAGGGTTTGGGCACATTTGTGGAGAATTAGTGATTGGGTTAAGCCCAGAGCAAACCTGCAGAAGATTGTCTAGCTGATAGGGAAGGCCTAGGTGGGTGGGATTAGGCCTTGGAATAAAGTGCAGAAAGCTGATTGAGAAAGTTGGCATCCTCATGCATACTTGGCCAGACATGCTGGTCTGGCAATTAAGAATTATCCCTCTCTTAGCCATTATGTGATGATGGTGTGGCCAGTTCCCTCGGCCCTAGTATTGGTGCATGCTCTCCCATCAAGATGGACTGAGAACTGTAACCAGACTATCAGTAAGAGAATAAACCTCTTGTTCTCTTAAGCCGTTTGATGGTGATTTATCAGCAACCATGCAGGCAAACTGCAACACACACACACACACACACACACACACACACACACACACACACACACAAATAAACAAACAAATAAATCTTCTGATATAAGCAGCTTAAGGGAGAAGTAGTTTGATACATGACTAATGCTTTTAGCACCACTGCTCCTTCCTCTCACTCTCCATTCCTCAATGTTGTAACAGTCCTAGGTAAAGTGAAATAAGGAGGTTCAGGTCATTCCTGGTGATAATCCTCAATCACAGCCAGGGCTGCTTCTGCCCCATCACCATCTCTTTATTGATAAACTCTATTTGGTGACATCTGTAGATTTATGTGCCTTTATTTGAATGTGTGTGTGTGTGTGTGTGTGTGTGTGTGTGTGTGTGTGTGTGTACGTACAGAGGGCACTTGAGTGTGTGTGCTTGTGGCAGCCCAAGGGTGACATCTGAAATTATCCTGGATTACTCTACTTCCTCATTGCCGTACTGTAGGGTTTCCCAGGCTCTGCCTTCCAGGGCTGAAATTATAGGCTACCACCATTTCTGCCTGGCATCTTTATGTGAGATCTGGGAATCCAAACTCAGGTTCCTTGCTCGTGAGGCAAAGGCTTTAACCCCATAACCATCTCTCCAGCCCTATTTGAGCATTTAAAAATATTTAACTTAAAATTTAATGCAGTAAGCACAATATCTGAACATTCTCAGGGAGTGTTTCTATTCATCCTCTATCTGCATATATTCCATACTTTGTTGCTTCTTTGTGCATCTCAACTTTGTTTTGAAAACCAATATTTCATATTTTAATTTTTTAAAATTATTTGTGTGTGTGTGTGTGTGTGTGTGTGTGTGTGTGTGTGTGTGTGTGTGTCAGAGGGTGCTGTGTGTGCCTGCAGAGGCCCAAAAGAGACTTCGGGAATCACCCTGGATTGCTTCTACCACCTATTTGATTTGCTCTGGTGTTTTCCAGACTCTGCCTTCCAGGATCAGAAGTACAGGCCGCCACCATTTCTGCCTGGCATTTTTACATGGGATCTGGGACCTGAACTCAGGACCTTCCGCTTGCAAGGCAGAGGCTTAACCCCTGAGTCATCTCTCTGGCCCAAAAACTATATTTTAAATTCTTTAATATGGAAATTAAATTCTCTTTTAAGGCTGGAAATCTTTCATTTGCTACTTGTTTTGTTATTGTTCCAGTTTGATTATTTAATGGGTTTACTAAACTGTGCAGTTCACATTATTTCTCATGTCTGATCACTGAAGTCCTTGTTTGTTTAGCTGGTGGCCAGAAAATAATCAGAGACATACTTCCTTAAGTGCTAGAATTGGCAAGTTCCAGAGTGTTCTTTGAGAATCTCTGCATTCATTTGGTTGCATTCAGCACTTAGCAATACAACTTGAGTCTTTGCATGATTCTTCACATCCTGTGTACAAAGTGCTTCAGAGTCAGCTCAAGGTAAAAGCTTTGGATCCTCTTGGGTCTTTCCTGATTATCACAGCTCTATTAATGTGTGTGGCTTTTTAGATTCTCAGGAGTCAGAGAGATAGTTCAGGGATAAACCTTTGCCCCTCAATCAGAAGGACCCAAGTTTGGATCCCAGATCCCTGGCAAAAACTACAGGTAAAAATGGTGGTAGCTTGCACTTCTAATCCTGGAACATGTAATCTGAGAAACCCCAGAATCAATCCAATAAGAAAGTATAGCAATCCAGGATGATTCCTGAAGTCACTCTCAGGCCTTCAGGCACACATGGTGCTCTCTTCCGTACATACCCACACACACTTATGCATGCACACACATACACACCCACATCTACACAAAAAGAAAAAAAAGATTCTCAGAAGTCTATCAGAGCTTGGTCAATAACCTATGGACCTTTGATTTCCAAACTTTTTATTTTATAGGATTTTTGTCAGCCTTTGTTGTTTGCTACAGTTTTTATCCAATATATCAGGTGGCCTTGACTTTAAACAATTACCACTTATTGTTTTCAACTTAGTGAAAAGGCAAGCTGAGTCAGGTCATAAAAGAAACATTTTTAATGGGGTCTTTCAGGAAATGATTAAATAGGAGTTGCCAGGAGCTGCAACTCCATTCCACCCCCTTTAGTAGCTATCAGTTTGGGATTTTCCACAGTTCTAGAATGTCAGTTTTCAAGGGTAGTCCAGAATTGGAAAGAAAGGGATGGCTGTGTCATGAGTCAAAACACCAAAGAGTTCATTCTTATCACAAAATAGATGTCAGAAAAAGTTGATTCTATTTTTATCACTGTTTCCTTCTGTGGAAGAATTTTTTTCTTTCTTACCACAGTATTATTTCTTTTTTATTATTATTTATTCAATTGTGCGTGTGTGCGTGTGTGTGTGTGTGTGTGTGTGTGTGTGTGTGTGTGTGTGTGTATGTGTAGAACCATGGACGAATTCGGGAACAACCATGGATGCCTCCACCTCCTCCTTGTTTACTCTGTCCCAGGATTCACAGGCTCCGCCCTACCAGGACCAGAAACGCAGGCCACCCCCCGCTTCCGCCCGGCGTCTATACGTGGGGTCTAGGATCCGAACTCAGGACCTTCCACCTGCAAGGCAGAGGCTTACCCCTGAGCCACCTCTCCAGCCCCACAGTATTATTTCTAATAGTACTATAATACCATTTTCAACATTTCATATTACATATATCTGTAGCATATCTAGGAAGAAATATCTTTGCTTGGAATGAAGCAACCTAGTGGAAAGAAAAATGTAGACAATTTCAGAATAGTTTAAAGCATTACCAAGGATCAGATTCAAGGAGAATTTGTAGGTTATGGAGAATAGAAGTCTTAGGAAAGAACTCAAAGGAACAGAAATATTTAAGACTTATGTAAAGAAGCTAGAGATAGAGAAGGCATAACTGGAAAGGTAAGAGGAGCTAAAAAACTCAAATCTTAAAGCAGATTAGTTATTGACAGCCATCCATGGTTTGAAATCCAGAATTCCCATCTTTCGTCTTACTGACATGCAATCTCTCATGAGGTTGGCTAGACCAGCAATTACTCCGTTCTTCATTTCAAGACAGAGACTTTAGGCCATTTATTGCATTAATCAGTCAAATGTTATTTCATTTCACTAATCTTTTCAACTGTTGTTCAAATTGTAATTTGTCTATGAAGCCTTCTGACATGAATTAAACCAGATCAATGTGTATCTTTGATTCTGATTCCCCAAAGCTCTTTATCTTTCCACCACTATCTGTACTTACATTTGTATCTGTGTAACATATCTTGATTTGTTTCTGAATGCTATGTTTTGAATGTGACCACTCCAACAATTGATAAGTTGTCAATATAGTAGTGTACTAAATATTTCTTGATATTATTTTCATAACTATATATATATACAATTATAATATTCATACATTTTTATTGGGAATACATGGTAAGAAAAAAAGTCAGACCCCCTACAAATGAAAGAGACTGTGTAAACCTCTCAATAACAACAGTGAAAAATACAGGACGATATCCTCAAAGAGCAGACAAAAGTCTGTTAACTTTGAATTGATGCTCAGAAAAATGGTTATGCATGCACAACAGTGAATAAAAATTTCATATTGTAAATCACAGGACTTAGTAAGGACACTTGTAAAGGATATGCTTCAAGACATTGATTTCAGAAATACATCACAATCACAAGAAGAAACATTCAGAAAGTATTACTGAATGTGGGTAAACTAGGCAAGAAAACTAAAGCAACAATATATAGTTGATGCTGTATGAAATAAATACAATGAAAACACTAAGTAATAATTGCATAAAATACATAATGCCTTAGCAAATTTGCTAGATGCAAAACAATATTTTTCACTAAATAAATTTCACAGTTGGGGCTGGAGAGGTAGCTCAGGGGTTAAGCCTCTGCCTTACAGGCGGAAGGTCCTGAGTTCGGATCCTAGACCCCACGTATAGATGCCAGGCGGAAGCAGGGGCGGCCTGCGTTTCTGGTCCTGGTAGGGCGGAACCTGTGAATCCCGGGGCAGAGTAAACAAGGAGGAGGTGGAGGTGGTCCATGGTGGTTCCTGAATTCGTCCATGGTTCTACACACACACACATACATACGCACACCGCACAATTGAATAAATAATTAAAAATAATAAAAAATTAATAAATTTCACAATAGTAACCAAAATGGAATACCAGAAGAAGCAACTGAGCAGAACCTGGGAATAGTTCACATAAATAACATAAGCACTTTGGGAGTTGTGCATAGAAGGAAAATGAAATGTTTTGACACATTTTAAACTAAAAGTCATTGAGTTACAAAGGAATTATAAGTAAATAGTATATTTTTATTATTTTTGCCTAATCATACAAGCTCAATAAGTACCTCCCTTCTTCTCCTTCCCCCTCCCTTTCTTCATTGTCCCCCATTGCATTCCCCCCTTCCTACCCTCCCTCCCTCTCACCCCTTTACTTTCCCTCCTCCTCTCTTGGTGTTTCTTGATTTCTCCCTCCCACCCTCCAGAGCATCTGTTCATGTGGGCACTGAATTTCCCTCTGAGTCGTTTACACTACTGAGAGTTCAGGACTCAGTGGCATAGCTTGGGGCCCCTTCTTGAGCTGCCTGCTAGTATGGGAACTCTATTATGACTATTTAATCCCTTGCCTCTAAGGATCCTACTGCCTGAAGCCTTCTCCCCTGTGATCCCTACTACACTTTGAGGGGTTGTTGACATGTCAGCCATTGTACAAGTCACACAAGGTCCAATCACATTGTGGCTATATTCTAGCTGCTACAGCCTTGACTTGTGTGGAGTGTTTTTATGCAGTGATATGGTATAACAATCTTGAAGTTGTCTTACATATATTTGAGAACAATGACAATCAGGCTTCTAAGTGCCAGGACAGCCACAAAATGGAAAGGAAGATGATTAGAAGGTAGCTCGTAGTCAGGGTTCAGAATCACTATAGTCAATGTGAACTCATGATTTTATATATATATGTGTATCTGACTATGTCAACTGATAGATTCTAGTAACAATAACTTAACAGCAATGAGCAAATCCAATGTCCACATCTTATTATCTAAGTACTTATCCTTACGTAAACGACTAGGGAACTTGGAGAAATGTGCAATTTCAGGAATGGGACCACATGAATATCTTGCAGAACCAGAAACAAACAGGTACTTGAAACATGATGACTATGTGTCAAATGGACACAGAAGCTAACTTGAAATGACACCCACTGGTCAAATACATGACAATTTAGTGAGTGAAATATATGATAGAAAATACTGTAATACATACACAACAATGCTCATAAGTACATGCTGAAACATGCCACTTTCATATGGCAAAATAGGAGTTAAAAATATAAGAATATTAGAAAATTACCATTTGGCAATTGCCATAATAATATTTGTCTTGAACAAGAATCTTGAAAAGATTCTAAAACCAACAAGTAAAGTCATGAAAAAAATATATGGGGCTAGACAGATGGCTCAGAAGTTAAGCCTTTGCCTCACAATCAGAAAGTCTGGAGTTCAGATCCCAGATCCCACATAAAAATTCCAGGTGGAAATGGTGGCAGCCTGTACATCTAACCTTGGAAGGTGGAGCCTGGGAACCTCCAGAGCAAAGTAAAGAGGAGGTAGAGAAAGCCAGGGTGATTCCTGAAGTCACCCTTGGACACACACACACACACACACACACACACACACATACACACAAAATAAATAAATAAATAAATAAATAAATAATACTTTAAAAATTATGAAAAAGGAAGTTTACATAGTCTCAAAGTATCTCTCCATATATAGTATTCATTGTAATATAATAATTGTATTATGAAATTATAACAAATGTATTTTTTCCAATTTATTGTGAACTTTAAGGGAATGAAAAGAGCCCTCTAATTAGGAACCTCATTAAGGAAGTACCAAAGTTGAAATTATGAATAAAAAGAAGATTGTCTCCAACATAATGTACTGTAAAGAACATCAGTTCTATGATGTTTCTGCTCAAAATGTATAATGCTGACAGGGAAGAAAAGGAAGATACTTTTCTCAATGGTATACCCATTGATCTATGATACTTGCTGAAGCATGAATCATGTCAGGCGTATGTCATCAAAGGCAAACCAGATAAAGCACAGCGGGCCACACACATGAAAAGACTTGAAGTAGGAATAAGTCTGACAGGGAAGATGAAGGTTTGTAAGGGGTGATGGGATTGAGGAATAAGGTGTAAAAATAACCTAAGTTCACCATATTCATGCGTGAAGCACTTAATTTTTTAAAAAAATTAAAAGTGAAAGAGGAAAACATGTATAATCCCAGTCTATTAATGAGGAAACATCAGAAAAACCCAAACAGATACATTCTAAAAATAACTGGCCTCTACTTGCTTAAAAAGTTACATCCAGACAGAGATTAAAGAACTGTGAAAGACTTAAAGGGATCTTTTTTGGGAGGGGTTATGTATGTATGCATGTATGTATTTATTGCATGTGTCTGTGTGTGTGTATCAGAGGGTACTACGTGTGCCTGTGAAGGCCCAGAGTGACTTCTGGAATCACCCCGGATTGCTCAACCTCCTTTTTGTTTTGCTGTGGAGTTTCCCAGGCTTTGCCTTCCAGGATTGGATATACAGACCGCCTCCATTTTCTTCTGGCATTTTTATGTGGGATTCAGGATCCAAACTCAAAACCTTCCGCTTGTGAGGCAGAAGCTTAAGCCCTGAGTCATCTTTCCAGCCCCTTAAAGGGTTCTTTAAAACTTACAAGAATTATTGTACATGATCTTGGACTGGATCCTACACTAGAGGTTTTGGTTCTGTCAAAAATATTACTAATTTAATAATTGATGAAAATTAAATTTAAATATCACCACTACATTGACTATTATTACTGTACCAATGTCAATTTCAGATTTTGATAATTGTTCTGAAATTAAGTAAGCAATGCACTATCATATCTGGCAAAACAACCATATGATCTAAGTTACTAACTTGGTAAATATCAAATCTTAGACCCTTTGTATTTCTTTTTGTTCTGTTTCATGTATATGTATATGGAGTTTGTATATGCATGAAAGTACATGCATGTGAGTATATGCATGTGTGTTCAGGCATGTGTACACAAGTGTATTTGAGTGTGTGTGCTGATGGAGACCTAAGGGTGATATTAGAAATCATTCCCAATCATTATTGTTGTGAAGCTGGGACTCTAATTAAATGTAGAACGCTCCATTTGGGCTAATCTAGCTTGCTAGCTTGTTCTGGGGAGTCCTTAGATTCTGCCTTTCAGGGCTAGAATTACAGAATGCCACCACAACTTGGGATCTGAGCTTAGGTCCTTTTACTTGTGAAACAGGTGTTTTGCTTTTTGCCCCTTTGTAATTCTTTTTTTTAAATTTTTTATTATTATTATTTATTCGACTGTGCGTATGTGCGTGTGTATGTGCACGCGCGTGTGTGTCTGTGTGTGTGTGTGTGTGTCTGTGTGTGTGTAGAACCACGGACGAATTCACGAACCACCATGGACGCCTCCACCTCCTTTTGCCCAGGGATTCACAGGCTCCGCCCTACCAGGACCAGAAGCGCAGGCGGCCCCCGCTTCCGCCTGGCGTCTATACGTGGGATCTGGGATCCGAACTCAGGACCTTCCACCTGCAAGGCAGAGGTTTAACCCCTGAGCCACCTCTCCAGCCCCCCTTTGTAATTCTTGACATTATGTGGCAAGGTGCAGTATTCTGAGTCCCAATGACACATCATTCTGGGACAATATTTTATTGGCATTTACAAAATTGTCTTGTTTTCAAATTTTGTGCCATGATCTCCTGCCACGCTGCCTTCCAGCATCATTCTTTTCCTGCATATAAGGACTAAGGACCACAGGTTTTTGTTCTCAATGGTAGACCTTTTATCATTCAATTGCTTGATTCTTCTTTGAATGAGAGATAGATCTAACATTCACATATGGGGTACTCAGTAATGCTATGTAGTAGTAATACAAAAATAATTGCCTCATCTACTCCAACCTCAGACAGGTTCACAACCTAGTGGGGAAGGGACTCTTGTAAATGATTCATATTATCATGTGACAAAATCATATAGCTAGTTTAAAAATCAAAGGCAACCAGAGTATAGTGTCCCAGTGTGACTTAAGAAACCAAAGCTGGTTTCAGAAGCTGGCATCAGAAGTGATTTGGAAGACATGTGAATACAGAAGAAAACTAAGAGCATTTCTGGTTGAAAGGGGCACAGGAATGGCATAGAGTCATGTGAGAAGATTAGTGAGAAGTACAAGGGAGCTGGATTTTTAATTTCATATTTATGTCATTGTGATAAATACCTGGCCCAAATAATTTAGACCAATAAAAAGATGTTTATTCTAGTTTATGATTTCATTGTGGCAGAATTCATGGAAGCAGGAGCCAAAGGACCTGACCACACCATATCCATAGTCAAGAACTGAGAGAGGGACAAGGGCAAGTGCAGCATACTTCCTTCTGGCATGCCAGCTGGCTGGACCAGTGAGATAATTTGATGGGTAAGGAATCTGCTTACAAACCTGGTAACCTGAATTTGATCCACAGAAGCCCACATGGTGGAAAGAGAGAAATGACTTCTGAAAGTCATCCTCTGACTTCCACACATGTATTATGACATACATGCACCAGTTTGCTTCTCTCTCTCTCTCATCTGGGTCTTTTCTTTCTTTCTCAATTTTTCAAATAGACCCACTATGGACTGGGTTTTCCCATATCAATCATGCCCACAGGTCTGTCTTAACCCAATAATTTCCCATAGGTGTGCCTAAAGACTGAGCTTTGAAGTGTCTTAACAGCTAAAACTAACCATCAAACCAGACAACAGTGTGTATAAGGGAGTGGGAGATAAAAACTGGGAAAATAGATGGGACTAAATATAAAAGGCTGTTAAATATGAAGACAGATGTTTCCTCATGTCTTCTGATCCTTACCACAGCAGTAATTAATTATAAAGGAAAATAATCTTGGTCTATCATTTCTCCTACTGTCCATGCTGGGACAGCCTGGGATTATCTCTTTTGTGGAATAAGGGGAATCCATTCTTACCTAAAATCCGTTCTGTTGCCATGAGATATGTTAGATACAAGACTGTTGCTGAATGCCCGCTGGGCCAGCTGGGGGAAGAGGGGAAATGGCAGGGGCCTGGTGGGCTCCAGGTGAATGGGAGGGCCGGCATCGGGGTCACACACCCAGACCCCAGGAGTCAGGTGAGAAGCAACAGGCAGAGGATGAGTTGGCTGCATACTCAGCTTTATTCAGGAAGTGTTTGGGCTTATATAGGGTTGGGGTCCAATCAGGTATGGCCACCTTTCCACTCAGGGGGAGGAGGAGAGCAGCCACCAATCATTTAGCTGCTTACTAGGTGTCCAGGTTAGATGGCAGCTCATACAAACTTAATAGGTACACCAGTTCCCTCCCTCCCTTTTCCTCCCCCGGAACCCCCTGCTCCCCCTTCCCTCACCCTTCCCTCTCCTATCCCCCAGTGCCTCCCCCCCAATCCCCAGAGAGTCCTTTAATGTGCATGCCTGACTCTCCTCTGGGCCCTCCTCTCCGATGACGTACAAGGACCCAGTGGCATTTCCCTGAACCCTTTCCCGTTGTTCCCCTTAAGCATAGGAACACTACTGTGGCTGTCAATCCCTTGTCTCCAAGGATCTTGGTGCGTTTAGCAGACATAGCATTCATTTAAACCCTAACATTTATTTTCTTTTTTTTATACATTTTTTATTATTTCAGCTCATACAAACTTAATAGATACACCAGTTCCCTCCCTCATATTTTCAACATAATAAGGTTATTCTCCTTTCAAAGCACATCAATATGTACAGGCAATAATTTTATAAATGTTATATTCAGGTTGAGGGCTATACCTCTGTGGTGGAATGTTTGCCTGGTGTTGTGGAAGATCTGGGTTCCATCCTCAGCACAACACAACAAAATTTAGCAGCCTACGTTCAGATTTAGTTTTACTCTATTAAATTAAAATTCCAAAAGCAAATTCACATTAACAACTTGGAAAAAAACCAGCTTATTCATTTCACATTAAATGGATACTACTGTTGATAGTTTTGTTATTTTTATCCAGTATTTGTTCATGTATATATTTCAACATTGCCTGGATTTTCAAAATTCTCCCTCTGAATGCTTGAATGAAACTTAAAAAGTAATTTTAAAATGCATATAAAAACAGGAAATAATTCAGACATTTTTGATGAAGTAGAACAAAATAAAATGAGTTACTTTACCAAATATGAAGCTTTGTGCATGCGTATGCGTGCGCATGTGTGTTTTCTAGAAAACAGCACTGTGTGTGCCTGTAGAAATCCAAGGGTAACTTTGGGAATCACCATGGCTTACCCTACCTCCTTATTGCTTTGCTCTGTGGTTTCCCAAAGCTCCAACTTGCAGGGCCAGAAGTGAAGCCACTGTCATTTCTGCCTGTCATGTTTACACGGAATCTGGGATCTCAACTCAGATCCTTTTGCTTGAGAGGCAAAGACTTTAACCCATGAGACACCTCTCCAGACTGAAGCCTATTTTTTAAAGAAATATTTTATTTATTTGTGTGTGTGTGTGTGTGTGTGTGTGTGTGTGTGTGTGTGTGTGTGGTGTATGTGCATATATGTATTCATGTACAAGCATGAGAGTGTGTGTGGAGGTTGAAATGGTGTCTTCCTTAATTACTTTCCATCTTACTTTTTGAAACAGGTCTCTTGTTGAACCTAGATATCACTAGTTGGCCAGAATTGCTAATCAATGAGTTCCAGGCATTCTTCTGTATCCACCACCCCAGTCCTGGGATTACAGATATGCACTACCACACCAAGCTTTTTTACATGGATGCTGCTGGAGAACCAAATTCTGATCCTTGTACTTGTGAAGCAGGTCTCTTACCAATAAAGCCATCTCCCTAGCCCCATATGTGAGGCTTGTTATTATAAGTCTAGACAATTACTATTTATTATTATAAATATATATTAATAATATATCATATATTACATTTATGTATTTTTATATTATATATTATTATTATTGTCTAGACAATAAAGTATTAGCAGAAAGACAGATAGGAAAAAAAGAAAAGAAAGCACCAAAGCAAATTCATGCACAGAGATTTGTTACATTACAAATATAGCACCGTAGCAAAATTGAAAGATGATGACAAATCATTGCAAGGCCTGTGGGAAACAGATACAGAAATGGAGTTAGAAATGCAAAAAGTTTTTTTGGAAGGGGGGCATGTATCACCTGCAAAAGATAAAGGATAAGGAAGTAGGGCTGGATAGTAGTAGCGTGTATATTCCTTATCTCAATTAAGTCCTCAAAGTCCGCCATAACCAATTATAAATTTGGGTTTGAAGGGCAAAACTAGACTTTTAAATTTAAAATGATTGTGTTCACAACCCTGGAATGGTGAGCAATACACAGTAATTAATTATAAAGGAAAATACTTCTGTGATATCATTGCACAAAATTAGTCAACTCACCAAAAAATACTATTAAGAGAATGAAGAATCAAGCCATAAAGTACCAGAAGATATTAAAAGAAGATTGGAGAAGGGATTCTTAAAGTTCTAGTACACAAAACATTCACAGAATTGAGGAGAATGAATTAAAAATAGAAAAATGGGTCAAAATCATAAAGGGACTTTTCAAAAAACCAAAGCAGATCAACATATTTTTAAATTTGAGAGAAATTCAAATTAACATTATGAACTATCACCACATAGGCACATGGAGGAAGAGAACCTGAAAGAAGAGAAGTGGAACAGTTAGGGGATAAGTAAGAACAGAGCACAGTGCTGTATATGTGTGAAAATGCCACAATGAAACATTTCTTTGTATGCTAAGCAAAAAAATAAATTAAAAACTCAATTATAGAATATTTGAGTTTTATGATAGTCTTCCCAGTTTTCAAGGATCATACATATGGTAGCATGTGTCAGTATTTCTAGTAGTCTTGGACAAACATATCAGACTATTCATATGTCTTAAACTACCTAAGTTAGTCCTCCTAGTTTCAAAGATTAGAAATCCAAGGACAAGGTACTATGGAGTTAGGTTCAGTGAGACATCTCTTTGAGTTACAGAAAGCCATCATCATCATCATCATCATCATCATCATTTAACAAAACTTAACAAAAGCAACTTAAGGAAGGGTTTGCTTGTTTGTTTATTTATTTTTATTGTAGGTGGGGTGGCACTTGAGTGTGTGTGTGCCTGTGGAGGTCTATGAATAACACTGGGAATTATGTAGGATTGTTCTACCCTCTTAATGCTTTGCTCTGGGGTTTCCCAGGCTTGGTATCGGAATTGGAACTCAGGTCCTTTTGCTTATAATGCCAAGGCTTTAACCCCTGAGTCATCTCTCCAGCCTAGTTTGTTCTGGCTCATGGTTTGAGAGTATAGTCTGTCATGCCGCGGAAAGCATGATAAGGGTGGCCCAAACTGTGGAAGCATCTGGTCAGATTGCAGAAAGACGAAAACAGAGAGATAGATGCTGGTACTCATCTTGTATTTTCCTTCTCATTCATTCCAGAACCCTTCCCTTTGGGATGGTTCCTCCCACATTCGAATGGGTTCTTCCCTTCTCAGTTAAATCTCTTGAGAAATGACCTCACAGACACACATGAAAGTGTGTCTCCCAAGTGATTCTAAAACCACCAATAACCATTGCAGCCACCTTCTCACTGTGTGCTCACATTGCCCTTCCTCCACTGAATGCTTACAGAGCAAGATCTCTAGCACCTCCTTGTCTTCTCCCAATGATACCAACCCTATTCAATTAGGATTCTACTTTTATGACATGATTTCTTTTATCTTAAATGCTTCATCTCCAAACACAGTCACATTGAGGTTTAGGAATTCAAGTACTGGATTGGGGCTGGAGCAAAACTCACTACATAATGCTATTTCTTTCCTGAATGTGGCTGAATAATATTCTATTATGTATAAAATTCCTATTATGTAATATATTACATTTATTTTATATGAATATTCATGTATATGCATTTATATATTTGTTTATTCATCAGTTTTTCTGTGGACATGTGTTAATTTCTTTTTGGTAAATAACCAAAAGTTGAATTGTTAGGTCATTTGTCTTGGGTATATGCCTACAAGCTGAATTTGCTAGATCATGTAATAAATTTATGCTAAACTATTAGAGGAACTTCCACCCTACTTTGATGTTTAGTACATACTTGTTAGTATTTGTTATTATCTGGATTTTAATTATAGCTATCTTAGAGATTGTAAGTGGCATCTCACTGTGTTTTCCCAAATCACTAATGAGGTTGACCACCTATTCATGAGCTTATGACTATTTGCATCTCATTAGCAGAGAAATATCTATTAAAATTCTTATCCCCTTTTTTATTAAAATATTCATGGCTTTGTATTTTTGATTAAAATAATATGAATACAATAGTTATGGAAACAACTCTATGTAGTCTATCAAGAGATGACTAAACAGTGATAGATATGTATTGTTTTATATATGTATTTGTACATGAGGGATTTAAAATATTTCTTTGGAAAGAGTGAATGAGAGACAGGGAAAGCGGGAGCATATACACTACACAGCTGAGGGTCAGAGGAAAACTTTTAGAAGTAAGTTCTCTGCTTCTACCAGAGACTGAACTCGGGCTGACTGGCTGGAGAGCAGGTGATTTTATTCATCGAACTATCTTACCAACCCCTACGACGGCATGCTATTCTGCTTTTGAAAATCAACTGCAGGGCTCAGTGACTGAATACCTGCTTAGCAAGTGCAAGGTTCTGGTGTATGGGTGTGTGTATGTGTGTGTGTGCGTGCGCGTGCATGTGCATGCAGGATTAGGAACTGCAATACTGTAAGTGGACATTCGTAAGCCAAAATAAAACCGTTAGCTCCCGTGAGCCATTTGGTTGTTAATTTACCCTACTATGCAGACTAACTGCTACATACATGGAATCTAAAAGGTTAAAAATTGAATATTTGTAAACATGGAAAAGAACAATGGAGGTAGAGATGGGAAAAGAGAAATGAGAAAGTAAAACTGTGTATAATCATATAGTGTGCACAAGCCTGAAGACAATATAGGGCATATGGACAACACAGAAGAATTCTAAACTTACAATGGGAACTTGCCAAGAATTAAACTTTTACTACATGTCAGAAAAATCATCTGTACAAAGCCAAATGCACCATAAGGCCTTGAGACAGGGCCAGGATGTTTGTTAGCAATTAGCATTTATTAATTATGAGACTTATGGAAGGAAACCTCAGCAAGTTCATACTAGGGAGACACAACACCATGTAAACCTCCCATTCTTTGCCTCTTACTTAAATATACAACCCAAGATAAGACAAGGGAAATTCATTAACAGATCATTCAAAGCATTCCAAAATTAACAGAATTGTCTGGCTGAAACTTAATTTCCTGACTCCAAGTAAAATAGAAAACATTGTAGAAAGTATATTGGATAACAGGAAAGTTGCCTCATCCCCATTTTTAATTAGAGTATTTCTCTTACATTGCTGAATTTTTTCTTTGAATTCCAGAACCCTTCCCTTTGGGATGGTTCATTCCACATTTGGATGGCATCTTCAGATTCTCTGAATCTTTTATATGATTTCCAAATATTTTTCCTAGCTCTACAATTGTCATTTTACTTTTCTAATTTGTCTTCTTTTCTTTTTAAGGTGTTATCTGCCTATGTGGCCCAGGCTGACCTCAGACTCAATTCTCTCGCCTCAGTCTCTCGTGTTGTAATCACAAGCATGAATTGTCTCTCTCAGCCTCAAACATACAGATTTTAATTTTTGTGAAGCCTAATTTATCTTTTTTTATTTTGCTGATATTGTGCATTTTGTGTCATGTACAGAAATCCATTGCAAACTCTTAGATTGCAAATATTTACTCGCTAAGTTTCCTTCTGAAGATGTTACGGTTTCAGCTCTTATATGTAGGCATTTGATTCCTAGTGAGATAATTTTTTCAATATCTTATTTATTATTTAAGAGAGAAAGAACACATTCATCCCATAGTATAGTATGATGCATGGGAGGAGGTCAGAGGACAACTTTCCCTCTATCATGTAATCTTCCAGGAATTGAACTCAGGTTCTCAGGTTTGCAAGCATGTGTCTTACCCACTGAACTATCTCTCTATCTCTGTAGCCCTTCAGTGAATTAATTTTTATGTGTGTTACGACATGACGCCACAGCTTGATTCTTTTGTGAGTGACTATTCAGCTACCATGGCAACACTTGTTTAAAAGCCTATGCTTTCACAATTGAATGGCCTCTTTAATGGGAAATAACAAACATGGATTTGTTTCTGGATTCTCAATTATTTTCCTGTGGCCCTTGTGTTTGCCCTTATTACAGCATCACATGACCTTGCTTACTGTTGCTTTAGAGTAATTTTAACACCAGGAAATGTGAATCTTCCTTTCCAAAAATAGTTCAGCTATTCTAATTTCACATAATTTTAGTATGGCCTTGTCAATTTTCAAAAAGAAGTCAACTGGGAATCTGATAAAGATTGCCTGAAATTTGCATATCAACACTTTTATGTCTTTTGATCCATGGAGCTCCTACAGTTATTTAGGAATTTAATTTTCTTGTGTGTGTGTGTGTGTGTGTGTGTGTGTGTGTGTGTGTGTGTGTGTGTGTGTGTTTCTATGGAGGACCAAGGGTGACTTTGGGAATTATCCTTGATTGTTTCTTCCTCCATTTTTTTTTTTTTTTTGCTTTGCTCTGGTATTTCCCAGGCTCCACCTACCAGGACTAGAAGTGCAGGCTATAGCTATTTCCATCTGGTGTTTTTATATGGGACCTGAGATCCTAACTCAGGACCTTCTGCTTGTGAGGCAGAATCTTAACCATTGAGCTATCTCTCCAGCCTAGGACTTTAATTTCTTTCAATGACGTTTTGTATTTTTGTACTTCCTTGCTTAAATTTATTAAGTATTTTATTCTTTGCAATGGTATTCTAGATGTCATCATTTTTAGTAACAGTAGCAGTAGTAGTAGTAGTAGTAGTAGTAGTAGTAGTAGTAGTAGTAGTGTGGAGGTGGTGGTGATGGTGGTGGTGGTAGAGTAGACTAGGCGGTGCTACCAAGACTGACCGCAAATTCATTATCCTGACACCTTAGCCTCCTAAGGGCTAGAATTATAGGTTAACCTTTTTTTGTCAATGTCATTTTTATAATATTCATTGCTAGTATACAACAAGTTGTGTACCAATCTTGTATTAGCTATAATGGTTTTGTAAATTCTTAACACTGTGTAGATCCTTCATGCTAAATTTTCTCATCTGTGAATAGATTATCAGGCAGGAAGTGCTTTACCCACTGAGTCATCTACATAGTCATTGTTTATAAAAAGTTGGTTCTCCTTTAAATGTTTGGTAATACATTTAAAGTGGGGGGTTGGGCTGGAGAGGTGGCTTAGGGGTTAAGCCTCTGCCTTGCAGGCGGAAGGTCCTGAGTTCGGATCCCAGATCCCACGTATAGACGCCAGGCAGAAGCGGGGGCGGCCTGCGTTTCCGGTCCTGGTAGGGCGGAGCCTGTGAATCCCGGGACAGAAGGAGGTGGAGGCGTCCATGGTGGTTCCCGAATTCGTCCATGGTTCTACACACACACGGACACACACACACGCACGCACATACACATGCACAATTGAATAAATAATAATAAAAAATTTAAAAAATAAATAAAGTGTGTGGGGGGGTTGTAGACAAGTTCTGTCATGTCCAACTTTGTTTCCTTAGTGTAATTCTTATGTATTCATCGCTAGTGTACATGACTTTCTATATACCGGCCTTATGTTGCAGTTTTCTATCATGGACACTATATAGTCTGGGGGGAATTTTTTGTAACAATTTTTATTACCAATTGTGATGATAAATATTATGATCAATTTTACTAGGTTTAAAATAATGTCAAAAACTCACATCTGGGCATGTCTGTCAGGAAATGTCTAGAGAGATTTCTCTAAAGAGGGAAGACCCATCTTTTTTTTTTTTTCAGTTGAAAATATTGCTATTGGGCTTTATTAAAAACATTTTTTCTTTCTTTTTTTATTTTTTTTTCTGCTCTTACAAACATAATAGGAACCCCTGTCCACTCCCTCCCTCCACCCATCCCTGGATCTCCCTGTTCCCTCCCCGCTTTGTCCCTTCCTTTCCCCCTTCCCTCCCTTTCTCCCAGTGCCCCCTCCCCCCTCTCTGAAGCATCCTTTAATGACTATATCAAACTTTCCTCTGGGTCCTCCTCTCTGATGAGGTGGAAGGACTCAGTGGCATTTCCTAGAACTCGTTCCTGTGTTCCCCTTAACTATAGGAACACTATTGTGACTGTTAATCCCTCGCTTCAAAGGATCCTAGTGCCTTTAGTCCATGCTAGAATTTGAGGGGTCAACGATACGTTGGTCATTGCACAGATCATGCAGAGTCCTGTTATAATTGCTTCGGCCCTAACTTGTGTGGAGTATCTTGCATATCATGACTCCTCCCATACTTGTGCTCTTAAAATCTTACCACCCCCTCTTCTGAAAATTTCCCTGAGCTTCAGGATGGGGAGAGATTAGGCAGGCCTGATTCAAGGTGGTTGTTATAGAGTCTCTGATGTTCTGAATTATGGTTTGTTGATGATTTTATTTTCAGTTTTTTTTTTTTTTTTATTCAATTGTGCGTGTGTGCGTATGTATGTGTGTGTGCGCGCGTGTGTGTAGAACCACGGACGAATTCGCGAACCACCATGGACGCCTCCACCTCCTTCTGCCCCGGGATTCACAGGCTCCGCCCTACCAGGACCAGAAGCACAGGCCGCCCCCGCTTCCGCCTGGCGTCTATACGTGGGATCTGGGATCCGAACTCAGGACCTTCCGCCTGTAAGGCAGAGGCTTAACCCCTGAGCCACCTCTCCAGCCCCTTTATTTTCAGTTTTGCTACTCCTGCAATGCCCTTGGTTCCATCTTGATGGGTATTGGATGTCACCCCCTGGCCAGAGATAAAAACCTGTTAAATTAGAGTCTTGTTATAAGAGTCTATTCAAAGACAGATGAAATAGAAGTAGGAGACCATGATGAGAGAGGGGTCAATCACCCATTTACAAAATGGTTACCTTCTATCTGGCAGCCTATATGCCCTCCCCTTCTAGTAAGATCATACCCCATCAGTTGGAAGTGATCAGGAAGGAAAGTCTGTGAACTTAATCAGATGTCTCATTACTTACTTGCAGTCCTTGATGGTGGCCTATTTTCTCTGCTGTAACTTGGTCCCCTCTGTTTCTTGTGGGGCCCTCCTTCCCCATCTCTCCTGTTTATAATCTTTACAATTACTATAGGTATTACAGAGATTTGTCTTTGAGTGTCTCTAAGTGAGTTTGGTACTAGGATCCACCTATTAGTGTCTGGGATACTTCACTTAATATAACCGTTTCTAATGACATCCATTTCCCGGCAAATTCCAGTAATTCATCATTTTTGATGGCTGAGTAGTACTCCATTGTATAAATGTACCACAGTTTCCTTATCCACTCGTCAACTGTTGGACATTTGGGTTGATTCCATGACTTTGCTATTGTAAACAGTGCTGCTATGAACATGGTCGTGCTTGTGCTATTGAGGTGAACCTCTGCTGTATGGGGGGTTATTCCCAAAAGTAGAATCGCAGGGTCATATGGCATTTCAATCTTTAATTTCTTTAAGAATCTCCAGACGGCTCGCCAGAGTGGCTGTATGAGCCTGCATTCCCAACCAGCAATGTAGCAGAGTTCCCCTCTCTCCACATCCTCTCCAGCATTTGTTGTTGTTTGTATTGTGGATTTTTGCCATCCTGACCGGGGTGAGATGATATCTCAGGGAAGTTTTGATTTGCATTTCCCTGATGGCTAAAGAAGTGGAGCATTTTTTCAGATATTTGTTAGACATTTTAATTTCATCCCTGGTACAACTTCTTTTAAGTTCCAGGGCCCATTTTTTAATTAGGCCATTGGTTTCCTTGGTGTTTAATTTTCTAAGTTCTTTGTATACTCTGGACAGTAGAGCTCTATCAGATATGTGATTAGTGAAGATTTTCTCCCATTCTGTGGGTTGCCTGTGTGCTCGAGTTACAATCTCTTTATCTGAACAGAAGCTCTTTAATTTCACAAGGTCCCAACTGTTGAGAGTTGGTAGCAGTGACTGTGCCATTGGATGTCTGTTTAGGAACTGTTGGCCTAGCCCAATCAGCTCGAGGGAGTTCCCTATCCTTTCAACTATGGTTTTTATAGTCTCTGGCCTGATATCAAGGTCCTTGATCCATTTGGAATTAAGTCTTGTACATGGTGACAAGTACGGGTCCAGCTTTAATCTTCTGCATGTGGAGATCCAGTTTTGCCAGCACCATTTGTTGAAGATGCTGTTCTTTTTCCATTGGATTCTTTGGGCCCCTTTGTCAAAGATCAAATGGCTGTATTTTTGTGGGCTTATATCTGGGTCTTCAACCCTTATCCATTGATCTGTGTGTCTATTTTGGAGCCAGTACCAGGCTGTTTTTATAACTATGGATTTGTAGTATAGACTAAGGTTTGATATGGTAATACCTCCAGCAGTGTTTTTGTTACTCAGGATTGTCTTTGGTATCTTGGGTCTTTTGTGCCTCCATATGAATTTTGAGATTATTTGGTCAACTTCTTTAAAGAATTGCTTTGGGATTTTAATTGGTATAGCATTGAATCTGTATATTGCCTTTGGTAGGATCGTCATTTTTATGATGTTGATTCTGCCAATCCAGGAATAAGGGAGGTCTTTCCACCTTCTGATGTCTTCTGCAATTTCTTTCTTTAAGGTTTTAAAGTTTTCATTGTAAAGGTCTTTTACCTCCTTAGTTAGGTTTATACCAAGGTATTTCAATTTTTTAGGGGCTATAGTCAATGGGATTGTTTCTCTCAAGGCTTTTTCACTTCTTTCATTCTGGGCATATAGGAAGGTCTCTGATTTTTGCACATTTATTTTGTATCCTGCCACCCTGCTGAACTTCTCAATTAGTTCCAGGAGCTTCCTGGTGGAGTTTTTGGGATCACTCAGGTATAAGATCATGTCATCTGCAAATAGGGATAGCTTGACTTCTCCCTTGCCAATTTAAATCCCTCTTATGTCCCTTTCATGTCTTATGGCTTCAGCTAAGACTTCAAGTACAATATTGAATAGAAGTGGTGAGAGTGGACAGCCTTGTCTAGTTCCTGATCGAAGTGGGAATGCTTCCAATTGTTCCCCATTGAGCATAATCCTTGCTGTGGGCTTGTTGTATATAGCTTTTATTATATTGATAAAGGTTCCTTCCATTCCTACTGTCTCCAGTGTTTTGATCATAAAAGGCTATTGGATCTTGTCAAAGGCTTTTTCTGCATCTATCGAGAGTATCATGTGGTCTTGGACTTTGGACTGGTTTTCATGATGAATTACATTTATTGATTTTTGTATGTTGAACCAACCTTGTGTGCCGGGGATGAAGCCTACTTGGTCCCCATGAATGATCTTTTTAATATGTTTTTGAATCCGATTTGCTAAGACTTTGTTGAGAATCTTTGCGTCTGTGTTCATCAGAGAGATCAGCCTATAGTTTTCTTTTTTAAGTGAATCTTTATTAGGTTTTGGGATTAAGATGATATTAGCTTCATAGAAAGTATTTGGTAGTGTTCCTTGCTTTGCTATTTGATGGAACAGTTTAAGGAGTATTGGTGTTATTAACTCCTTAAATGTCTGGTAGAACTCTGTGCTGAATCCATCTGGTCCAGGACATTTTTTGGTGGGAAGATTTGAGATTACTTCCTCAATTTCCTCATATGTTATAGGACTATTTAAATAATTCACAACTTCCTGATTCAATTTAGGTAAGTTGTGTTTACTTAGGAATTCCTCCATCTCTTTTGTGTTGTCAAATTTTATAGAGTATTAGTTTTTGAAATATGATGTTATAATTCTCTGGATTTCTTGGGTATCAGTAGTGATTACTCCATTTTCATTTCTAATTTTGTTAATTTGGGTTTTCTCTCTCTTGCTTTTTGTTAATTTAGCTAGGGGTATATCAATCTTATTGATTTTTTCAAAAAACCAGCTTTTTGACTGGTTGATTTTCTGTATCCTAATCCCAATTTCAGATATTTCTCCCCTATTTTGATAATCTCCTCCCTTCTACTCTTTTTGGGATCGGATTACTCTAGTGTCTCTAAAGCTTTTAGCTGCATTGTTAAGTTATTTATTTCTGATGTTTCCATTTTTTTGATATAGGCATTAAGAGCTATGAACTTACCTCTTAGGACAGCTTTCATTGTTATGGGAACCGGTTCCCCCTCATGCACTCATTCACTCACTCAAACACACAGCTGCTGGCTGTGATGAAAGCAGATTCCAGCTGTCCCAACCTCTGCCTCTACCCCCAGAGACTTGGCATGGGACGGGGGGATTGTCAGAAGCAGATCTCTCTCTTTATTGGGGGAGAAAAGGAACTTTTATAGACAAAGGCCGCCAAGGCGCGAAATGGGCATCCAATTGTATCACAAGGTCAATTGTATCACAAGGTGCTAATGGTTAAGTTCAATGTCACTCAGCACAGGAGGCAGGTAGATACCTAAAAGCCAATTAGGACTCTCTATGAAGTGATCAGGTTACGCCCAAGACCCTTGCCCTCAGTGCCATCTTTAGTCCCATGTGCTCGGCCATGCCCTGGGACAAATCCTGGGCGGGCCCAACAATTGTGTCCCAGAGATATTGGTAAATTGTATTTTCATTATCGTTCACTTTCAGGAAATTTTGAACTTCTTTTGTAATTTCTTCCTGAGTCCAATTCTCATTCAGCATCATAGTGTTACGTTTCCAGGAGTTAGTGTATTTTCTGTTGCTTGTTGTGTTGTGGATGTCAAGCTTTAGGCCGTGGTGGTCTGATAAGGTACAGGCTAGAATTTCAACTTTCCTGTATATGTGGAGATTCTGTTTGTGGCCCAATATGTGATCTAGTTTGGAGAAAGTTCTGTGTGCTGCTGAGAAAAATGTGTATTCTTTGGTGGGTGGATGAAAAGTTCAATATAGATCTGTAAGGTCCATTTCACTAAGGGTTTGATTAAGCTCCAAAGTGTCTCTGTTAAGTTTTTTACCTGTTGATCTATCCCATGTCGAGAGGGCGGTGTTGAAATCTCCCAGAATTATCGTTTTGGGATTGATTTCTTGCTTTAGACATTGTAGGGTTTTCTTAATGAATGTGGGGGGGCCCGTATTGGGTACATATATGTTCAGTATTGTGAAGTCTTCCTGGTGAATTGTACCTGTGACTAAAATGTAGTATCCATCTGTGTCTCTTATGATTTTTTTTTGGTTTGAAGTCCAGTTTGTCCGATAGCATAATGGCTACCCCTGCCTGTTTTCTGGTTCCATTAGCTTGTAGAATTTTTGACCAGCCTTTTATTTTTAGGATGTGCCTATCTTTTAGGTGAGATGGGTTTCCTGCAGGCAGCAGATTGATGGATTGTGATTTTTAATCCAAGTTTATAATCTGTGTCTCTTGATCGGTGAGTTAAGTCCATTAACATTCAATGTTATAATGGAGAAACTATTTTTAATTCCAGACATTTATTATGTTTAGTGGATTTTGTAAGTGTATTGTTATACTTTTAGGTTTTGGCAGAATTATACTTCCCTTCTGTTCTCCTGGATATGCCTGTTTTTTTCTTCAAGCTTGAGTATCATTTCTAGCATTTTTTGAAGGCCTGGTTTGGTGGACATATATCCCTTCAAGTTGTCTTTGTGCTGGAAGATTTTTCTTTCTCCCTCGATCATGACAGTTTTGCGGGGTATATCAGCCTGGGTTGACATTTTTGCTCATTCAATACTTGAAGTATGTCTCTCCAAGCTCTTCTTGCTTTTACTGTTTCGACTGAGAAGTCATTTGTTATTTTAATAGGTTTACCTTTAAAAGTGACTTGTTTTTTTTTTCCCTTGATGCTTTCAGCACCATTTCTTTATCTTGAATGTGGAGTGTTTTAACTATTATTTGCTGTGGCGAGTTTCTATTTTGGTCATATCTGTTTGGAGTGTGGAATGCCTCTTGTATATGTATGGGCTCTCTTTTTTTAAATGAGGAAAGTTTTCCTTGATGATTGTTTGAAAAATTTCCCCAGGTGTGGTATTTTGAGATTCTTGTTCTGGTATTCCATGGATACGCATGTTAGGCTTCTTCTGGGTGTCCCATAACTCTTGAATATTTCTCTCGAGTATCTTTTTGGCTTCAACAACCTCTTTCATTGAGTTGGTTAATACTCCCACTTTGTCTTCAAGGTCTGAAATTCTGTTTTCTGCTTCGTTAGTTCTGCTGATAAGACTCTCTGTGGAGTTCTGGGTTGAAGATAACTTGTCTTTTAGCTCAGTTTTAAACTCTGCTTGAGTTTGTTTTAACTGCTCTATGCCATTTTTTGTTTCTTGCACCGTTTTTCTCAACTCCTCCAGATATCTGTTGTGTTCCTCTTCAAAGCGATTGATTCGATTATGTAATTCCTCCCGGATTTCCTCTTTCATAGTATTGAACATGGTAATGATCATGTTTTGAACGTTGTTACCCTGGGTCAGGCTGTCATGGCCATTTTCCGTTGGTTTGTTCTAGGTTGGAGTCTATCATTATGGGATTAATTCCTTCAGTGGGAGATTTGTTTACTTGCGTGTTGTTTCTCTTTGACTTGCGCATTGTCGTTTTAACTCTTGAGACCGTCTTTCAATTTCTGTGTGTTTTTTACTGAACTGAATTATTTGGCCTGAAGTTTTGGGGTTGGCCGGGGGCGGAGCTTACCTAGGTCGTGGTGAGTCCCAGCTAGACTGTGTGCCTCCCCGGGGCTATTTAACCTGGGGAGCTGAGGTTGGCCCGGGAAGATGGGGTCCTCCCCGGCCTGGCACACCTCCGGCTCTGCTGGCTGGTGGGAGGAGCTGGGTCCCTTGGGCTGCCTGGGAGTTCTTGGGGGTGGGTGGAGGCAGAGCTTACCTAGGTCGCGGTGAGTCCCAGCTGGACTGCGCGGGTCCCGGCTGCGGTGGGTTGGGGAAAAGGAGGATGCGGCGGGCAGCGTGGCACTATTTAATCTGGGAAGACCCATCTTGAACATGGACGGTAACATCCTGTGGGCTCGAGTTCCAGACTGAATAAAAATGAAAAAGGATAAAATGAGATAAGGGCCAGCGTTTGTGCCTTCCCTTTCTGTAATGGACTGAACCCTCAGACTGGGAGCCATAATAAACCATTCCTGCTCTCAGTTGTTTTTGACAGGTAATTTGTCACAGTAATGAAAAAAGTTACTAATCTTTCAGTTTCTTGCCATCACTTGTTATAGGTCTGTTCAGATTGTCTATTTCTTCTTGAGTTAATTTCAGTAGTTTGTATCGTTTGTGAAATATACCCATTTTAATAGTTTTGCTTAATTCATTGGTGTATAATTGCTCATAGCATTTTCTAATGATCATACTTTTGTGAAATAACAATGGAAATCTACCCTCTTTCATTCATGATTCTAGCAATTTAACTCCCCTCTATTTTTCATTGGTAATCTAGTATAAGTTTGTCTGTATTATTGAACTTTTCAAAAAGCCAATTTATATTTTACTGATTTTTCTGTTTTACCTTATATTTGACTAGTCTTTAAAAATTATTTGGGAGACAGAGAGAGAGAGAGAGAGAGAGAGAGAAAGAATGTATGTGATGGTCAGAAGACAGCTTTCAGAAGTCTGTCTTTCCTTACACCAAATGGGTTCCACAGATCAAACTCAGGTCTCCCAAGTTTGCATGCCAGTGCCTTTACTCCTGAGTCATGTCATTTAACCCTAATATGGAAACCTAAGTTATTAAGTTGTAAACTTTCATCCTTCTTACTTGCCCTCAAAAGAGAGTGACTATTTTCCCCAGGACAATGTCAAACTCCTGGTCTCAAATGAATTTCTTTCCTCAGGTTTCTAAGTGCTGATACTACCACCAAACATGTTTTCTTCCTAACTCTTTCTCCTCTTTCTCCTCTTCCTCCTCTTTCTCCTCTTCCTCCTCTTTCTCCTCTTCTTTCTCCTCTTCCTCCTCTTTCTCCTCCTCCTCCTTCTTTCTTTCCTTTTCAATACTAGGGACTGAACTTAGTAACTCAAGCATTCTAGGCAAGTGCTCTACCACTGAGCTGTATCTACAACTCTTTCCTCATTTTTACAATAGGGGTTTGCAGCTCTAAATGTCTATCTTGTTTGTGTAGGCTGTATCTAATAAGTTTTGATGACTGAGCCCTCATTTTTATTCATATCAAGGTATTTTCTAATTTTCCTTGTGACTTAATCATTGACTCAGGTTATTTAGTTTATTAATTTTTGACTATTTGTGAGTTTCTGAAATCTCATTATTACTGATTTCTAATTTCATTACATTGTGTTAGTAGAATAAATTTTGTATTATTTCCTAATTTCTAAATTTATTAATAATTTTTGAACTTGCATGTGATTCATCCCAGTGCATATTCTATGTGAACTTGTGAAGAATATATATTTTGCTGCCAGGAGAAGAAATGTCACTTTTTCTTTCTTTTTTGTATGAGTATGGTGCATGCATGAACATATGTGTGTTCACATGAATGTGAACTCACATGTGTATAGGAGGACACTTACACACATATATCCAAATGTAAGTGAAAGTTCAAAGCTGACATGGAATGTCTTCTTCAAATGCCGTCTACTTTTTTTTAATTAAGGCAGATCTGTTAAGTGAATTCAGAACTTGCCAATTCTAGCTACTCTAGAGAGCTAGCTTGCCCTGAGGATCTTGTTTTCAACTCCTGATTTCTAGGATTGCAGGCAGCTTCCATGCCTGCCCAGGATCTAGGTTCTGGGGATCTGACTGCAGTGTTTATGCTTGCTCTTAAGCACCTTATCCACTGAGCCATCTGTCCAGCTATGGAAGGAAGGTGTGTTCTATTATTGAATGTTAGATCTGGTTGATTTTTGTCTGCCATTTTCTTCTTGATCTTCTATCTAGTTGTTCTATCCATTACTGAAAATAGGATATTGGTCACCATTATTAGTTGGTTTGTCTATTTCTACCACTAATTGTCCAGTTTTCCTTCAAGTATTTTAATGTTCTTTGTTAGGTAGACATATTTGTTATTATTATGTTTTCTAATAGGTTGAATATTTTATTGTTTTAAAATGTATTTTAATTTCTAGTATTTTTCCTTAAAGTCTACCTTATCCATCTTTCTGTGTTTTTTTTTTTTTTTTTTTTTTAGAATATGTTCCTTTTTATCCTTGGAGGCAAGGGATTGGCAGCCACAGCAGTGTTCCTATGCTTAAGGGGAACACGGGAAAGGGTTCAGGGAAATGCCACTGGGTCCTTGTACGTCATCGGAGAGGAGGGCCCAGAGGAAAGTCAGGCATGCACAAGAAAGGACTCTCTGGGAATTGGGGCGGGAGGCACTGGGGGATGGGGAGGGAGGGGTGAGGAGAGGGGGAGCAGGGGGCTTGGGAGGAGGAGGAGGGAGGGAGGGAACTGGTGTACTTATTAAGTTTGTATGAGCTGAAATAATAATAAAAATGTATTAAATAAAAAAATGGGTAAAGAAAAAAAGATGTTCTTTTTTTTTCAATGTATTTTCAATATATTTACTTCTCATTTAAAATGTATTTTAGGGCTGGAAAGATGACTCAGAGTTTAAGACTCTGCCTTGCAGACTTCGGATCCTAGATCCCACCTAAAACTGCCAAACAGAAATAGCAACAGCCTACATTTTCATCACTGTAAGGCAGAACCTGGGAAATCCCAGAGAAAAGCAAAAAGGAGGTAGAAGTAATGCAGGATGATTCTTGAAGTAACCCTTGGGCCGCCATAGGCACATATAGTGCCCCTTCACACACACACACACACACACACACACACACACAGTCACAAAATACAGTTAAAAATAAATAAATTATGTGGTTTTTAATGTAGCTTATTTATTGTTTGTGTAACTAAAGTTTAAAAATTTGGGGACTGGAGAGATGGCTCAGAAGTGAAGACTCTTCCTCACAAGTAGAAGGATCTGAGTTCGGATCTCGGGTCCCAAGTAAAAGCCAGACAGATGAGGCCTGCACTTCTGACCCTGGTGGGCGGAGCCTGGGAAATCTCAGAGCGAAGGAAAAAGGAGGTAGAAGCAAAGCAGGATGATTCCCAAAGTCACCTTTGGGTTTCCACAGGGACACAGTGCTCTCTCTCCCTCCCTCTCTCTCTCTCTCTCTCTCTCTCTCTCTCTCTCTCACACACACACACACACACACACACACTCACAAAAATAAATAACAAATTTAAAAAACTTTAAAAAATAAAATAAAATTTAAATAATTCTAAAGTTTTTAAAATATTTATTCAATTGTGCGTGTATGCAAGTATGCGCGCGCGCACGTGTGTGTGTGTGTGTGTGTGTGTGTGTGTGTGTGTGTGTGTGTGTAGAACCACAGACGAACCACCACGGACCGCCTCCACCTCCTCCTTGTTTACTCTGCCCCCAGGAATCACAGGCTCCGCCCTACCAGGATCAGAAGCGCGCGGGCCGCCCCCCCCCCTTCCACCCGGCGTCTATACGTGGGGTCTAGGATCAAACTCAGGACCTTCTGCCTGCAAGGCAGAGGCTTAACCCCTGAGCCACCTCTCCAGCCCCAAATTTAAATAATTTTAAAGTGATACTTATTCAGTAGAAGAAAAGTAGCACTTTATATATTTTAATCTATCCTTGCAATCTCTGCCTGTTGTGTAGCTTATTTAATACATGCAAATTCGAGGTGATTATTTTTGAGATAGTGTCTCTGCATGTAGTCTAATCTGCCCTACCTTTTCTTCCCAAATGCTGGGACTCCAAGCATGTGCCACCACACCCTGCTTCAATATCATTGTTAATATACTTGTATTTATGTCTGTCTTTTCTTCATATTTTCTACAGATATTGTTTTTGATCCTATGATTTGTTCCACTGTTATTTTTACATTAAATGAATTTTAAATTTCATATATAATTTTAAAGATATTTATTTATTTATCTATCTACCTATTATGTGGTTTTGATAGATATGTGGGCTGTCATACCACATCCTGCATGTGCAAGTCAAAATATAAGTTTATCAAATCAGTGCTGTTCTTTAGCCTTTATGTGGGTTCTGGGGATTAAACTCAGGTTCTCAAGTTTAGTGTCAAGTCCCAACATTCTCTGAGTCATCCAACCAGCTTTAAGTTATATTTTTTGTGTGTTTGCATGTGAGTGAGTGCATATACATGAGTGTACTTGAGTGTGTGTGCCTATGGAGACCCAGAGGTGGTATGGGGATCATCCTTGATCACTCTTCTATGCTATTGTTGTGAGCCTGGGTTTCTAATTAAACCCAGAGCACACCACTAAGGCTAGCTGGCTAGCCAGTGCCGCAGACCAGAGTCGCGGCCTCGAGACCAGGGCTCCCCAGGACCCGGCGGAGAACAGAACACACGCGGCTCCCTCTCGTCCGAGTGAATCCTGAACCCGTTTATTGAAACTTTCATGACAACTTTTATACAGAAAATTTTGGGGTAAAGAATGTTGCACCTACAACAGACATATAATTTTTTAGTCAGCAAAAATCACCTTCAGGGTGGACATTTTTTCAAGAACCTAACCCATTGCTTCAGGGCAAAGGCACTTAACAGAAACATTCTCTCAGTATTTCCAAACTTATCTAATCTATAATGCTTCACCGGATAGCTATGGGGCTGAGCCCACATTTTAACAGAGACTGCTTTCTTTTAAAATACAGAGGCAGAATGTTCTCCTATTGAATTTAGCAAGGAACATATTTTACAATTAACTATAGGAATCCTCAACACCCCATAAGTCCCAGTGTGAGCTTTTGCTGTTGTCCTCTCCAGGTTGATACTCTCAGTCAGGCAGGTCGACATAGACACCAGGCATGGCAGCAGGTTCTAACTTGGGAAGATGTATGCAGCTCATGCAGTCTCTACTATACAAGCTTAAACTACATCTCTAAGGGGGGTCTTGACTTGGATACTCAAGGCCCATAAGCTATAGCTGGTTCTGTCGATGGAACACTGAGGTATGCACTGAAGAAAACACTTAAGCAATATAATTATTAAAAGAATAACTTCTATAATAGCATCCTTCTATTCCTTTAATAGTAAGGTTGCTTATGTCTTCCTTTGAGGAATTCCAGAAGTGTATTGCCATCAGTTAGATGACCCATCTGTGAACCATGCATACTCCAAACCTGGGGTCCAGTCAGGCCCCATATGCCAAGGGTGTCTCTTTCGGGGCAGAGGCGATCATTGGTGGGAGTGCACTCAGATGGTCCATCTCTGTGATTTCTCATAAGAGTGCTGTTTGGGGTAGGAAAGACACGGCCCCCTTTGCTTCTGACATGGATTCTCCCAGTTTGGATTGCAAATACCATCTCCAGGGGCAGTCTTGGCATCTAGACTTTCTGGCATGATGGTCTCTTCCTTGGCCTTCAGCCAGGGTAAGAGGGTATCACAGTTTCTTTTAAGGTTCTGGTGGACTGAGAGCATAGTCTTGTACTTCTGGAATTTCTGAGTTAGTACGTAGGTGGGAATTTTACCCACCTATGTTTTAAGACTCTAGAAGTTATTCTCTAATTTCCTTAAAATCAGTGCACACATTCTGATTAACAAGTCTACTTATTGTAAATGACTAGACATGAAATTTCTATTTAGTATTTGACTGAAACTTAAAAAGCAGGCTTCTTCTCTAGAACAGAGAGCAGGAAGCTAGTTCCAAAAAACCCTAAGAAAGGGCACTCCTAAATTCCAGAAGGATTCTTCCTGCCAGAGGCAAAACTTGAATTATCCCAAACAAAACCTAGGTAAAAATGCTTAGCACCTGTCCATGGGCTTTATTGTGGCATACCGAGAAATTCCTAGCACTTGCCCATGGGGTTACTGTGACCTTCCCAGGGAACAGGCTTTAGGCCTGAACTGGGAAGAAACACCAAGACCTGACAATTCCCATATTTTTCTATATTTCTCTAAAATAAAGCCATGTCCTTATCCCAAAACATGTTACTTTGAATCCACCTTTTCCAAACTGAGACATATTCTACCAGATTAGTTGGATAGGAGCGCGGCAGCCAGCTTGCTCTAGGGATTCCCAGGCTCCACATTCCAGGGCTGGAATTATAGGCAGACCACCACAGTCTCCTGGAATTTTTACATGGGATCTGGGGATCTGAACTCAAGTCCCTTTGATTGTGGGGCAAGGACTTTAACCACTGACTCAGACCTGTATTTATATTTTTATTTTCTTAGGGCTGTCCTAGGGTTTAGCAAACACATATTACTAAAATCACTTTCTCATATGTACTAACTTGTTGCTAGTGAAATGTAGATAGTAGTCTTACATAGATTAATATCTCCGATGTTCACAGATGAAAAAAGTTGGTTATGCTAATAAATATTCATCTTTTTGGTCAATCTTAAAAATCTACTACACATTGAATGATTTCAATTATAAAATAGTGTGGAGAAAGTAAAATGAGAAATCATGAAAAGGCCAATGGTTAATAATTACTCAGAGAGAAGAAAAGAGAAACAGGTAAAATATAGAGGGCCAACAGTTTCACAAAAGACTTGGAATTGTTGTGTATTACACTGTAATAGTAGATATGTGTCTTTACACATTTTTCTAAATTCCTAGAATATACAGTGTGGATTTTGAGTGGTAATTATGTGTCAGTGTAGATTCATCAATTGTTTTAAATACACCATTCTAGCAGAGAATATTGATAGTTTGGGGAGGATGAGGAGAGGACCAGAAAGTATGAAAATTATTTGTACTTTATGCTCCACTTTGTTGTGAACCAAATACTGCTTTAAATTTTATCATTATCAGGGCTTTGGTACAACTCAGTAACAGATTCCTTGCCTAGCATGTGTGTGGCCCTATGATCAGCACTACAGATTTATTATATACATTTCACATTTTTTTAAATGGAGAAATGTCTAAGAAGTTATTTTATTAAGAGTGTTGATACATTAATTTCAAATTTAGTAAAGTATATTGAAGTATTAAAGTCCAAATTTTATTTTTTCCCGTAATTCGATCCTTCTTCTCTAGAACCAGGTTAAGAACTACCAACTTCCCAAAGATTCTTAGTCCTGGTCCCTCCTAATCATGATCTCTCTAAAGCATGAGCTTCTCTCCCTGAGCCCTACAGTTATCATAGCTTAGTGATAACCCCTTCCCCACCTTTGCTAGAAGTTAATCATTCCTGCTCTTTACCCCGGGGGGAGAAGAGTGAAAGATGTTTCAACATTATACTTGGAAAGGTTCCTGACTCAGAATCGAGGGGATTAGACTAAGAAAGGGGACAAGCTAACAACTAAAGTGAGGGTTAGGGATAATGTTTCTTTGCTACTATTTCTAGCAGTACTGTACTAGCATGTGATCGGCTCAAATTAACACTTGACTTTCTATCTGTGAAAACAGGGAAATGAATCTGTCCAGGCTCATAAATTATTTGGGGAAAATGTTTCTGTTGATACCATAAGGGTGACTGACCAAAGAAGTCTGGGAATTTTTATAAATAAAATAACCAGGAATCTGCTTGTACACACCATTCCATTCTACAACATCATTTCTTTTCTTTAGATAGATATAAAAAAGAACAGATTGCTTTTATCATTGAACAGATGCAAGCTGGGCTAGGAATGGAATGAGTAGAAGTAAGTACAAGAGATTTATAAGGTGAAGTTCTTGTCTTCAAGGCTCTTATAATCTTACCAAAGAGATAAACATCACTTAGGAGAAAGAACAGTAGTGATAGACTAATAAATATCCTAGGAATTCAGAATGTACAGTTCTCTTTACCAAAAATAAGGCTGACTTTTGACTGGAAGAAGTTTTGCACAGGAAATTAACTGTGAAAAATAAGGATGCTAGCCAGACATATTGCCACATGCCTGTAAACCCCACACATGGGAAGTTGAGACAAGAAAATGTTACCTCAAGACTAGCCCAGGTTACATAAGTAATCCTATCTCAAAATCTATGAGGGATGCTGAAGAGATGTATCAGGGGCTAAGACTCTGCCTTGCAAGCAGAAATTCCTGAGTTTGGATCCCAGGTCCCATGTAAAAACAACAGGCAGAAAGGATGGCCTGCACTTCTGGCCCTCATGGACAGAATCTGGGAAATCCCAGAGTGAAGCAAAAAGGAGATAGAAGCAATCCAGGATGATTCCTGAAGTCACCCTTGGTCCTCCACAGGAACATACAGTGTCCTCTGATACACACACACACACACACACACACACACACACACACACACACACACATACACACACTAAATAAAGTTTAAAAAATTGAAATAAAAATCTATGAGGATACTGCATAGATTTCTTAAATATGAAGGTCAACAGATTTGCTTTCAAACATCCCTTTGGCAGGCTTTGTTTTCTCTTAACGAATGACTCCACTAAGCTAGGTGAAATACCACATGCCTGAAATGCCAGCACTTGGGAAATTAAGGCAAGAGGTTTATACATTTCAGGTCAGTCTGAGGTACATAGTGAGATAGTCTCAAAAAATAAAAAAAAAGGCTCTGCTAATCCCAACAGGGACCAGTTCTTTAAAGTCTTTAGTGCCAGAAGCCTTATTTCCTTGACTTTCCTTCCTATCTCCACTGTTAGTGCTTGTCTTAAGAAGAAATAGGACTCCACTCCTTGGACAGTGTGCTACATCATAGCTGCCCTACAAGTTTAGACTGACCTTTCACCTAGTTAAGACCTAGGAGTGAAGTGAGACTCCATCAAGGAAAAATGGTGAGAGATGTAATATGAGGTGGACAGTATCTTACTCTCAGTGGACCAGTAGAGATAAAATTAGCACAATAAGGACAATCTTTTCTTTTGGATGTTCTGTTTTCATGATGACTAATAATTTAATGTGGCTTATTGGTTCATCTCCCAACTAACATATAAATATTATGAAAGCGGTATCCACGTCTTTTTCATTCTTTGCTGTATCCTCAGTACCTAACACCACTATCTGACTTGTGTTTTGTAACTATTCAGTTTATGAATGGGTTATTTAAATACATAATTAAGTATTAAATTATTTAATTAATTACAGTGAACTGATATCCTAACAAGATATAGATGAAAATTATGGATGAATAAAGATGATGGAAAATAAGCTGGGGTCTTTGTTGAGGACCAGGAGTTTCATGTCATCTGCCAGCATCTGGGAAAATATGACTTGCAAGGACTATATTTTAAAAATCTCAGAATCTTCACAAGCCTTCTCTGTCACACAAATGAAATGCATGGGAGTTCTATGCATATCTCTTTCATGTTGGCACTTGCACACTTTTCCTAGGATGGTATTACTTCAGGAGTTGTTACTACAGCGTTTAAAATCATTCCTCCCTTTGCATTCCTCCAAACCTATGTGCCACTAGACCTGATCTGGCTTTTCAGGTTTGATGAGTGGGTGCCTCATTGGACCAGAAACAGAATAAGTTTAAAATATCCCATTGTTTTCCCTGTATCGTCTAGGCTAATGAGAGTACTTAATCTATCATCCTATGTTCTTAGTCATGCTGTTTTCCCGGGGCTATGGTTCTTGTGAAAGTCAGGGTTTTGCCAGGCAGATTTATATTAATGGAATGAATTCCCAGAGGACACAAGTGGAACACCTGTGACACTTCATAAAAAACCAGCTAGTTTTAGCTGGTTTTGGTATATGTTCCCTTATATCCAAAACACTAAGGTTCCTATATCTGTTTCTGGGCCAATTGAATAGTAGAATCCTAAAATCACTTTTTTTTCCCATGTATTCTAACACTATTAATTGTGCAAAGTAATTTCAGTAGAGATTTCTAATTTCAAGACTCTCAAGTATCCCCGTTGCTTATCCAAATCTTTTTGCTCTGTCATTGTTACAAAGTCTTTTTCTTCAGCAATGTTGAGGTGTTAGACAATCTCTCTCTCTCTGTTCACTAGAGCTAAGGAAACAGCTGCTATGCTGGGATTGGAGACAGAAGAAACAGGAGACCGTGGAAGAGTGAAGACATTCTCACTTATCATGTCCCCAGAGGACTGTGCTACCAGAAGGCCCCGATGATTTGTTTAGAACTTTCATCAAAATGATTCCATGCCTCCCTCATAATATCCCTCTGAGGACACTGAGGTCCAAAGAGATTAAGTGACTAGTCCAACATTACACTGCATTTACAGACATTCTGTGCTAGACTTCCTTTCCCTATTCTGGAAAACTGACAAGTTCAGAGGGCAGTTCTTTTTATTATTATTATTATTATTATTTCTGCTCACACAAACTTAACAGGTACACCGGTCTCAGAGGGCAGTTCTAAGGAAGTTGAGGACTAAGAAATTTAGGACAAAGATTCTTCTATCGTGACAAATTCTAGCTGTGATGTTCAGAAAATTTAGAAACTCAAAGTAAATTCTATGCCATGTCATGCCACACCATGCTTCCTTCTACAAAGACAGAATAGGCACATATAAGCTATTGAAGAGTCAGTGAGCTACAAAAATGTGAGATTGTGTAACTCCCCACAGCTTTCTACTGGCCCCTCCTTGAACTTGTCTAATACCTATTGCTGTTTTCTAAACAGAAGATTATTGTTTAACATCTTCATTTCTGGGTACAGATTCACTAGCTTAAGCTCTGCTTACGTTGGAACCGGATGTGGTAGAAAGAAAACAATTCAGAAAAGGATTTATGATTACTAAAACTCCATTTTTAAAATTTGTATTTTTATACAACATAACAAAAATTTTAAAAAAATAATAATATGAGCAACAAGGTTTGGGAGGGATTCCATTTAAGAATTATATTAAGGGTAAATCAGAATCAAGGAATTTTTTTTTTAGAATATTTCTTCTGTATCCAGCGGCCAAGGATTGCAAACATAATGGCATGTCTCTCAGATTTCATTGGAGGCTGGAAAGGGTTTAACCAGAAGTGCAATCAATAGGCATTAGATTATGTTGTATATTTGTAGATGTAAAATTTTAAGGTAAGTTAGCTGCAGCTAACTTTTTCAACAGTGTGCTATGCATATTTTTAATGAAAGATGACACGTATTTGCACAAAAATTCTCAGGCACATTAAATTATGTAAACTGAAGTAAAACCCAGGTGCTTGCTTTGAAAGTGTGTTGTTTTGTTGGATTTTGTTATTTTCCTTGTGTAAATTAAAGCACATCTGCTCAGTTCTTGGTATCTACAGAATTAGAGAACAAACTTTCTCATGAGAGAGTTCTGGTTTGGTTTTCTCTGGGATTTTTTTGTACAAGCTGAGATGACAAGTGAGACCCTAAGATTAGGTTTCAGCATCCAGCAGTGTGACAGGTCACAAGCTAGAAAGCAGCAGATCTGCTCTCTGAGTGGCTGGCCGGGGTCTGCACTTTGCCAGAGTCAGATGATGTCGCTTTGTCTCTACGAGTTGTTTGGGAAGAAGTGTCATTATGAGAAAGTTGAGAGGAAGAGAAGGTGAGAGAGGGGACCACGTGCTTTGTTTATGAAAACAAGATGCATAATGTTGGATCTCTCGCTGCTTCCTTTGCCAGTGTTTTGCTCTCTTTTGATGGGTGCCCAGCGGGTTAGAAAAACCAATCTACATGCATTGGAAGCAATGTATGGGTTTTCTATACTTACTAGAATCTTTTAATAAATTTTTTCTAAATAAATTTTCAGTAACAGGGTGGAAAGATGTCCTCCCTCTCTCAGCCTTTGCTCAACCACGCTGCTGTCAATATCACACACGCACACGTTCATGAAGGACTCCAGGTCAGTAAGTGATCTGCACAAAGCAGGCATTACAAGAATTCATGATGTTGAAATTTTCTCAATATTCTAATTCACTTTTTTAAAAATAGCATTTGAGGGGTTGGGGACTTAGCTCAGTGGTAGAGCGCTTGCCTAGCAAGCGCAAGGCCCTGGGTTCGGTCCCCAGCACCAAAAAAAAAAAAAAAAAAAAAAGATAAAATTACAAAAAGAAAAAAGAAACCATAAAAATAGCATTTGAATTTCTACTTATAAATTAAACTCTGAGGTGCTTTCTTTTGCCAACTCTTAATTCTTTCTATATATTCCTGATGAAAGTAACTTTCCTATGACTTGGACATTTACAGCTTCCAGGAAACATAAGGAAATAGGAAAATAAGATCAAGGAAATAGTGAAGAATGTTGAATGATCAGACTTACATGTGCTTTATGGATCACTGTAAAATTAAACTAGACTTTGTAGTGTTCTGTGTTGAGTATAACTTCTGTACTTGGTTACAAGCAATGCCTAAACACCCACTGGAGGCAGACTGGTGTATTAGCAGCCAAATAAGCTCGTAAACTCATCTGGTTAAAGAAAATCATGCTTGGGTTCTTGAAAATTAGATCAATACTGATGTTCCGTCAGAAACACATTAATTGTATGCTGGTGCACGGTCATCTCTCTACACATGAATCCTGTCTGAAAACTGGGTTTTGCTGTTTTAGAAGTTTTCATCTAAAGTCATTTTTGGTACAGCCTGAGAATCTGCCACATCAAAACTGTCTGCAGAGTTTAGTAAGAACTGGAGCCTTAATGCAAGTTCCTCCCTGGCTTGTCTATTATGCCTTGAGCACCATCGTGTTTCTGTTACAGTGTCAGCTGGACAGACATCTTAAATACCTGCATGGAAAACTCACTTGCCCCTCCCTCGACAAGATTTTCTGTGATTATTTCTCAGGTATTTCTGGGTATCCTGTAATCTCATAGGAGAGATAATCTTCATGAGCTCAGAATTAAAATTGTCCTGAATTATGAAGAGCCTAACTAAATCTTATGTAAATAGCCTTCCATGTGAATCTTTAGGAGATGCTAATGACCATTATTAAAATCATTTTTTAAAAAGTTAAACAAAAAAAAAAGAAAAGGATTATGTAAATTAAAGTTTCCACCAGCCTGAACCAACTAAAGACTTGAGATACAAACAGTACTTGGAACATAGGACTAGTTAAGGTAGGAAGGATCTTGAGGAAGTTGGCCCAGGGTTTCTTTTCTTGGCTTGTGTGTCTGCTTGAAGAGGCAGAGGAAAAGAAAATAGCTTCTTTCTGGCCTGCCCAGTTCTATGGTGGGAAGTAACATATCATACAAATGCTCTTCTGTGGTGTGAGAATTAGGAATAAGAACTGGAAACATCATAGAAGATGCATTAATTCAGTATTATTGTCATAGATAACAGAAATTCTCTTAGGATGTCATGAGTACAAAGATTATGGAAATGTCACATATCCTGAGAAATTACTACATTCCATATCATCCATAGACAGTTTCCCTTCTTCCTACATAAATGTCTGTTTCCCTCTATGTTTTTAATGTTATCCTTGCCACTGATTTGAAAATTCTCTTCAGAGTCAGTAGAAACATCCCAAAGAGTGCTATTTTGATTCTTTCGGTATGTTGCCATCTATCCTATTGAGTAGACTTTCATTGTAAATATACCTTTTCTGTCACCAAATTTTGAGACTCGTTTCTGGCACAATCAGAGTCACTTCCAGGACCACAGTTGGCTGGATTTGACTTCCTGAAGAGGGAAGAGTGCTGAACATGACAGACATCGTGCCTGACTGGTCTAGTATAGAGGACTTTCTTCTGGAGGCTCAATTCAACCTTATTAATAGCTGACCTATGAGCAATTCAGCTGAAGAGGAGAAAAGACCAGTTCTTCATGTAGAATAAGGATTCCCATAGGCCAATTTTTCCAAAAGTATGATGTCTGAACTCCTACATCACATTCCTCTTAGTGCTTCTTGATACTTCAGATTTCTGTGCTCATATCTCAATCTACAGAATCAGAATTTTGGAATTGGGATCAAGGATCAGCATCGTTAATAAGCTCTTCACATATTTTTGTGTACCCTAAAGTTGACAATCTCTGCTCTTTATTCTTTAAGCTGTTACCTCTCTTTAGAAAGTTAATTTCCTCTCATTCTCTGCTTCATAAATGCTTGTTTCATCCCTACAGGTCAATTATATAACCCTAGATATACTTGTGGCCATGGTTTAAAATGTAAAAACGTCTCCCTTAGGCTCGTGTATTTGAACACTTGGTCCCCATCCGGGGACTGTTTGAGAAGGTAATGAAACTTTTAGGAGGTAGAGCCTTCCTTGAGGAAGACTGGGGGTGGGCCTCAAAGTTTGTTAGCCTGGACCCACTTCCTGTTCTCTGAGTATAGTTTCAAAGTGAGTTGCCATCCTCCTGCCCCTGCTGTTATGTTATCATGTATTCCTCTCCATGGTGAACTAGAACTGAATGCCAGAATAAGTCCTTTCTCCTTGAAGTTGTTTTGGTCAAATATTTTATTACATCAACAGAAAAAGAACTAAAAAAGCTAAAACAGCTGCCTTCATGAATCTTTTCTTGGTTTCATGGTTCCTTATCTCCAATGCTTTCCTATTGAGAGGCATTGAGGATATTGAGAGTATGCAAACAGATACAGATACCTGTTGCGACATGGGAAAGTGCATCATATAGGATGAAGAAAAGAAAACATTGATGTTTGGCCTCTAACTTCTATTGGAAAAATGTAGCAAATTCAAAGTAAATTATGGTAAATGCCAAATAGTTTTCATCTATAAAATTATTAACATTCGCCAACATTTTCACAGATGTTTTCTCTTAAAAACATATACAGATAATATACACATATATGTATTTAGCTACAGCATTTGAAATAAAATTGCAATCACATCACTTCACTATAGCATATATCTAAGAATAAAAGCATTTTCTTTTTCATAATTAGATAGCATTAAAACATCCAAGAAGTTTAACGTTTTAATATGGTAGAATAATGTTAAATTTAGCAATTACTCTTTCATGTTGCTGTGAGACAATACTCAAATTCAAGAAACATAAAGGAGAAAGGGAAATTTCTTCCGCTTATGGTTCCAGAGAGGAGATACAGTCAGTCTTTCAAGGCAGAAAAGGCATGGCTGGTGACAGAGGCTGGAGGAGGCCTAGGTGACATCCATCTGGGAGGCTGAGAGCTGCAAGACTGCCAACTGCCAGAACAGACCTCTTCTGAAAGTAGGGTGGGGCTAGTCCACCTCAAGGTCCACCCCTGGTGACTGCCTTCCTCCAACAAGGCTCCACCAACTAAAAGTGCCATGACCTTCCAAAAGTATGAGCCTGTGGGGGGACACATTTCCAACCATGACATCATCTGATATTGATTCTATATTAAATTTTCTCAAATTACCTCCAAAATATTGTTTGTGTTGATATGATTCAATCAAGAACCAAGGATTTCATTTAACTCTCTTTTATTGAGTCTTCTTTAATCTAGATTCTGAAATGATACCTTTGACTTTTTGTCCCAGATGATACTGATATTTCTGAAGAGTCCAGATAAGATGTGTTGTGTGCAGTCTGAATTTATTTGATGGTGTCCTCATGATTACATCCAGATTAATACTTGGAGAAGAATATTACAGAAGTAATAATGCCAATGCCCCATTAAATTACAAGCAGAATTTCATATGTCATTGACTATTTCCTTGTTATTGTGGTACTAAGTTTGATGACTTAGTTAAGATAGATGTCTTCTAGAATTCTTCATTATAAGGATGCGTTTTTAATGTGAAAATAGTAAGCAATCTTTGGAGTAATATGTTGAGACAGAATTAGTATCTGGCTCTCCTTAAAAATTCAATTAATTGTTTCAGAATCCACTGATTCAATTGTCACTTTAACCAAAAAGACTCTAAAAAATCATGCATTCTGAGAGGTAACTGAACTAACAACAGATACATGACATCAATAATAATAATATTAATAACAATAATTGCTTTTATTGAGTGAACTAAGCCAAGTAACTATGCAAATTAAAGAAGTTATCTTTATATCAATCTATTTATTGTAGATGTAAGAAGGCTGAGCCTTGAAGAGGTGAAGGTTCACAGTAGAAACTTGTCAGGGATGGTGGCACATGTAAATTCCAAGCAATAATCCTCAAGAGAGGAAGGAGGATCATAAATTCCAGGTTAACCTGAGAAAAGTCGAGGCTGCCAAAGCTACTTAGCAAGACCCTGTTCAAAATCCAAGGAGTGGCCTTGGAAAATGGCTCACTGGATAAAACCCTTCCTGTATGAGAATCGAAGTTGGGACCACCTGATCCCAAACAAAGAGTTGGGCCGGCATGGCAGCCACCTGTAACCTCAAAATTTGAGACCCAGAGACTTGATCCCTGGAACAAGCTAGCAAGCTAACCAAGCTGAAATTGGTTAGTTCAGGTTTAGCAAGATTTTGCCTCAACAAGTAAAGTGAAGAGAGATTTAGGAATATACCCAACATCAACTTTAGGACACCACATGCTTATGCTCATGTGCATATATGGCTGTGCACACTGACATACCTGTGAACATATAAACATGCATACACACGCACAAAGGAAAAGAAAGGAACGGGAATATGACTTGAGGGTAGAGGACTATGTATATATATAATGCCCTGGGTTTGAGGCCCATCACTGCAAAAAGTAAAATTGTATAATAGATTAAAACCCAATTATAGAATCCATGTTTTAAACACTACGGTACACTCCATAATAAGTAATAATTCTACCTTACTTCCCATTTTATTTTCAAGAGCTCTAGCTTCATAAAAAAAAAGAGTTCTAGCTTAATAACTTTCCTGAGAGTGAGGGAACAGGAACAAAGCAGAGGTAGGTGGTAGATGATGCCACCTAGAAATCAATTAGCATTCCTGTGGTCTTCCAGCAAGTGAGTAACTGAACAGGGATGCTGATGGAGAGACCTTTAGCTCTTGCTTATGAATTTGACTTTGATTTATGAGGCAGCTGAGAGCCACTGTGATTTCTGACTGGTGCTTGTTGAATCCAGAATGGGTTCAGGTTGGATTAATATTGCTGTGTTCTGTGTGGTGAAATGCAGCTGCTGGATCATAAACAGGTTCGCAAGGCTTCATGGAAAAGCCTAATGTCTAACAACCTCTTCTGTGCTTGGCATACTTGATTGGCTGTTTGGAGGTTTACAGCTTTCTCTGTCCAGCCTGTCTACAGGGGAAAAAAAATCTTCTCTTAGAACCTAATTCAATCAAGAAGCTTTCTCATATTCCCCCCACAGCCTTTGCTCCCAACAAACAGGAAAGAAGCCTTTTAAATATGTCCCAAATATGTATGGTCCACAGTTTTCCCCTAAATATGCTGATTCCCTGTTGAGAATGCACAGTGAAAAATGCAGCAGTAACATACCCCCCACACACACACACCAACAGCAGCAGCAGTAGCAAGTCTCTTCTCTGCTCAAAAGAGTCATTCATAATATGGCAAGGTGGAGGGGGAGGCATCATAGAACATTACGGCCATCGATATCATAGTGATCAAGGTGTCAAGAAAGCATCTCTGCACCTGTTGCAAAGTCTCATTTATTACTGACTGGACACAGAGAGAGACACACATATAGAGTATCACCCCAATTTTAGCATATGCGCTGTGGAATCGAGTATGTGTACTTATAAAGTAACATCTAAGTTTAGCATATGTCCCAATAAAGCAAACGTCATCATAAGTAGACACATAAGATTTCAAGGATGGAAGAGTACTAAGAGGTCATGGAGCAAAGCCCGCCCTCCTACCCTTTGGCCGCCTGCCTGTGAATGCATCAGGCACCTCCCTTCTGTAATACCAAAGATTGTGCAGCTCCAGTGACACATTGCTTGCAAACCTTCAAAGGCAGTTGATCTCTCTGACCAGCTTTGTTTAATCAAAGTCTTACAAAAAATAAAATAAAATCCATATCCTCTGTAACTGCTTGCCTTTAGAGGCTACTGCCTGGGCTGGGCTTTTCTGCACAGAAACTAAAACTTCTGACATCATGGTTTCCAGCTTGGACTCTGCCATGACTCTTTTCCTCCTTATGCATTTTTTAATTAAAAATTTAATTATACATTTAAAATTTTTTTACCAGTTCCCTCCCTCCCCCCTCCTCCCCCTCCCCTTCCCCCAGTGCCTCCCCCCCAATTCCCAGAGAGTCCTTTCTCCTTATGCATTTTCAAGCTTCATTTTCACAATCCGTGCTGCCCACCTATATTGCAACATTCCACTCAGCCCTGCCTCTGAGCAAGCAAGAGCTGCTGGAAGGCTAGCCCCTTGTGGGTCCACTGTGGTGCCATCATTCTGCTTGCCAAAAGCCATTTGAGGCAACAGGTAAACAAGCAGTTGGAGAGATACACTGAGTTTCTGAGATGCACCAGCCTAGATATGGCAGAAATAGGCTTTAACTTAATAATCTGCTCATCACACACAGTAAGAGATACCCTGACTTATTCAAAGACACCGTGGGTGGTACAGAGGATGAATAAGCATGATTCACTGCCACTCTGGCACCTAGGGCACGAAGAATAATAAAACCCAAAGAATTGTAGCCGCCTGAGTAGTAAATTAAGAGATCCAGGGCTCAGCTAGACTCTAGACATCAATGTTACCATGGCAATAAAGGGCCCCAGCGTTCAGCAGCTATTTCAGAGCAGGCATCTAATAGGCTAGTCTATGTCACAGCCAAAGCCCAAGGGGCTAGCAAAGAAGACCAATTAGCATATCCATTCATTATGGGCCTCTGCACACTTCTTCTCTTAATTCCAATTAGTTGTTTGTTTGAAAAAATGTCTCTTGTCTACATTATACTCATTAGTGTTTTTTAGACATTAGAAATAGGCTTGAATTTCCACAAGGACCTCACAGTTTCCCAAGCCTTCATCTTTTCCCTCTGGGGGCCTGGACTTGCATAGTCACAAATCTATGGCCTCCAGTCTCTCAAAATGAAAGCATCTCTTACTGTACAACTGCACTCGACAAATGGAAACTATTTAGAAATGTGATGTGCTAAGGGATCTTCCTGGAACCCAGTGAAACAGGAGTCTGGAGTCCTTATCTGAACCATTCAGGTCAAGGAAACTCTTTGGTCTCAGGCAGTAAGCCTGCTGGCCATGGTTGCTGGTCATTACTCAGAAGCTAGCTGTTCGGGAGAGATACTGGGGACCAGACTGGCACCATCAACGTTGGGCAGTAAATATCCTGGCTTAAAGGACAGTCCTTCTAGGTCTAGCCCATACCCAGCCTGCTCTAGGAAGCCTTCCTTGATCCAGAGTAGGCCCACGTGAATTGTCCTTCCATGCACTTCAAAAAGAGACCCTAGGCTTGGGTGTCCCAGTAGCTCTTTCTGCTACTATGAGATGACACAGCAACTTAAGGGAGAAAAGGGAGATTTATTTGGCTTATGGTTCCAGAGGGACCATACAGTCCATTATGGCAGAGAGGGCATGAGAAGCAGCAGAAACGAGAAGTAACTTAAAGTCACATCCATCATGGATGGCCAAAGAAACTGGGTCCTGATGGTAGTAAAAGGGAAAATGGGTTTGCCAGCACAGGGCAAGAGAGTCCCAGAGATCTTCTGTCCTTTGATTCTTTTTTTTTTTAATCTGGTCTGCTACAGGGAAGTTCCATCCAGATTTAGGATTGGTCTTTGTGTAGCAAATATCTTAATCCAGGTAATCTCTCCAGGTGATTTTATAGCTAACCTGTTATCCAGGTATAATCAAAGTGATAACCAAGACTGATCATCACACTAGATAATATTTATGGTGGCCTAGTTTGGCCTAGAACTTCCTTACCCAATGATTCCACAGGTCACTAATGCTGGAAGGAACTTGGGTTCTAGAGAGTGCTCAAAAATGTCTAGGTGTCTCTAGTAGAAAACAATGCTGAAGTTCCACTGCACTTCCCATGCTCTCAGAGTCTCTCTGAGGATCTAGCCAATCCCTGAGTAGAAAAAATTCACAACCACACTTTGATGGGTCACATCTGCTCCACCCTACCACTTGTGAAAATGATCACAAGAACAGGTGTGAGGAATAACCTAGGTTGTGGTAATACCGAAGATCCTCTGAAGAATTTCAGTTTCTTTTCCTTTCATTGAGGCCAGAAAGATAGGAACAGTGAAGAAATTTATTTTGTTACCAGTTGTCAACAAATACACAGTTTTACCAGGACATCTTGTAAAAGCAGCTGCTGCTAATAGTTTGTTTTCAGAATGGGCATACAGTTTTAGGCTCTTGGATAATAGCTCTTTGAATTTCTGGTCATGCTCAAAGCTTATTTATTCTCCTCTTTCCTTGCTTTTTCAGTCACTGCTCCATTGGCCAAATTTTGCTCATTCTGCTGCAATCCTGAGGATTTTTTTTTCCAGAATTAGCAGGGATGGTTTCTCCTTTAATTGGAATTGAATGTGAACTCATAGCGAGTTTTTGGGTTTCATATCCTATGGGGCTTGATTATTTTATCTGATCCAGTAACAGACATTACAGAAGGCAGCCTGGACTGTGGTTGAAATACAATTGCATCTCTATGGAACCATAGATTACTAAGAATGCTAGAGAATAAGAGATTCCAGAGCATGAAATGTTTTGTTACCAGAGGTCTTGTCACTTCACATCCTGTTTTGCACCCCCTACTCTTGATTTTCAAAATGCCACTAAAGTTATAGCTCTTCCACCTGGGTAGGGTAAGACCAGCGAATCTATCTTCTGTTTAGAATTGAGCCTTCCATGGATCTCCGGATTCTCATATTCAACATCAGTGTTGCAGTTTGCCTGCATGGTTGTTGATAAATGACCATCAAATGGCTTAAGGGAACAAGGGGTTTATTTTCTTATTGATAGTCCATCACAGTATGTCCATCTTGACGGGAGCACATGCACCAACTCCAAGGCTGAGGGAACTGGCAACACCATCATTATATAACGACTGAGAGAGGGATGATCCTTACTTGCCAGATCAGCATGTACACAAGGATGACACCTCCTCAACCAGCTCTGAGTATTTTATTCATCTGTTCAGGGCCTAGTCTCAACCATCATAGGCTGGGCTTTCCCCATCAACTAGACAATGTCCTACATGTTTGCTCTGGGCTTAGCCCAACCACTAATTCTCCACAAATGTGCCCAGAGCTCAAAACCCTCAACTGTCAAGTTGACATCTGTGCCTAGCTACGACAATCAGTAATAGCACAAAATACTGAAGTGGACAAGGTGTAAATACTAGAGCTCAATGTATGTCCAGATTACTCCCTGGAATATATCTCCACTTTATTGAAATGTAAAGAGAGGAAAGGGTATCTCTCTCTTTTTTATATTTTATTTGTGTGTGTGTGTGTGTGTGTGTGTGTGTGTGTGTGTGTGTATCAGAAGGCACTATGTGTCCCTGTGGAGGACCAAAGGTGTTTTCGGGAATCATCCTGGATTGTTTCTACTTCCTTCTTGCTTCACTCCGGGATTTCCCAGACTCCACCCACCAGGGCCGGAAGTGCAGGCAGTTGGCATTTCTGCCTGGCATTTTTATGTGGAACCTAGGATCCAAACTTAGGACCTTCTGCTTGCAAGACAGAGTTTTAACCTCTAAGTCATCTCTTCAGCCCTCTTTCTCTTTTTTTTTTAAATAAATAACATTTAATCATTCTTTAACAATCTCATACATGTATACAAGGTACATTGCTGTGTGTGCTTGAGGACCTGAGTTCAGAGTGTACACAATTAAATGTGTGTGATACATTTTCATCGTATTTACTTCTTCCTCCTCCCTGTGGAAATCCCACTTACACATTCCCTTTTACTTTCCTGTCCTCTTTTAAAACAAACAGTAATTAAAATAATATAATATATAAAATAATATAATATACACTGTACTATAATACATAATATAACAAGATAAACATATAAATTAAAAAATGTAAAATCATAAAATAAATATGAGGAAATACATTTTGGATGTAGTTATTATGACTGGACTTCAAGATTGATATGGTTAAGAACCCATGATACAACTTAAGAACAGTAGTTTTGTCAGTGTCCTATGAGGCTGAGTGAACCCGCAGTGCCCAGCCATGGTGTGAGTCCATGGAGCCTAACACAAGGCAGGATGTCCACAGTACGAGTGAACAGATAAGTGGAATTCAGTTGTTGGCAGGCACTGTGATGTGTCAAGCTCCTAGTCATTTAATTTTTACTGTTCAGAACACTGAGCATGGACACAACCCCTCTCATTTCTGCCACCTACTGAGCCACACAGGATAGAGCAGCCACATGTGCCAGGAGGGGCTGTATACTTTGGTGTTTCTGTTGTTTATTTCCTTTGTTTTCAGATGCATTTCTCATCTGCATCTGGAGTTCACTCATTCAGACAGCTGGCCCCAAGCCCTGGGGTCACAAGCATCGGCCCCCATGCCTTGTTTTTTGTACCTATATGGGGGACTGAACTCACATTTTTATGCATGTGTGGGGAACACTTCACTGATTGAATTATCTTCCCAGCCCTTCATATTAATATTCACTATAACAATCCTGCTTCCTGTTTTCACTAGTGAATTTTCTTCGCATAAGCAGCTTACAAAGAGACATTATTTTAAAAAGATAAACATTTCCTCTACTCAAATATTTTTATACATTCACAACTCGCAAGCAAGCAGCCCAGCTAGAATTATAAAACAGTATCTACAGATACCTGGAAAGATGCTTGGACTCAGAGGCTCAAGGCAAGGAGGATGGGAGAAGGAGAGATGTCAAAAGTTCAAACTACATACAGTTTCACCTGGATCCACATTCCTGAGCCTTGCTTTTCAAGTCTGCACCACTTCCTCTCTTTCCAGGCGATTCTTGTTTCCATATTCCAGCAGCAGTTATCTGACAGAAACATCTTTGCTATTGTGGGCCCCTCTTGTCTCTGACATCCCAGACTCCCATCTTCTGTCAAGGTGAGTCACTACTTCCTGAGTACGTCACTACCCCATTCTTCCTCCATACCTGAGATGCTATCAACATTGATAGTTCTCTACCAGTGTTGCCTTTCTCAAGGAGTTTTTAAAATTTTATGATCCAATTTAAAACTTTTTTTTAATTATTTATTCAACTGTGTGCATGTGCGTGTGTATGTGCGCTCGCATGTGTGTCTGTGTGTAGAACCACGGACGAACTCGTGAAGCATGGACACCTCCACCTCCTTCTGCCCCGGGATTCACAAGCTCCGCCCTACCAGGACCAGAAGCGCCTATAGCGCCTATAGCATAAAGTTTAACTTTTGTTGAATTGGAGCATTAAAAGCTGATTACCACTCATTATTCTTTCACTTTCTTTTTTTTTTTTAATTTCACCTCATACAAACTTATTAGGTACACCAGTTCCCTCCCTTCCTCCTCCTCCCCCCGTACCCCCTACTCCCCCTCCCCACTCCTCTCCCTCCCCATCCCCCAGTGCCTCCCGCCCCAATTCCCAGAGAGTCCTTTCTTGTGCATGTCTGATTTTCCTCTGGGCCCTCCTCTCCGATGACGTACAAGGACCCAGTAGCCTTTCTCTGAACCCTTTCCCGTGTTCCCCTTAGGTATAGGAACACTGCTGTGGCTGCCAATCCTTTACTTCCAAGGCTCTTGGTGCCTTTAGCAGATGCTAGACTTTGTGAGGTCAACAGTGTGTTGGACAATGCGCAGGGCATGCAAAGTCCAATTATGATTGATTCAGCCCTAACTAGTGTAGAGTATCTTATATATCATTGCTCCTCCCATCCTTTTGCTCTTACACTCTTACCGCCCCCTCTTCCGCAAATTTCCCTGAGCTTCAAGATGGGGAGAGACTAAGCTGGCCTAGTTCTAGGTGGTTGATATAGAGTCTCTGAAGTTCTGGATTGTGGTTTGTTGATTTTCTTTTGCAGTTTTGCTGCTCCTGCAATGCCCTTCACTCCATCCTGGTGGGCATTGTATGTTACTCCCTGGCCAGAGACAAAAAGCTGTTAGAGTCTTGTGATAAAAGCACATTCAAAGGTAGATGTAATAAAAGTGGGAAACCATACTAAGGGAGGGGTCTATCACCCATTTGCAAAATAGTTACTTTTTATCTGCCAGACTATATGCCCTCCTCTTCTGGTGAGATCACACCCCCTCAGTAGTAACTGATCAGGAACAAAAGTCTGTGAACTTAATCAGATGTCTCATTACTTATTTGGGTCCTTGGTGGAGGCCTATTTTCCCTGCTGTAACATGGTCCCTTCTCTCCTTGTTTCTGGTGTGGCCCTCCTACCCCATCCCTCCTGTTCATATACCTTGCAATTACTGTCTTTAGGTGGGCTGGGTGGGTTTGGTGCTAGGAGTCACCTATTAGGGAGTACATATGGCGCTTAATTTTCTGGGTCTGGGATACTTCACTTAATATAATTGTTTCTAATGACATCCATTTCCCAGCAAATTCCAGTAATTCATCATTTTTGATGGCTGAGTAGTACTCCATTGTATAGATGTACCACAGTTTCCTTATCCACTCGTCAACTGTTGGACATTTGGGCTGATTCCATGACTTTGCTATTGTAAACAGTGCTGCTATGAACATGGTCGTGCTTGTGCTATCGAGGTGAACCTCTGCTGTATGGGGGGTTATTCCCAAAAGTGGCATAGCAGGGTCATATGGTATTTCAATCTTTAATTTCTTTAAGAATCTCCAGACGGCTCGCCAGAGTGGCTGTATGAGCCTGCATTCCCACCAGCAATGTAGCAGAGTTCCCCTCTCTCCACATCCTCTCCAACATTTGTTGTTATTTGTATTGTGGATTTTTGCCATCCTGACCGGGGTGAGATGATATCTCAGGGAAGTTTTGATTTGCATTTCCCTGATGGCTAAGGAAGTGGAGCATTTTTTAAGATATTTGTTAGACATTTTAATGTCATCCCTGGTAAAGTTTCTTTTAAGTTCCAGGGCCCATTTTTTAATTGGGCCATTGGTTTCCTTGGTGTTTAATTTTCTAAGTTCTTTGTGCACTCTGGACAGCAGAGTTCTATCACATGTGTGGTTAGTGAAGATTTTCTCCCATTCTGTGGGTTACCTTGGAGCTCGTGTGATAATCTCTTTATCTGAACAGAAGCTTTTTAATTTCACAAGATCCCAACTGTTGAGAGTTGGTAGCAGTGACTGTGCCATTGGATGTCTGTTTAGGAACTGTTGCCCTAGCCCAATCAGCTTGAGGGAGTTCCCTATCCTTTCAACTATGGTTTTTATAGTCTCTGGCCTGATATCAAAGTCCTTGATCCATTTGGAATTAAGTCTTGTACATGGTGACAATTATGGGTCCAGCTTTAATCTTCTGCATGTGGAGATCCAGTTTTGCCAGCACCATTTGTTGAAGATGCTGTTCTTTATCCGTTGGATTCTTTGGGCCCCTTTGTCAAAGACCAAATGGCTGTAACTTTGTGGGCTTATATCTTGGTCTTCAATCCTTATCCATTGATCTGTGTGTCTATTTTGGAGCCAGTACCAGGCTGTCTTTATAACTATGGATTTGTAGTATAGACTTAGGTTTGGTATGGTAATACCTCCAGCTGTGTTTTTGTTACTCAGGATTGTTTTTGCTATCCTGGGTCTTTTGTGCCTCCATATGAACTTTGAGATTGTTTGGTCAACTTCTTTGAAGAATTGCTTTGGGATTTTGATTGGTATAGCATTGAATCTGTATATTGCCTTTGGTAGGATGGTCATTTTTACCATGTTGATTCTGCCAATCCAGGAACAAGGGAGGTCTTTCCACCTTCTGGTGTCTTCTGCTATTTCTTTCTTTAGGGTTTCAAAGTTTTCATTGTAAAGGTCTTTTACCTCCTTAGTTAGGTTTATACCAAGGTATTTCATTTTTTTAGGGGCTATAGTCAATGGGATTGTTTCTCTCAAGGCTTTTTCACTTCTTTCATTCTGGGCATATAGGAAGGTCTCTGATTTTTGCACATTTATTTTGTATCCTGCCACCCTGCTGAACTTCTCAATTAGTTCCAGGAGCTTCCTGGTGGAGTTTTTGGGATCACTCAGGTATAAAATCATGTCATCTGCAAATAGGGATAGCTTGACTTCTTCCTTGCCGATTTGAATCCCTCTTATGTCCCTTTCTTGTCTTATGGCTTCAGCTAAGACTTCAAGTACAATATTGAATAGAAGTGGTGAGAGTGGACAGCCTTGTCTAGTTCCTGATCGAAGTGGGAATGATTCCAATTGTTCCCCATTGAGCATAATCCTTGCTGTGGGCTTGTTGTATATAGCTTTTATTTTATTGATTAAGGTTCCTTCCATTCCCACTGTCTCTAGCGTTTTGATCATAAAAGGCTGTTGGATCTTGTCAAAAGCTTTTTCTGCATCCATCGAGAGTATCATGTGGTCTTGGACTTTGGACTGGTTTACATGATGAATTACATTTATTGATTTGCGTATGTTGAACCAACCTTGTGTGCCGGGGATGAAGCCTACTTGGTCCCCATGAATGATCTTTTTAATATGTTTTTGAATCCGATTTGCTAAGACTTTGTTGAGAATCTTTGCGTCTGTGTTCATCAGGGAGATTGACCTATAGTTTTCTTTTTTAAGTGAATCTTTATTAGGTTTTGGGATTAAGACGATATTAGCATCATAGAAGGAATTTGGTAGTGTTCCTTCCTTTGCTATTTGATGGAACAGTTTAAGGAGTATTGGTGTTATTGACTCCTTAAATGTCTGGTAGAACTCTGTGCTGAATCCATCTGGTCCAGGACATTTTTTGGTGGGAAGATTCGAGATTACTTCCTCAATTTCCTTATATGTTATAGGACTATTTAAATAATTCACAACTTCCTGATTCAATTAGGTAAGTTGTGTTTACTTAGAAATTCATCCATCTCTTTTGTGTTGTCAAACTTCACAGAGTATAAGTTTTTGAAATATGATGTTATAATTCTCTGGATTTCTTGGGTATCAGTAGTGATAACTCCATGTTCATTTCTAATTTTGTCAATTTGGGTTTTCTCTCTCTTGCTTTGGTTAGTTTAGCTAGGGGTGTATCAATCTTGTTGATTTTTTCAAAGAACCAGCTTTTTGACTGGTTGATTTTTTCTATCGTTTTCTTAGTCTCAATTTCAGATATTTCTCCCCTTATTTTGCTAATCTCCTCTCTTCTACTGCTTTTGGGATCAGATTGCTCTAGTTTCTCTAAAGCTTTAAGCTGCATTGTTAAGTTGTTTATTTCTGATGTTTCCATTTTTTTGATGTAGGCATTAAGAGCTATGAACTTACCTCTTAGAACAGCTTTCATTGTGTCCCAGAGATTTTGGTAAGTTGTATTTTCGTTATCATTCACTTTCAGGAAATCTTGAATTTCCTTTTTAATTTCTTCCTGAATCCAGTTCTCATTCAGCATCATAGTGTTAAGTTTCCAGGAGTTAGTGTATTTTCTCTTGTTTGATGTGTTGTGGATGTCCAGCTTTAGGCCGTGGTGGTCTGATAGGGCACAGGTTAGAATTTCAACTTTCTTGTACATGTGTAGATTCATTTTGTGGCCCAATATGTGATCTATTTTGGAGAAAGTTCCCTGTGCTGCTGAGAAAAATGTGTATTCTTTGGTGCGTGGGTGAAAAATTCGATAGAGATCTGTAAGGTCCATTTCTTTGAGGGTTTGATTAAGTTCCAAAGTGTCTCTGTTAAGCTTTTGACCTGTTGATCTATCCCATGTTGAGAGGGCGGTGTTGAAGTCCCCAAGAATTATCGTTTGGGGGTTGATTTCTTGCTTTAGATGCTGTAGTGTTTTCTTAATGAATGTGGAGGGGCCCGTATTGGGTGCATATATGTTCAGTATTGTGAAGTCTTCCTGGTGAATGGTACCTGTTACTAAAATGTAGTATCCATCCGTGTCTCTTATAATTTTCTTTGGTTTGAAGTCCACTTTATCTGATAGCATAATGGCTACCCCTGCCTGTTTTCTGCTTCCATTTGCTTGTAGAATTGTTGACCAGCCTTTTATTTTTAGAGCGTGCCTATCTTTTGTGGTGAGATGGGTTTCCTGCAGGCAGCAGATTGATGGATTGTGATTTTTAATCCAAGTTTGTAATCTGTGTCTCTTGATCGGTGAATTAAGTACATTAACATTTAGTGTTATAATGGAGAAACTATTAATTCCAGACATTTATTATGTTTAGTAGCTTTTATAAGTATATTGCTTCGCTTTTAATGGTGTTATATTTGCCTTCTGTTCTCCTGGATATGCCTGTTTTTTTTTTTTGAAGGCCTGGTTTGGTGGACATGTATCCCTTAAAGTTGTCTTTGTGCTGGAAAATTTTTCTTTCTCCCTCGATCATGACAGATAGTTTTGCAGGGTAAATCAGCCTGGGTTGACATTTTTGCTCATTCAATACTTGAAGTATGTCTCTCCAAGCTCTTCTTGCTTTTACTGTTTCGACTGAGAAGTCATTTGTTATTTTAATAGGTTTACCTTTAAAAGTGACTTGTTTTTTCTCCCTTGAAGCTCTCAGCACCAGTTCTTTATCTTGAATGTGGAGTGTTTTAACTATTATTTGCCGTGGCGTGCTTCTACTTTGGTCGTATCTGTTTGGGGTGCGGAATGCCTCTTGTATATGGATGGGCCTCTCTTTTTTTACATGAGGAAAGTTTTCCTTGATGATCGTTTGAAAAATTTCCTCAGGAGTGGTATTTTGAGATTCTTGCTCTGGTATTCCATGAATACGCATGTTAGGCTTCTTCAGGGTGTCCCATATCTCCTGGATATTTCTCTCAAGTATCTTTTTGGCTTTAACAACCTCTTCCATTGAGCTGGTTAGTACTCCCACTTTATCTTCTAGGTCTGAAATTCTGTTTTCTGCTTCGTTAGTTCTGTTGATAAGACTCTCTGGCGTTCTGGGTTGAAGATAACTTGTCTTTTAGCTCAGTTTTAAACTCTGCTTGAGTTTGTTTTAACTGCTCTATGCCACTTTTTGTTTCTTGCACTGTTTTTCTCAACTCCTCCAGATGTCTGTTGTGTTCCTCTTCAAAGCGATTGATTCGATTATGTAATTCCTCCCGGATCTCCTCTTTCATAGTATTGAACATGGTAATGATCATATTTTGAAAGACCTTATCCTGGGTTAGGCTTTCTTGGCCTTTTTCTGCGGGTTTGTTCTTGTTGGAGTCTAACATTATGGGATTAATTTCTTCAGTGGGAAATTTGTTTACTTGAGTGTTGCTTCTCATGTATTTGCACTTTGACTTTGGCATTGTCATTTTAACTCTTAAGATCTCTCAATTTCACTAAACTGAATTATTTGGCCTGGGGTCCTGGTGGGCGGACGGGGGCGGAGACTTACCTAGGGCACGGGGTGAGGCCCAGCTGGACCACGTGTGCGAGTCCTGACCAGAGGAGCGGGGTGGGGTGAAAAGGGAGGATGGGCCCATCGGCCTGGAGCTATTTAACCCGAGGGCAGCTGGGGCGGGGCCGGGGCGCAGGGGGAGGTCCTCCTCGTCCCTCGGCCCCCGCGCAGCTCCGGCTGGATGTTGGGAGTCGGAGCTGGGTCCCTGTGGGCTGACCTGGGGTCCTAGGGTGTGGGGTGAGGCCCGGCTGGACCGCACGCACGCGTCCCGACCGGCGGAGCGGGGTGGGGTGAAAAGGGAGCCTCTCTCTCTTTTTTAAGTAGTTTCTTTTTTAAAAAAAAAAGATTTGGAGAGTGGCTCTGGGAAGGAAGAGTCCTTATTTTTAACATTAAAATAAATGAAGCCTTTATTTATTTATTACATATAGGGGGTTAGCTATGCATGTGGATGTACACAGATATGTATATGGTGCGTGTATGCATGCATATGTGAAGAATCATCTTTGGTCCCTCTTGCATGTTATTGTTTTGAGACCAGATCTCTAATTAAACCAAAACACACCACTCAGGCTTGTCTGGCTAGCAAAATTGCTCTTTGAATTACTAGGTTCTGCCTTCCAGGGCTGGAATTACTGGCAGTACTTACCTGGGATTTGAGAATCTGAACTCAGGGCCTTTTCTATGTGCAGCAAGGACTTTAACCACTGAGCCACCTCCCCAGTTCAGGGAGTAATCATTTTTGAATCTAGCACAATTGAAGCCATTTTCATCAGCATAGCTTGGACTTGGAGCTGTGACTAAATCTAACCCAATCATACTGTTTTTCTAGGTTATGAACATGTCCAGAATCTTAGTTTTTGTAACAGTTTTGTAACTCCTGGATGAAACAGAGTGGGAGAGATTTGTGAAGGAGCAATCACAAACTCCATCCAGGTTTTTGTTTTTAGCCACGTAGATTCCACTGGATTGGGTCAAACAGACTAAACATGTTATACAATGTTGTTAGCTGTTTCTGCTAGTTTTTGTTTTGCTGGGTCCCATTTTGGCTTCAGGAGTTATATATGTCTGGGAAACTGACACTGCAAAGTTCTGGCTTGTTCCTTGCTCTGATGCTAAGGGATAAATATAGATCTCAACCACTACAGAAATTTGGCCAGGATTCCAAGGGTGTGTGCATGAGGGGCAGTGACTGATGGGGCCAGTGTGACATGTGGACTGGAAAAAGACTTCTTATGTCCAAGACCCTTCTTCGGACAGGGGGATTACAGCATGAGCCTTGCATCTAAATTCAAAATGCATAATACACATTTATAAGAGTTCATGGATTGCTGCAATGAGGAGTATTTTGTAGGTGGCTTAGAATGTGCGGGGAGGGGGGAGTGAGTAGAGTGAGCAGAAAGGACTCTTCCCTGACACCCTAGATCCTTTTGCATGAGATCAGCCTTATGAAAAAAGCAAGTTATTCTTGGCCATCTCTCCTCACCCCAACTCCCACCCACACCTCACCCCCTGCATACACTGATATCCAACTCTCAATTGAGAAGAATATGACTTAAGATTTCCATTGAGCCCATCATATCTTAGGCTTTGGAGAAGGGCAAGGGGTGGAAAGACACATGAAGGGGGTGGCGAGTTCCTCATCCTCGTGACCCAGAATATCTCCCCCTTCCTTGTAATGATGAGCTTGCTTTTCCAAAAGGGCTTTCCTTGGGTTCTGAGAAAGGGCCAACCAATGGGAGACGAGCATGTTAGATTATTTTGGGGAAGGGCTCATGCCAGCAGGGTTCACTTTTAGTAAGTGCCAAGTGTCCCCAGCAGCCAGTGTGTCCTGTACGAGCAGAAGCTCCAGCACTCTGCCCTGCTCGCCTGCCTCCGCGGCATCTTGGTCCACCAAACAGCCATGAGAAGGCAACTCCGCTCCAGAAGGGCTCCGGCCTTTCCTTATAGTTATCACTACAGACTTGTGAGTCCCCCGGGGTGGGGGTGGGGGGCATTTTTCTGCCTTTTTCTGATGGGTTGGAGTTGGGGGAACTGTATTGTGTTGGCTTATGGCTGACTTTCCTTGGGGAAGACGAGAATGGCAAAGTTTAGAAAAACCCAGGATTTCAAGAAGGAGCAGCAGGACACCCTAAATTGCTGAATAGATAAAAAGCACCCCCATTCTCTCTCCTCTGTGTGTGTGTGTGTGTGTGTGTGTGTGTGTGTGTGTGTGTGTGTGTGTGTAACAGATAATGGAAGCCGAAGGTGCCATAGAATAAAGAACTTTCTGAAACTTTTTCATAGGGTTCTAGAGTTTGAATGGACCTTTAGGAGTCTGGGAGCAGAGATTTCATCGCAAGAAATTTTGCCAGGAAAAGCAAAGGGGAAGAGGAAATGAAAGGCACTGCCTATACCAGCTGTCTCGGTCCCTTTGGATGGTAGCTTTTAGTACCCAGCTGTTCTTTTTTTTTAAAGCAGAAAGTTTCAAACTCCAGTTAAAAAATCACAGACTGATAGGCGTTAGGAGGAAGTGTAGACTTTGTCTCACCAGAATCCCTCATTATGTAAAGGAAGCTGCTAGCTATCAGAGTGCCTGAATGACATGCCAGTTAGTGGAGGTGCCAACATGAAAATGCACACATTCTCATTTCTAACCTGTGATCTTTCCACTATATTAGGGCTATGAAGCTCTTTATGGCTCTGATCCATCACCACCCATTTGGCCACCTTGTCTGCCATCTCACATGCACACAGACACATCTACAAATATACACCTGCACACATCTTTGGTGTCACCATTTATGCCTAATTCCATTACAAATGTATTTGAGTCAAAGTTTCTTTACATTTATTTATTTATTTTTCTATGTATTATTAATGTGTATCATATACAACACTTTGGGGGAGTATTCTGAAATCTTCCCCCAGAGTTAGAACCTCAGATGGAAACAAGGCATAACCCATTTTTCTTTAGATATGGCCACTTACATAACTAGAGAATTAATGGAAACTGGCAAGAACCAGCAGAAGAAAACACAAATTCTTATAACCCCATGCCAACCACCATGGCATTCTTTGAGGTTTCTGGTAATAATTCGTAAAATCCTTCTTTTGATATTCTCCTTACTTCCAGCTCTTAAAGCAGTCACTGTCTATATGGCACGTACAGCTAGCTATTCCTTACTTGATTTCTTTACCATGTAGTGCTAGAAAAACTGCAGTGTATAATTTCAATTATTTGTGAAGACGTTTGAAATTTAAATACCACAGGAGATTTGCTCTTTATTATATGGGATCAAGTTAAGAAATATGTTATTTGATGCAATTATATGAGCAATTTTTTAAATTAACCAACCATTCAAATGTTTACATGGTACTACTCAATGTAACACACTAATTTATCCTTTGGGTCATATTGTTTGCTAACATGATTGTATATATGTTTATATACTTAGATTGCTCAAAATGGAGCCTGCCTCTGTCCTTCAGGTTTCCCTTTTAGGGAAACATGAGGACCTAGCATACACCCACTACCATATCCAAGCAGACTCGCACATGCTGTCACATGAGGTTGGTGCCACTTTAGGAAAAGGACAAAAACAGAAGCATGGAGATAAACATTCTCATCACCAAAGCATTTTCTTTTGGAGTTAAATAATTACATGAAAAAACATTTTACACAGAAGTTCATTAGTGACGAACCTTCAGGAAAGCCCATCTTGCACTGGGTGGCATTTCCCTGTGCCTGGAAGCAGTGAAGAGAAAAGCTTTTTGAGGAGACTGAAGTAAAGCTCAGGTGGTGGGAATCTGGGAGGGGGGGAGCTTTAACTCCAAGAAGATTAATTCTTCCTGGGAGGATAAGACTTTAATGACAAACCATTTTAATAGGATTATCATAAGGGCCGGTATCATAAGGGTTAGGATCAAAAGGTTGAGGCCTGTGGCCAGCTGCTTCCTCTGTAGAGCAGAGGTGGAAGACAGGCACAAGGAACAAGGAAAGAAAGAGAAGTGTTACAAAAATACAAAAGGATTTGAAGTTCTTCATGATGAAATGTAACATTTCAAATTCTCTGAGAATTTGGAGTTTAGAGACCATGATTAAGGCTGACAAGCTCTGTGAGAATATTCCCCCAGAGTATTTGGTCAGCATTCACTGGGGACTTAGCTATAGGTTTCACATTGTGGATGGCCTCCAAGAGGTTAGAAAATATAGAAACTCTCCTTCCCTAGATGCTTAAAACCTAGTGTGGAAGATCAAATGTGAACATAAGTTCACGCACAAGTGAAAGAGTATACAGTATGTAACAATCCATTCAACACTGAGTGGCGGAAGAGATTCATTTCCCTGTGTCTTATACCGTGAATTCAAATTTATATCAAAGTAAGAACGCCTTGATTTTAAATGACTACAAACTCTTGGGAACACAGACTCTAAAACATTAGCGTGTTGTAAATCTGCTAAGCCACCTCTAGGCACACGTGTTTAATGTGATGAAGACAAACAAACATTGTCCAGAGTATCAAGAGACATTGGTTCTGAACTGTCCACTTTGTCATAAATTTGCTGTGTGGTTTTCTTGTTTGTTTGTTTTTGTCTTTTTTAAACATTTTTTATTATTTATTCAGTTGTGCGTGTGTGCATATGTATGTTGCGCACGCAAGTGGTGTGTGTGTGGCGTGTGTGTTGTGGTGTGTGTGTGGTGTGGAGAACCAACCGAGACGGAATTCGGTGAACACCATGGCGCCTCCACCTCCTTTGCCCCGGGATTGCACAGGCTCCGCCCCCCGACCAGGACCAGAAGCGCATGGCCGCCCGCCGCTTCTGTCCGGCGCGATATACGTGGATCGGGATCCAAACCTCGGACCTTCCACCTGGCAAGCGAGCGCGTAAAACCCTGCGCCACCCTCTTCCACGGCCCCTGCTGTGTGGTTTTAAAGCCGAGACCAACAGTCACCTTGCTACATATCAATTAGACGCACCATTTAGAATTCCCCGGAAGTTTCCAGCCACGGGGTTCAATCAAGGGCTATCGACATGTTGAAAAATTAGAGAGTGGTTCAAAAGAGCTCCTAATCAAGAGAAAAAGAGTGCAGGATAGTTGAAATGTGGAGAGAAGAGCTGTGTCATTTTTATCATTTCTACTGATTCTGAACAATCCAATTTGCTGAACTCTCTAGCAAATGACAGTATTTGTAGCCGAGTGTCCTCTAAGTGGCCTTTGAGGAGTCGGGCAGGAAGGGGGCAGCATGGAGTCCTGGCCTCTAGCATTTGACATATCCAATCCCAACAGGTGCACCAGTGCCTATACTCTTCAGACTTGGGCAGCAGAGAGAAGGGAGAGTGCCCTCAAATTCTGCTGCTTCAGTAAGCCTTGGCAAGCTCCCAAAAGCAATGTTATAACCCTCCAGGCTGTAGCTATGAGGCATTTGAAATACTACTTGGTGAAGTCAGAGTTTCTCATTTGCTTTATTTCTTCATTTTATTTCTATTTATGTTAACTTCTGTGAATCAAAGAAGTTTGCTGTTTCCAACCTCTTGTCCTGGATGTAATCAATCAACGGATATGTGCTGAGCCGTTACTATGTGCCTAATGTTTTAATTAGGCCACAGGAGAAAACGAAGGAAATATCACCAGTTTGGGTGTCAGCTCTCAGTGGGTCTGTCCATTCAGATTAAGACAAGAAGCAGGAAATTAGTCTCTATCTCTTGTTTCTGTTGACAATGCAGTCAAAATTTTGAGGAAGGGTACAGCTCTCTTGATATCTGTTCCAGGCTATTTTTAGGTATAACTTGGGATGGTGAGGTTATGTAGCTGAAAGTGTACAGAGGAATTTGGCATCGCAAAAATAAATGTCTAAGATTATTCCATCCTTTGGGGTGAGCTCAATTCTATCCTGCTAGGTCAAAGTTAGGTGGGAGGCCAAGGCCTTTTAACACAGTAGTGGCATGCAAGGTCTTGGAGGAAGAACCCAAATACTTGAAGCTGAAAATAAAACCTGCACCTCTGTGGAAAGAATATTGATTCGATATGAGCCATAGAAAGGATATTTCCTCCTGAAAAACAGAGAAAGAAAATCCACTTCTTGCGATAATGTGTATTATTATGGGGAAGTGGAAATTTGAAGTATCTCCAAATATTGAGTTGTTCCCTTTTATTTTTGGCTGGTGGGATATGCCGCTGGAATTTTATTTTCAAAAAGAGGATTGTGTTTTGTCACTGTTCCAGGAAGATCAGGATGAAGTGAATCAGAACTACTTAGCAGATGAAGAGGAAGAAGCCGAAGAAGAGGCTCAGGTGATGATGGTGCCTGATTTGGAGGAAGAGGAAGAAGAGACAAAAGAAGAACAGGAAGTGAAAGAGGAAGAGGAGGGTCAGGGTCAGCCAACAGGCAATATCTGGTGGCGGCAATTGCAGATCATGAATGAATACCTATGGGACCCAGAGAAAAGGATGTCTCTGGCCCGAACAGGTCAGAGTTGGAGTAAGTCTCATTTGTCCCAATGCCCCAGTCTGGTGTCCTTGACTTTTGATGTGATGCCCAGAGTGCCTTTCCATATACCCTGGATAGGTTTGTTACAAACTTTTCTTAACATTTCACATGAAGGCACCTATGCTTAGGCAAATGCATGGGCCATGGAAAGATCATCGAAACAACCCCCAAATAAACTGTGTAACTGGTATCTACAGGGTTCAATATGCAATGTAGAATAATAGCAGTGAAAATGAGTTAAAAGAGAACAGTATTTTTTTTTAGGTTTCAGCCCTATCACTTTCTCTCTGTGTGACTGTGGGCTCATCATTTACCCTCTCACAGTCTCAATCTCTCCACCTGTCAAATAAAGGGGGAGGGGAAATCCATGCTTTTCCTTTCTCACAAAATCACCATAAGACTCTAATAACATGTTAAAAATGTTACGTTGAAAACAGGAAGCAGAAAACTATTTCTAACACATGGCAAATAAACTAACCTGACTAAGGGTTCGAAAAGTTTTATAACTTCACCTACTAATGTTAGAGGTTCTGGGTTAGAGCCCAGAAACTCACCCTAACCCTGGCTTATCGATATCTCACTTTCCCCATGTTAGACAAAGGAGAACTGGACTTAGGGAAATCATTACTAGAAACTATGGCTGAGTTTCCTTGTAGCTTGACAATGGCAGAATTTTATACCTTTGCTCTTTTTCTTTGTAACACATAATTACACTCTTTAACTTCACAAGTTCCCTCCATTCTCCCCTTCCCTGTGTATATGCCTACTCACTTCTTTCTTACTATTACTGGTCCTTCTCAGAAGATAATGCCTGTAGTAAAATTCACATTTGTCACACACTGCATAACCCAGAAAAAAATAGCAGCTGCTGAGTCATAACTCAGTTAATCCACAGGGAAAATAGTGGGCAATATGGACAAAACAAAAGTCTCTACTTCCTAGGGTGTAGACTGCTGAAATTATTATGCCTTCCAAAGGCACCTTTGGCTAAGAATTCTCTCCTTCATAGTTAATGCTGATCGTTCAGCTCAGTTAAGATGACATAGCTAGCCCTGTTTCACGGAATTAGGAATAGCAGGTGTGGGGCTCCAAACAACACTCATCTCCTGTCACCCCTCCTCAATCCTTAGCTCCACTCCTGCCTCTCCCACAAACTCTCAACTAGAACAAATGTACATTTTAAGGGACATTCCAATGTTCTGGAAGCTGCAGACAAATGCTGGACACTCACTGGAGATCCAGAGGGGGCACAGCTGTTTCTCCCTTGCATAATGAGAACCGGATAAACAGACCTTGTGAAAGGCAAGTGTGAATCTGGGAGTGGGAGCCACACATTAACCACTAAATAATCAACCACTAGAGCTTCACCAAATGAGCTCATTTGATGACCATCTAATGGCCAACAAATGGAGATGAGGTATGAAGAGCCAAATATCTAGGGAACACACAGCTGTGGGGATGCTGCGTGATAGGCTATAGCCAAACCCGTAGTTGGTGGGTGTAAGGATAGTCCAGCAATTCAGGTTTCTTTCAGACTACACCTAGGCAAAGGGAAAGTAGCAATATGAATACTTAAGTCATAAACTAGAAATGCCTAGCTGTACTCTTCCTGGCAGCCAGGTGGCCACTTGAGCATTTACTAACCCTGTTCCAACCAGGATATTGATATATCCAACCTATACACCCAGTTTGTTAATATACTCTGGGCTTTTCCTTTGGTAGCCAGGCAATCCCCATTTTAGAAACTATATGTTATTTTATTGGACACGGAAAAGAAACATATGAGGTAGTAATATTATTACCCTCATTTTACAGATGCAGAAACTGAGACTTAGAGAGGGTAAGTAATTTGTCTAAAGCCACAAAATAACTAAGTAGTGGTGCTGGAATGCAAACACAAGAGTTCATTCTCTTTTGAGAGCACCTCACATCATTATGAATTCCAACAATGAACAAGGCCCTGATTTGTGGGGTCTCAAGATCAGTTGGGCTGTTTTGGTATGCAAAGAGTTGGAAGCATTAGTTTGTGGTCTACCCAAGTTGGGTGGGTGTTATTCAGAAAAGAGCCCTAGACTACCTAGAGGAGGATTCTGGGTGAAACTATGCTACCTGGAGCGGAAAGAGATAGAGGGATTGGTGAGCTCAGATGTGGGGAAGTGAGACAGGCTATCACAGACTCCAGGGCGCCTTTTCCCAGGTGAGACCGACAAAACTCATCATTAACACCATTCTCCCATCTCCAACTTTCTGGACACACATCTTGAGAAAGTAAGAAGAGGTTGCCAAGGGATTATAAGTACATTCCATGGATTCCCCCTCCATGCATGAAACTGGATCTTTTGGTCCCCTAGGATGGCTCTAGCTGTGAATCTTATCCCAGGATAGAAATGTAGGAAGAGGAATGGAGGAGGAAGCATAGGACACATGCCACTAGGAGAGCTACTGGGAAGCAGTCAGGAACTATAGGCACCCAGGCATTACTGTTTCTTCTCCAGAGACCCAACTGAATCAGTATACTCACATCCCAGTTCTACTTTAGTCCACCTTAAAAAAAACATAGAGGATCAGTTCCATTTCCAAGTGGATTTCCACAATCTTCTCCCTGTTTCTCCATTTTATTTGGTTCATGGTCCAATTTAAAAATTAATATTTAGACTCAGTTTTCGATACAGCTTCTGGTTCGTGATTCACTTCATATCTGTAGTTCCAACATCATGTCACTACTATAAAAGAAGCTAAATATTGTTGCCTGAGATGTCCCCAAGGAAGGCTGGAAAAAAAGCTTCTCAGTGGCTGTCTCATGCTCATTCAGGTTACCCTGTGCTGCCTAGTCCTGGGACAAACACGGTCCTAACACAGCCCACAGAGGCGATTCATACAACTATTCCTGTTACTATACCAATAATAGCAATCTTAATAATAGGAATAATGGTGACTGCCATTTATAAAGCACTTAAGATCTGCCAGGCTCTCTGCCATGGTGTTGATATGCATTATTCAATGCTTATTTAATATAGCAAGTACTATATTGTCCTTGTTTCCCAGATAGGATATTGAGGGCCAGATCATGAACATAATGTCCAAGATTAAACAGTTAGGAACTGATGTAATCACTATAAGATATACAAAAAGGCTGAATTTCAGAAATTGTCAAGGATATAGATGAGGATATGAAGTGGGTGCTGAATTTACTGTATTTGTGGAGAATTAGTGATGCAGAAAGTTTCCACAGCTTGTCCAAGTCCACAGACAGCATGAGTCAGTGATTGAGTACCATCGCTCCCATCCTTCATCAGTGTTCTCTTTGGAAAGCAGAGCCACTTAAAGTTTGCTAAAGATGAATAAGATCTGAAAGTAGGGTAAAGCTTCACTTTGCCTTGATTAGAGGCAAGTCCAGTGGAAATTAATCAAAGTTGAAATTATACACCATGAGAAAAGAAATGCTGTTTTCAACCACTTGCAAATACATATAATCACTGAAACCAAGCCTTCTAGGACTCTTCAGGGCACCTGCCTTAATGAAAAATGAAGAATGATTTGTACTTAGGACATCAACTATTGCCCAGAGGACTCCCAAGCAATTTTCCCTTTGCTCTCTGTTAAACTCCATATCCCTGCGATCTTGATCATGGTCATTGTATGCTTAGCAACACCTTCCATTGGAAATACTGGAAAGGTAAACTACAGTCAGACCCCTGGCACGATCCTCATTGATTCCAGATTGACTAAATCCCAATAAGCAGCAAGTAGATTTAAATCTGTGAAATTAAAAAGAAAAAGACAATCTTATATCTCAGTTGGTTCTGGTCCAAGAGTTCAGTGAGAAGTAGGGCTTCTTGGACATGCACTGACTGCTGTCATCTTTGTTCTACAGGCCTGCTTTTAGTCATTTACTTTTTCTTCTATGCCTCACTGGCTGCTGTTATCACCCTATGCATATACATGCTGTTTCTGACCATCAGCCCTTACCTGCCGATCTTCACTGAGCAAGTGAAACCTCCCGGTAAGTGTACCCAAGTGCCCTGGCCTTGTCAGAACTCTCTGGACAGAAATTTGCTTTGCACAGCATGTTCAGCCTCAATTAACTTTGGTTCTTCCCGGTAATGACTTAGAGATTCAATTATTAAGAGTAAAAGTGAAATGGTACTTGGCAAATTATGGTCCTTTTCATTTTGATTGCCTGGGGGGAAATGGTTTCATGGGAATCGATACAAAAAAAATCCAAAAATGGGTTAATATATCCAAGACCTGTTTTCATTGCCAGGAGTTATGATCAGACCCTTCGCTCATAGCCTTAACTTCAACTTCAACGTTTCTGAACCTGACACTTGGCAGCATTATGTGATCAGCCTAAATGGCTTTCTCCAGGGTAAGTTATTCTGAGTAGTGGAAAGCTCTTCGGAAAGATGATGGGTGGGAAACCAAAATTTAAAATACACCTGACTCAGAAATCCAGGTTTTAGTTACATTTACCCATCACGGTCTTCTGTTAGTTTACATACCGCTCAGCACCATAAATTCAAAAATGAACCGCTTGTGAGTTGCCTTGAAAGCATACAACCCAACCGTACAGTAAGCTTCTTGAGGCAAAGAACATGTCTTCTCTTGACAAACACCTTCAAGAACCTAGCACATCCAGGTGCTCATCTTTATATACAAAATACAATTTTGGAGTGAGGTAATGGTGAAGAAAGAATGTTTTCCAAAGCTGGAAAACTCCTGCCTCCTATACTTTCTCAAGGAAAGCAAGTGTCTTTCTATAACAGTATTCTAGAAAGGAGGCAGAGAATTAAACCTCTAAGTAATATCCCTTCTATGTACAAGTTTGGGGACAAATGAATGGCTTTGTGGGAGGCCCTTCAACATGGTTAATGTGAAAACAGCAATAATTCATTTAAGGTTAAGTCTGGAGTACACAGATTCTTTATTACTCTATCTGTTGATGATAAACCCTAAGCTGAACATGGTGGGATATATATATAAAACCAGCACATGGGAGAATGAGGTGGAGGGATCACTTGACCAGGAATTCAAAACAAGACCATTATCAACACACACAGACATGCACACACCGACACAATTAATCAGTCAAATCACTTAGAAATTGGGAACCCCATGAAGGTTTGCATTGTTGCATCTAATGTTTTGTGGATGGGAAAACAGCCAAACTACTTTGGATGAACTGAGCTAGGTAAAAAAATAAAAGAGGATTTAGCACCTCACTTACAACGAGAACCTCCCACTCCACCTACCTTCCGTCTCCCAAAGTCCTTTTTCCCCCTCCCTCCTCCCGGCCCCGTCCATCCCTCTTGTCTCTCGCAATGGGGTGAGTTGGCTTTCCGTGATTGCGGCCTCGGTTAGAGTTCGTGCTAGTGGGCGGCTGCTGTTTTAGCTTACTGAGGAACATAAACACCCGGGCGGGCGAGCCAGAAGGACGGAAGAGGGGGAGGAAGGCCGGCAGGCAGGGTGCCTTCCTTCCTTCATCCTTCTTTCTTCTTCCTTCCTTACTTTCCTTCAGTCCTTCCTTCCTTCTCCTTCCTCTGCCTTCCTTTGCCTTCTTCCTGCCTTCTTTCCCTTTCCTCTCTCCCTCCTTCCCTCCTCCCTCCCTCCGTCCCTCCTCCCTCCCTCTTTCTAGACAGGGTCTTACTATGTAGCCTAGGCTGACCTGGAACTCACGACCTTCCCTCCTCAGCCTGCTGAGTGCTAGGATTGTAGGACTGTGCGCCACACTCAAATAGAGGATGTCAAGGGACAGATTTGGTTGTGGAGAGGAAGCATAGCAATAGGCAGTATTCAAGGAGAAAAAGGAATTGGCGGGTCGATCTGGGTTTTTGTGTCACAGTGTTCTGAACAAAGATAACCATATCTGAAGTTGGTGAACGATCCAGAACCCAAAAGAAATGAGTGTCTGCAGCCCTCCTATCCAACTCATCCTTTTATCACCATCACCATTAGATTTCAAAGTCTAGTATACCCGGTTCATCTTGAGGAGGATACAAGGCTGTCCCGTAGAGTATCCAAAAGTAGGGTCCTCTAGACCAGAGCAGTTCTTCAGGAAGGAGCGCTTAAATTGGCAGGCTTTCTTGTCCTCATCTTCATCTCCATCTTGGATGAAGAACTGTCCAGGGGGACAATCTATGTTCATTTCCTCTTGTAGACTGTCATTATAGCCTAAAGCATGTACAGGTGGCAAAGGGTCATGTTAGACAGGTGCTACGGGGAAGACCATGCTAGTTCTCTTTCCCTAATTCCCTTTCCACCCCCATGCTTGTATTCTTCTAAAGGTCTACTTGTTCTACCTTAAGTCCCATTGCCTGGTGTTGGGTGCCCAAAGGCCCAAAGACTTTCAGTGGCAGCACCCCACTAGGAAGCCTTCCTGGCTAGTGGTCTCAGCCTACCTTGGTTGTAGGCTCCCTTGGTTATTCCCTCCGAAAGTTCAGTTGTTCATCTCTGGGTCACATGTTGGTCACCTTATCATTTTTCTCTATTTCCATTAGTTCTTTTTAGATATGGTAAACACCAAAGTTGTAGTAGCTGTCCTTTCTACTTATGAGAGAAGAATGCTATTGGTTATTGGTAAATTTTGGATGAGGAATCGTATCCTATGGATGCATGGCGACCAAAAGGCTAAGTTGCTAGATGAATATTTCTTCAGTTCCATTTATGAAATGTCTCCCTTTAAAGTCAACTAGAAGCAATTGTATTGGGGGAATGTACAGACTATTAAAGAAGATGAAGAAAAGCATAAATAGAACGAGGAGGAGGAAGAGGAAGAGAAAACAGTCAGGGTCAGCTCCTCACCCTTTAAAAAACCGAGTTAGCATTGCAAAACTTAGGTTGAAAGAAACCAGTGACAACTACAGGGTTTCCTACTGAGAGTAATAACCTCAGGGTCTCCACTGAGAGGGGAAGAGGATAAGAACTTAGCTACTCAGACCTGACACACTTCGAGTTCATGTCCTTTTGCATTAGGTGGAATGTAATGTGTGTTCAAGATCAGACAGAGCTGAAAAGGGCTCTTTTGTGTCCTTACTCTTTGAGCCATGAGATTCCCTGAAACTGGGCTTTGGAAATGATTGCGGTATTTTTAGTTTCTAAATGGTGAAGCCCATTCAATATTCCTGGACCCAGTCATGCAGTCATGTTTGAAGTCACCTGCTTTGTTGAGAAGATTGTGCAACCTATGACCCACCAGAAGCAAAATTCCACAGGTACTGCAGGATCTTCATCTAGATAGGTTGTGACCAAAATCTGATGTTATGAAGATGCAACTGGAAATTTTATTTTGTCCAGATAATTCAATAACTTATTAATGTTAAATCTTATTTTATGAGTTAGCATGCAAAGTAATAGGTTTCGTTATTGTATGTGTGTGTGTGTGTGTGTGTGTGTGTGAGAGAGAGAGAGAGAGAGAGAGAGAGAGAGAGAAAGAGGTTACCTTGTTCTTAATCACTTCTTGGAATTTTACTTGCAGCACTGGGGATCAAACCCAGAATTTCATACATGATAGGCAAACATTCTATCGTGAAACTACATAGGAACCGGGATCTGAACTCAGATCATTCTGTTTGTAAGGCAGAGGCTTAATCCCTGAGCTATCTCCACAGCTCATCAAATAGAAACTTTCTAAACAGAAGCTGAACTCACATGCTCATTGCTTCTTGAGGTAGTGCCATTAAAAATGTGACATGGGCATATTCCTCCCTGCCTATCCTCACAGGCATGACATTGATGCTTTGGAATGTCTATCTCAAACATGTGTTCCTTTTGAACAGGCCACATTATTTACTCTCTGGAACTAAATAGTCAAAGAATGCTTTCCTATACTTCCTTGACTGCATCATCAGGTCAGAATTAGGATTTCTCCTCCTACTATCTTCTTGCAGGGATTTCCTCATTGGAGATTCCTCATTGGCAACATATATGCTTGAAATAGCTCTTAAGCTTTTTGAAAGACTGATACTATGCTGACTAGGATGATCAAAATACTTCATGGCCCAAAATAGACCTACATGGGTCAGAAGGAATCCAGCTCCCCCATCTTACAGGTGAGGACTATGAAGCCTAGTTTCAACCCAAATAGTCTGGAGATAAACTGATATAGGAGCTTGGGTCTTTTTTTTAATTTCCCCCACTGCATTACAAACTTAACAGGTACATGGTCCCCTCCCTCCCTCCACACCCTCCCACCCCCTGTTCCCCTCTCCTCCTCTCCCCTCCCTCCCATCCATAGTGCACCCCTCATCCCATCCGGAGCATCCCTTTAATTTAGAGCTGCGAGTTCAACCCCGTGCTTATGTGACAAAAACATAGTCAGGAAACAGAACATTTCACAAACTTTAAAGTTCATACAAATCACCTGAAAATTGTATTAAAATGGAGATTTTCATTCAGTTATCTTAGGTTAGGATCTGACATCTACCTTTCTAACAAATTTCTACATGCTACAGATCCCTGGATACATTTTTGAGTAAGCAAACAGCATCAAGAACATTATGGTATACACACACACCACCTACCCACACACACAAAACACACACACACGCACACACACACTCAAAACACCTATAAACTCCTATGCCTACAGATTTGAATCATAGTATTTCACTTTTTCTTGAGCTCAGTACCTCACTTTGTAACAATGTCTGGGTGAAGGTAAATCACAAAATATGTGTACTTAATACTTCCTGGCTCATGATAAGAGATGGTCTTCTTAATTCAGTGCCATATTTCTATTAGCTATCCTTCC